>JBBCBC010000028.1:6576381-7024115 GCA_037126765.1 Stenogyne calaminthoides
TAATATCAACCAACTTGATGTCAAACTGACTGCAAATAAATGTATGTGCTAGAAGTCATAAAATAATAACCAAAAATAATAAATAACACAAGATTTTTTAAAGTAGTTCAGCAGAAATATTTATATATAGTCATCTCAATCAACTGAGTGTAATTTTCACCAATATTTTTTGTTCAATTTCGTCAAAAGTATTCGACTTCGAAAAAGCTTTTGTTCTAATCAACTTTTGAACTTGCTTACTGGTTGAGATTATCTTGACCGATTAACTTGCTAATTTCAGTAAACTTCCTATCACCAACCCTTGGGTAAAGTGTGTTACTCTGGTTTTACTAAGGTTGAGAAATCCTTTTACAAGTATAACTTATAGCAAGATTTCTCTTTAGATATGGATATGAAATTTGCTTCTGAATATATTTCGAATGATTAAAAACCCTAAGAAAACCTAAGGGTGTGTTGCTTAAGGGCTCCTGTACCCTATATTTTTTTTTCAAATCCAGACCCTTTGTGCTTCAAATAGAATTGCAAGATTTCAACTATAAAATCTCACCGTATTGTTGTGTGAGGTAGAATATACCAGGTGACCCGTTCCCAAGATCCATACTCACTATTTGGTCTCGAACGGGCCGAGGTTGAAGGATAGAACCCATTTCAGATAAAAACGACTCCGCTTTGGTTTGGTGCCCAGGAAGTCCGGCGCGGCGCAAGGTCAGATGAGAAAGGACAATAAGAATGAAATGCACATAGTACGGGTCGAGAGTCCGAAAGCAGGAGCATCTTCCTAGCGGCCAGGATATCGGCGGAATCGCTATGGACAAAGGTCAGTACCTATTTCTTTGTGAAATGTTCGAGATGTTAGACAATTATCCCGGGTTTTGTCTGTGTGTTGGAATCCAATGATCAACCACGATTTCCACTCCAAAGAGAAGATCCTATAATTCCAGGATATAAAACAACAAGAAAGCGACAAATATTAAATGAGTGAATTATAACTAACAAAGCCGTATCCACTCTTCCAAACGCATTACAACAGAGGATCTGCCTATAATAAATGATCCAAAAATTACCACAAACCTCTCTTAAATTCAATTCTTTGGGATGGCTGAAGAACTTTGTGTTCTTTCATTTATTGTCAATCACACATACTATCGCTTTTGATCTCATTTATTACTGTTTCTGATTAACAAACACTAAACCATCGCTAAACACTTCCCCGGGCTTTATAATTTATTATCAACACGCGTAATACCTTATAATACACCTATTTTACTTTTTCTAAACATAATTTTTAGTATAGCATCAATCATTTACCCCCAATTTTATTATTATACTAAAGTTATTCTTATCTAAAACAATTTACTATGCAATTATTTTTTAAAGCTATCACTTTATAGTAAAACAACTAATGTTTTTAATGAAACAACTAATCAAGATTTGAGAACCGTGATCAACCGCACATCCAATGAACCAGAACTTGTCATCAACTGATCCAATTACCTCAAATAGTTTTTGAGGTTTAACCGAGAAACACATATCGAATCGAAAAATTAATAAAACCGATTGAACCACATCTTTTAATTTTAGTTTTTCTATCAATTCATGTATGAATTAAGCCCAGTTTTGCTTTCTACGTTTTCCTTTTATTATTTTCGCACGCCTAAAATTATTAGGCTTATACTCATTTTTAACTTTTTTAAAACTATTTTACATTACTTTAATTTAAGAATTCATGAACCAGGAAAGTATGATTTAGAAGTCGACTTGAATTGCTTTCTTTATTGTTCATAAACGGTGTTGGTGCTTATTTAAATGTGGATCTTATAATTTTCAAATGCATATATATTTATTTTTTGTAATGTGTTATATGAGATTTTGAAAGTTAGAATTTTTAAAAAATTACAGGATCCTTTTGGTAGTTGGACCGCAACTAAAGGCTAAACCCGATTTACTGCTTATCCGACGGTAAAAACACTACAACTAATACTACCAAATTCTATACATTTTAAATAAACCACTAATATTGTACAAATATATATATATAACAAACCAATTGCATAAGAAAATTACTATATAAGATTTTGCTTATTATTATTATCTAATTAACTCAATAACTGGATGAGAGCATAAACTATGGCGTAAGCACACCCTCTTTAGTCAAACAATTTTCTTATATATATATTTCTTTACACATTTTTGTTTAAAAAGAAAAATAAAATATTCATTATTATTTTGACTTATACAAATAAGAAAAGCCGGAGGAGTGGAATGTGATGACTCTACCTATTATTTAACTCCACTAATGTTGGAAAAGTAGATATAGTTTGTAAGGTTTCTTTTTCTTTTACTTTTACTTATTGAGACATACAAGGTGAAATATATCGTCTTGTATATTTGCTTATAAAGGTGTTGGATTCTTCCTACTACAACGGTTAGTGTGGAAAGAGTATTCTCATTTATGTGAAGAGCAAGTTATGGGATAAATAAACATCCTTGAAATGTGCCTTAGGGATTTTTGAACTTGAAAATATTACCGAATGTTTGGTGAGCCTTCATTCTTGCCATATATGGAGATCGAGGCGGAGAACCTGATTGCTACAGCAACACACGTCTCCCTTGGATCTTCTCAAAAACATCCCGACGGGCGATTCGAATCAGTTGTTCAGCAATCGAGGCCTCCCCATGGTCAGCTCTGATTTCTGTCAACTGGAAAGAGGATGGAGTTCAGTGTTGCATCTTAAAATGTATATGCCTTGTAATTTTAGTGAGAAATTAGGACTCTGGAATTTATCGAGTCGGTTGTTGAACAACAGAGTGATGCCGGTTATGTTTGTGTAATCGGAGACTTCAATTCAATCAGAAGAGCTAACGAGAGAACATGGATGAGTGAATCGATTGATGCTCGTGACATTAGATTGTTTGACGAATCTATTAGCCACTGCAATTTGATAGATTTGCCAATTATCTGGGAGGAAATACACCTGGTACAGAAAGAATGGAACTTGTAAGAGTAAATTAGACAAAAATTCTTATCAATGATTTAAAAGCGTGAAATGGCCTAACGCGATCTCTAAAAAGGCTCGCGGCGTGGGGTTTCCAGACCATTGCCCGATCGTCCTTCACCCTTCCTCCGGGATTGGGGGTACCGAAACCGTTCAAGTTCTTCAATAGCTGGTTAAGCCACCCGGTTTTAAGGAATTCCTGCTCGTAGGAGATGGAACGGATACAAAGTAAGTGGATGGGAAGCATGTGTTAAAAGAGAAGCTCAAAATTCTAAAAACGGATATGAAAAAATCTGGAAAAACTCATCACTTTAAATTTCTAGACACTATCATTGAGAAGAAAAGACATGATATTGAAATTCTCCTGATAGGATCGACGATGTTTTTTGGGCTGAAGAGTCAGATAAAATAGAGCTAATGCAGAGTTGTTGAGAGACATACATCAGAGGAAAACATGATGTATCAAAAGGCAAAGACTAAATGGATCCTTGAGGGTGATGTTAATCGAAAGTTTCTTTCATCGGTGGATAAACAAAAGCAGAAAACTCTGAAATCAGCGGTATCATGGCACAAGGCAGATGGATTGAATTCGTTCAAGAGGTAAAAAATGAAGCTTTTGGAGCACTTCAAGGCACATTTCCGCTCCAAATGCAGATTGCAGACCACCCCCGACGATCTGTTTGATAAAAAATTGAAGATGCGAGAATGAATTCTATCGATTGCATTCACGATTGATGAGGTGAGAGTAGCTATATGGGTATGTGACTAAACAAAAAGCCCGGTCCCGATGGCTACCTTTGGCTTCATCAAGGCAAGCTGGGAAGTACATGATGAAATAATGAAGATGATGGATGACTTCCACCAAATGGCAAGATCAAAAGACTTGAATCCTTCCTTCATAGTGTTGATTCCTGGAAAAGATAGAGGACAAAGCCTTGAAGATTATAGGACTATATCAATGAGAGATGCTATACAAGATAATTGCAAAAGTCCTTGCTTTGATGATTTCTAAAGTTCTGACCCCTTCTCATCTCTGAATCCCAATATGCTTTATTGGTGGAAGACAAATAACCAACTGGATCGTAATCATTAATGAAGCAATAGAGGAAGCAAAAAAGAAAAGAAGAAACAACGTGTCATCTTCAAAATCGTATTTCGGCTTAAAGGCCTATGATTCCACGAGGGATTTTAGAGAAAATGATGGAGAGAATGAACTTCAACGAGAAATGGAGAAAATGGATGATGGAGTGTGTGTCAACGGCATTAGCATCCGCCCTCATCGCACGGTAGTCCGTCCGGAGATTTCAAGGTTGGAGAGGGACTTAGACAAGAAGATCCATATCACCGCTCTTTTCATCATTGTGGCGAAGGACTAAGTTGATTAGTAACTAAGGCGTTATCAACCTGAAGCTCGTTGAACCGCCATCATCGGAAAGACAAGGTAAAAATCTCCCCATCTCTAACATGCTGATGACATTGTGCTTTTGCTCCGGAAAATGGAAATTTGCTGAACATAGAGATATTTTGAGGAACTTGAGCCCTATCCGAGCTATCAGTTAACTTAAAAAAAAAAGAGCAGTAATGGGGGATTGAATATTGGGCAAGCCGTGCCGGAAGAAATGGCTGATATTATGGTGCGAAGTTGCGCAAGGGGTCACCATCATATGTGGCCTGAACGTAAGTATTAATCACAACCGAGCAGACCAGCGGAACAAGCTTGTGGGAAAATCAGAAAAATGACTTCGGTTTAAGCGATAAAAACATCTCGCTTAGGGGAAGTGGCAACATTGATCCAAGCAGCTTCTTTTCAACATTTCGATTCATTGTCTGCTCTTTTCTACCTTTACCAAACATAACCTTGTGTGAGATCAAAAAATACAAAGGAAACTTTATGGGGGAGGAGGACAATGAAAAGCAAATTCATCAAGTTAGGTGGGGCGAGGTGTGTAAGAATAAAAGTGACTCAAGTTAGGAATAATAGATTTGGGCACTTTTGAACTTGGCTATTTAGGGAAGTGGGTGTGGAGGGTGCTACTGCATCAGAGATTGTGGGTGAAAGTAATATCTTCTAAGTATGGTGGGGTTGGTGTAGCTTGTGGAAAAACGAGAGGGAGAAGGAAGCAGTGGGGTAGGGGGAGGTAGGGATATACTACTTGTTCTCGATGCAGGAAACATTCCATGTGAGTTGTACGAGGGTGCGGGGTGGGTGGGGAAATTAAAAGATTTCATAGAGTAGTTTTGAAATGGGATGAAACTAAATTTTGAGTAGATCGTGGTGGGGGATGAACTTCCGAAAACTAAGTTTACCGTATTGCTTACTAAGGTGTAGAGTGAGGAGTAGTAGGGAAGATGTAAATCGAAGAGGGAGTTTGGGTGTGGAATTTGAGATGGAGGAAGGAGTTACGCTTTTAAGGGAATTATCACTTAAATGAACTCACCACTTTTGCTTAACAGTACAAAACCGTTCAACATGGCAAGTGACTCAGCTGAGATGTATACACTCTAAAATGACGATTACTCTACCAACATGGCATACACAATCAAATTTTAAGAATCATCGCAAACGCAGCAGCTTAGCAAGAGATAAGAAGATCGCGCCAGTAAAAGTTTTTGAAAAAGTATCAGCCTACCACGATACAATGCATTGCGGAAACTTTTACAAAATCGAATTCAAGTACAAGAGTCGAAATATAGAAGAGAGAGTTATCCCCACCAAATGGAGATATCGTTGCCCACTGTAAGTACCCAAGAGGAGGAGACTCAAACACACCTTTTGTTGGGGTTATATGTGAAAGTATGCTTTAAGTTATTAATAACGAACTAACGAATTTCTCTTATTTAATGTAATATAAATGTTTCATCACTGTTGTTTTAAATATAAATGATTGTTAATTATTTATAGCAAACCGTTCAAATATTAGTACAACATTACATCAGAGCTAATGCGCATGACAATTCGATCACGTACATCACACACAGTTCCCTTGTAAATAAAAGTACAACTTCAACCTGGGATTGAATTTAACATCTATCACAGAGGCTGAAGTGCAAAGCCTGCATTGACTTATCTCGACTCAAAGAGATTGCACTCAGACATGGTCGCATCAAGAAAGATTCACAGAAAGGTGATAAATTCTTTCAAGACTTCACTTAGCTGACGTACACTGTGACCTCATCATATTGATTTATTAACCTCGCTACTTAAATGATTGCATGTAATTAATATTTATCAGTTTTGATCCTGCGGTTGAGTTTAGAGTCGCATAACCATTCTATATCAGATTGGGCAATTTTTATTAATTATATATAATCGCTAAGATTTGATACAGAGCATCACGCAAAGCTAGCCTTGTGTGATTTCATTCCTCATGGCTCATAAGTTTTATCATGCCAACTTCGCAGTTTTAAATTCATTTCGGTATGTATAATAAATGTCGGAAATGTTTTACTCCAATGACAAAAATATATTAAATCAAGTTTTTTAAAGGCTTAATTAATTAATTGACTAAATAATTCAAAACATGAGAAATAATAACCAGTGTATATTCATTATATGGATTTACGGATAGTTCAATATTAATTTTATAGTGGAGTAATTATTAACGGACTCTCAATAATATTTTAGCTTTTAATATTAAAGTTTCATAAATTTCATCGGTGCTCAATCTTACTCTCCTAGCTTACTTAAATAAATTCTGCTAAATTAAAGTCTAATTAATAAAATGAGTAGAAAATATTATTGCCTAGTTATTCCTATTTTTCTCGAAAATTGTAGAGAAAATGAAAAAGAAAGTTTTTTCTTTAATTTTCTTGAAAGATTCTACAAAAAGATAAAGATTTGGAATACAAAGATTATCCCATAAATTCAAGTTAAATCAAATCTTGTTTCTTTTGACCCTTGTATTTTTCAAAATCTTGTAAGAAAGAGAAGGGATTTTTTTGTGAAAATTTAATTATGGTAAAAAGAATATACGGTATATTCAAGATTTCTTTTGAGATCAAGAAAATATTTTCCTTATTTTTCTATAGCAAAAAATCGGGTCACCCTCGTTTTATAAATATTAGGGATGAATTTTCATCCCAACATAATTTCATGCCATGGAAAAATTAGAACCACAAAGGCGATGCAATAATTTTTTTTTCCTTTTTGTTAAAACCGTCGCGTAGAATCCTTTTCAACGGACACATGCTCGCGACGAGGGACATTTGAGAATACACTTTGGGTTGACCCATCGTCTCAATCTGCCACACTCCAAGAGCAGACATGTAATTGCAACCTTTTGTGATTCCGCACGCTTAGGATTTTACTTAATTCATGCCAGCATTTGACGTCAGGAATATTATTTAATTTTATGTTGAATTGATTTAGATTGATTTACAAGAATTAATCGATTACTTAAATACGTATTTAAATATACCCTATCGTATCCGCATAACCCTAATTTCCCAACACCTTTTTCCCAATGTAAGGTGGCTAGTATTTGGACAAAGTGTTACGATGGCTTATCATAATGCTCTCACTTCTCCCTCACATTCACTTTCTCATGGTTAATTTCGCTTCAATTGGTCAGCAAAGTATCACATATTGTTTCTGCCTATTTGACCAGGTGGTGTGTGGATTATTTGGCACGACGTAATGATACAGATTTAACGGAGCAAATCCTAAATCTTAAAAAGAGCGTATTTTAATGAAATAGCAAGAATTGGTCGTGGACGGAGGTTAACAAATTGATCGACACAGGTCAATCCTTTTTTGCTATGGTTCTTTAATCCTGGTAAATGCCTTCTTCAAAGTGTGAGAAGGAATTGAGTAATTTTAGTTCTTTTTTTTTGTCGGTAAATGCGTGCTTTGGCTTTTTTTTGGAGATATGGAATTAGCGTTTGTAATATTAAAGTTTGGGCGGTTAGGCACATCTTGTACTCAACTTCCAGTGAGTAATAAAATTATTTGCCTTTAAAAAAATGATAGTAATAGCTGAAATTTTTGGTATGTTATGATAGTGAATAATTGACGGACACCAGGGGTTACAGGTTATGATTCCCAATTGCTGCTGGCTGGGCCCCATGCAGATGATTGCAGAATTAAGAAACGATAACGCGCAGATTATCGGCGCCAATCATCGGCGATTATTGATCAGATTGTTATCAAGGATGGCGATCAACAATGCAGATTGGCGCTTAGCCAGAGCGAAAGATAATCAATCGCTTATTTTGGCTCCCATTACTAATGATCAAACCTACCAAACAACATCAATAGAATTAATTTATATTACCTACATCCATTACTTCCCCAACCAAATGGTAATCCTTAACCCTTATGCTTAAACATTATTTATTTTGGAATAATATATTTAATTTAATATAAAATGATAACTATTACAAGTACTTCTACATTACATATGTTATCACAAATGATACACATTGTCTTTTATAAAAAATAACGCAATATTTGAATATACTTTGTCTCTGAAAAGTTTTTCGAAACTTGTATTACTTTCCCTTTAAAAAATATATTCTTTCAATATAAATAATACAACAATATTGTCTCTTTAAATTAAAAAAATCAATATGAATACTAATAAAAACTCTAAAAAATATAAAAAACACTTTAATAAAACCAATTGTGCAGTCAGAATATCGTACAAATTCAGTTACTACTACTCATAAATAATGTATATCTCTATTTTGGTCTCTATATTATTTTGTACTAATACTCATAATAATTTATATCTCATTTAAACTTATTTATATTAAATCTAATTATTTTTATATTAATAATTACATAATTTAATATAAATAAATCGTATCTTTAATATAATGTTTTCATAATTTTAAAACAACATTAAAATAAATTACAAACGGACAATACAATCCCATTTTACTTTTACGATTTCCATAATTTCAATTTTCCAGAATGTCACAGCATTTTCACTGCCAAGACCGTTAGATCACACACATTCACAAAGGATCTAAATTACGATAAATGTAGAACGCACCATAAAGATCGCAGTAATCCAACCTATATTGTATTGCTCATCCCATTCCCTTTTTGTTGTTACTTCAACACACCCAAATCCTCTGGATTAGTGCAATATTTTTGTTGTTTAAAAGTAAATATACCATCTTCTGTTTTACAGCTCATTTATTTTCCAACTATGGAGAAAATAGAGCACAAAGAAGATATACCCATCATGGCCCCAGTATCCACGTAGCAGAGGTGGAGAAGGCCCATTAGTCCTCTTCATCCACGGCTTCCAGAGCTCTGGTTTTCATGGCGGCACCAGATGGTGCCCGGCGGCGGCGCGGCTACCGCGCGGTGGCGCTGGACATGAGGGGCCATGGCGACACCACACTGGCGCACCGCTGACGGACCCTTCTCGAAGTTCACCCTGTTCCATTTGGTGGGCGACCTGATTTTGCTGCTGGATGCGATTTCTCCGAATGCAGCTAAGGTGTTTGTTGTTGGGCATGATGGGGTGCGTATATTGCTTGGCATTTGTGGCTTGTACAGGCCCGATAGGTCAAAGCTTTGGTCAATTTGAGCGTTGCTTTTTACGCCCTGAATCCCCTGATGAATCCGGTGGAGATGATGCGGAGTTTGTATGGGGATGATCATTATATTTGCAGATTTCAGGTGGAGTTGCTCCATTTGCTAATTTTTTTGTTATGTGTTGATCTTGGTTTTTGTTATTTGAAATTTTTTCTTTGCTTTGAATTGTAAAATTTGGATACTTGATTTTCTCCCTTTACCCATTATTAATTGTTCTTCTATTGGAAGTTGAAATTGTTGGATAGAGAATCTTGATGCCTTTGATGGAGTTGTGGTTGATCATGTTCTTTTCTATTGGAGGTTGGGAAATTGTTGATAGAGAATCTTGATTTCTTGATGGAATTGTGGTTGATTAAGTGTTCTTTCTATTGGAGGTTGAAATTGTTGGATAGGAAAATCTTGACTTTTGATGGAATTGTGGTTGATTGAAGGTTTTCTTTTTATAATCAACGTGATTCTGAGATACAACAAAGATGTCATTTTCACCTAATACGAGTTTATATTTCAAGTAGACCTTATCATCTAGCCATTCAAGTAATAGAATCTGAAACTAGTAGATTTAGAAACGAAATTGTTGATAGAGAATCTTGATTTCTTGATGCAGTTGTGGTTGGATTGAAGATTTTTTATAATAACGTGATTCTGGAGATAACAAAGATGCATTTTCAGCTAATGAGAGCCATATATTTCAAGTAGACCTTATTATTCAGCTATCTAAGTAATAGAATCTGAAACTAGTAGATTTAGAACAAAAGTTAGTACATAGTTTTGAGCTTAAATTAACACCTGATCATGAACTGATATCCTTTATATGCAATGAAATTTTTTCTATGCACCACAGCGTCACCTCCGCCGATTTTTAAATTGTAGATAGTTTTAACCGAAAAGATACAATTGGTCAAGATAATTTGTTTTCGATGAATGGGTTGTTGTGCGTTACACTTATGTGTATTTCATGTTCACATTTTTTTTGTATTCACACTTGAGCATGAAAATATTTTTGGTTCGGAATCATATTCTGTAATAACGATCTAGTCATGTTGAATATGATTCTTTCATAAGACTTAAATTCATCTCGATATAGTTTTAATACTCCATGCTCCTTTAAATATGTGATGTTATTTAACAAATAAGATAACCAATTTAAGAAACATTCTTATCAATGTTTCAGGAACCTGGTGATATAGAAGCTTTGAGTTTTGAAAAGATTGGAGTGAAGGAAGTTGTCAAGAATATCCTTGCATTCCGCCATCCTGGTCCATTATATTTTCCCAAGGGTAAAGGTTCGTTTTATTCTACTGATAGAGCACAATTGGTTAACAGAAGAGGACCTCGATACAGGAGCAAATTCAACAAACTGGTTTAACCGGAGGAGTGAATTACTACCGTTTTTCCCTTGTGAGTCCTCACCATAGCTTTTTCATTTTGCATGTGAACTTGGTTTGATCTTTTCGCCAAGTTATTCATTAAAAGTTACACTTTGTGTTCACTAGTTGCACTGCAGTAACGGGTACACAACTATTATCGCTTAACGAAACAACTAATATCGTTTCGTTAAATTACTTAATACTGTACCCTTTTACTAAAATAACTAATACCATTAAAAATGTACTTGAGTTATATGGAAAAATGGTGCATAGAAGTATTTTATGATCATATGCCATATATCTAGTGGCATTGAGATGTTTAATTCTAAGAGTGTCTTGTACCACCAGTTGCACGTGCAACTATACACAACCAAAGAATTTCAATGAAAACAACCGATATCGACCAACTAATACCGCTTCAATGAAAAAAACTAATATCTGTTAAATGCACGGTGCACCGTGCACATGAGACTTTTTTTTTTTTATTCCAAACCGATGACTTCTGCTGCTGTTGATTACAGAAATTGGGAACTCAACGCCTTTGGGCTGAGCTCGGTTAACGTACTAAACAAAGTTTATCGTTGGGGGAACTGACCCGACCTATCATACTCCAGGGGTTAAAGATTATATACACAAAGGTGGATTCAAGAACGGTGCCGTTGTTGGAGGAAGTGGTAGTGGTTGAAGGGGCTGCCACACTTTGTCAATCAAGAAAGGCCAGACGAGATCAACGCATCACATCTATGCTTTCATTAAGCAGTTTTTAAGTTGTACCATCATGCCGAGAATTGGAGGTGAGAGATAAGGCTTTTGCTGATGCATTCCTTTTTCTTTGTTTACGTTTTACTTCCCACGATGAAAGATAACATAGCTTGAATAATATTCACTTAAGCGATCAAACTATGGAATACAGAAATTAGCTTTCCCACACATTTGTAATATATATGCATAAATATACTGATGTTTTGGTTTGAAAACGTTGTGGTAGAATATGTTTTCTAATCACAGCAAGCTGACTGTTTATCGGTCCTGATCCGACACTTAGTCGTAGTATCTACCCCTTTACTATTTGGTAATACGCGGGTTCTAGAAAGAATGCGCCTCGTTGATCTATGATCCATTCACATAGAATTGAGGTAGACAAGTAGTTCAATTGTGACTAGTTAGTAGTGAGAAGGAAGAAAATTGATGGAGGGGGTGTTTGGAATTGGTTTTCTTAAAACTTCTAAACCATTGTGATTGTTTTTTATGTAAAATGTTTGATTTTAGGACTAGTTCTAGAGGCTTAGATGAGATAAGGTGGTTTAATATATCAGAAAGAGAAATAGTCTCACACAGATCCAACACCGAAAGTAATTATAAAGAAGATTTTAGAATATGCACCAGAAAGTATATCAACCACGCAACTATTTTTTCATATTAATTAGCAAATGGTTCAACGTAAATAAATCAGATCTTTCAAGATAATAAGTCGCATATTCTAAAACGACTACGAACAAGGCTGCCAAGACAAGAAACTATTTTGTATGAAAATGTGAGGTGTATTATTGTCCAGGTGTTAGGGTAACATACGGTTGTTTTTGTAGAAGATAATTGATAAGATTAATATGTAAAATACTAATTTGCCTTCGTTAAGAATTGATCCTAAATGTAAGGAGATACTGGAAACCATGAAATATGATTTCTGCCCAAAATTAACTCATATGAACTCAGCAAACGAGAATTACAAAAAATAAACCCAAAAAAGGTAAAATTGCAGAATCAACAAATCAGAAAATCAAGAATTGCAGAATCTATTATGGTCCCTAACCAAATGGGCATATAAGGTCGTAAAAAATTCAATATATGCATTTTATACCTTCCAAACATGGCCTAAAAAATTTAGTACAATTCTAACTCTTACTGTTACTTATTAGTTTGTTACAATCACACAAAAAAGAAAAAAAGGAAAATCTAAAAACTGTTCAATGTAGCCAACTGCCACAAGAAACAGGAAAAAAAGGGTATAATACACGTCTGTTAATAGTATACTATGTATGCTTCCAACAATAAATTAAACTAAACCATAAAGTAGAATAAAACAAATAGATGATCCAAACTTGTCCCAAAAAGAGGATGAAAATAGTCAGGTTCCTTAATTCCGGGAATAGTACATCAAAGTAGAGTTTCTGAAGATGGTTTGTCATTTCGGGAGACTCCAAACTCAGCTGCAGATGGGTACAATGTCAAAAACCATAAGAGTTGGGGTGTACAATGTACATAAAGAAAAAACAACTCAACTGTTCCGGCTGGGGTGCTCTTAGTTGACTAGCTCGATATCCTGGCCTTGGCTCTTTCTTATCGTGGGCGGAAGAAGAATGGTGCATTTACATACGAAAAACAGGAGTAACATACCAAGAAATGAGACGATGATGGATTCAAGTATGATCAATGATCCTAAAGCTGTACCTGAGTAGCATATGAGCCGAAAAGGTAAGGAGCAATGCTTGCGCACCAGTCGCAGACCGTAAATCGATGCATAATTAATACATTTTAGTAAAACAACTAATACCATTTAAAAATGCATGTGAGTTGTATGGTGCAACTGATGACAAAAAAATATTTGCCAAAAGTAGAGTAACACGGGTGCACCAGCTTGCAACAGGTGCACAACTGTTTAATTAAAACAACTAATGCTGACCAACTAATACCTTTTTAGTAAAATGACTAATACCTTTTTAAAAACAACTAATACCATTAAAAATGCAAATGTTGATCAAATTAAGTAGAAAATGCCATTATGAGCTGCTAACTAACCTATTGGTTCGTGGTCGCATAAGATTTTACGTGTGGATTTAGCAGACAGAGACATGGACATCATCTCAGCACAATCGGGGTAGCATCCGCGGGTTTCCCAGATCATTTACCGTCGGCGTCAAGACAGCACCATCTTCACCTTCCTGATGAAATGGATCCAAACCGTTCATCTTCGCATTTTTCATCAAAATGATAGGATAGTTGTTCCATGATGATGTTGCAATCATCAATTCGCCATGAATCTGATTAATTTTAGCCTTCACAAAAGATATGCTTAGAGATGGTAACATATGTTACAAGAGGTTGCTACTGATGGCTATTTTCAGTTTCATCGTCCAACTGATCAGCCTGGATGGCAGGCTTGTCGGCTACAAGTCCGCCACTCACCTCCATCGAGCACATCTAAGAAACGACCTGTTTCCTGAACAATTTTAATCATGTAAGAAAATGGCACCGAATTTATACAAATGATCTTCAAAACCATAATTAAGGGCGCTTTTGGTTTAAGCTCTTCAATATGAATGATAATGTGAATCTATTGAATAGTGAAATGCAATAAAATGATGGTTACAATGTTAGTGAACTATTTTAATGGTTAGGTGAATTTATCGCTTTTTTATTCTCATTGTTACTAATAATTGTCCGAGAATCATTTTCATCAACATTCATCTTTAAAATTATGAACCAAACGCCCCCCGGTTTCATCTGTTAACAGGAAAATTTGAAGATCAGGATCTTCGCGAAGTTGAGTTTCGGCCTGTTTGCCAAAAGACCAGTACTCATCGCTATTGGCTTTCCAGGATAACAAATGAGGGGCATTTATAACAGGGGGATCATTTTAAAGCTGCACATAAATCGAACATCAATGTCATTCTCCCATTCTTGTTTATGGTAGAAACTCGGATCATGTCAGCACCATAGAAATCCTGGTTTCTGTCAAGATAAAAATAAGTCATAACAAATCAAGAATGCTCTAAAATATGACAGAAAAATGTGATCACAAAATTGTTGAACATCATGAATTGCATTACCATACCCAAAGTAGTGGATCAATTTATAAGCAAAGTTGACGGCATCCAGAGAGCCTACCAATTTTCAAAGCTCATTAGCCACTCCAACCCTTTTTTGACAGAGTCGATCCCAACTTCGCTGCCAAAAATTGCATCTGTGGGTGAGAGTAAAACAGTCCCGGAATTTGATCTGAGAGTAACACTGCTGTCTTCTTTATTCAGATCAGAGTAGGCAATTTCAAATCCAGCAAAACCACTGCATAAGAACATGTGAGTTTGTAACATTTCTGTTACACAAAAAATTGGAAATGATCCATCTAGTCCTCTTCAATTAATGTGGGACAAACCACGCCTTCTCGTGAGCTTGCAAAGTTACTTGGGGATCAAACAAATTGAGGCGCCTGCAAAGGACACGAAGTCCAGCCCCAGATGCACGGTTGCTGTTTGCATCAGATATCGCTGACGAGAAAGAGCGTCGTTTCCCATAATACCCTTTGTATGGTGTATATCTAAAGAGGTTTCCATACAGTAGGAGTGAACCATGACCTGGCTGCATAGTCTCACATTTCGCCATGGTTTCCAGCAGTTTATTGTAAAGAAAAAATCATTTTATCTTACCCTTGAGTATTCAAGAATACTCAGATACAATTCAGAGAATAATCGCTCTCCAGAATGTTAAAATTAATGGATCACCCTCCCACACCGAAACTGTTTCTATTGTGGACTTGAGGAAAATATTCATCTGAGACACAAAGAGATGGAATTTATTGAATGTATGCTGTAAGCGGTTGTAAGAATATTTCGTATTAGTGGAAAAGCGTGTAACCGGGTGTAATTTTTGGCTTAATTTTGATCAAGTTTGATTCATTCACAAAAAAAAAAAAAAGAAATATATAATTAGAAGTAGTTCATACGAAAGTAAAGTATTAGTTTATACACTGAACAATATTAGGTACTTTTTCAATATACAAGTAATACTTTCCATTGGGCTGATACTTTCTTTACAAGAACTAATACCTTTCAACCGCTTATTTCTGGGATTCAAGGAAAAAAACAGCTCGATTGAAATTTTTTGTCAAAATTAAACCACCTAAGTGTTATCAGACATGTTCAAGAAAGATCGATTTAATGACTTACTATCGCACGCCAACACCAAAGGCAAGGTGAGAACCGCCTCCATTATAATGGGCTAATATATCTCATAGGTGCCAACTTCATTTGCTTGGTATTCAACGCCATAAGATCCGGCCATTGTTGTCTGAAAACATCCCCTGTGGAAGAAGCTGATTTGTTGATTGAAGCAATTCCTAACTTCAGCCCTATTGCTGTAGCAGCACAGATTAGAATATTTAATCCACGAGGCGCATTTACTCATCTGATTTTTAACCTTCTTAGGGACTTCCTGAGAAACTTCGCGGAGGAGGAGAGCCACAATATTGACTACTCCTGCATATAAGCAAAGATATCACATTGCATTAGTTTGATAAGAATCAAGATAACATATCTGTTAAGAACTTCAATGATACCTGATGACTTTTTTCTAAACGGATAGCCTCCGCTCAATGCAATATTTCCACAAAAGACATAAATTTATAAATACCGCCTTTTTTCAGGTTTGTAATGACATCAAATTTAGTACCCCATGCATCCAAATTTCAGTTAACTGCACCCAGAACTACCACAAATCAGCATGATAGAGTATTAGAGTGGGACAGTTTTTCCAATCAAAGAGATATATAATATACATTATTTGTTTGGTAAAACACGGAGCAGAAGCAATTTGCATAGCATCAGTAACGCCGCGGATTTGATCTTCCAGAATTGAAGCTACTTGCAGACAGACGACAAGCCAAATAATATAAAATCCAAAGTAAATTGTTATGCTGGAAGATATACAATGTGTATATAGTCATACCATTTGCAGCCTCCTTTACTCGTAGATGGTTGGACGATAATCTGTGAATCGGATTTTGTACAATTTGAACATGAAGGAAATCTAACATAACTGGAGAAGGATATAAATAAGTATCCCTCAGGAAAAACAGAGAATATTGCAGTTTCTCCAGCAATGGAATTATTTATGCCTGATCCGTTCACTATACTCTTTAATTCCATCACAATAACCTGTTAAAAAATGCCATCAAATCGAGATGGAATTGAAAAAATGCAACAACTAACAGCACATCAACTAGTGAAAAGGCCCATGAACAAGCTCAATCTAAGAGTAACGGGTCGAAAAAAGAAGTTTTTTCAATCTCAAATCTGCATATGATTAATAATAGAATTTTATTTTCAGGCCCGTAATTTTGAGCACTTTTTTCATTTATGTAAATATAGGCCAAACTGGGCTAATTCGCCGATTTGACCTACATTAATTCAAATTAAAAGGTATTATCCTTTATTCACACTCACAGGATCAAAAGCCTGGTGTTCAGTCCTCATATGAGACTCATGTGCAAGATTAACCCGATTTGGGGCCAATTTGGCCTACATTTACATAAAGTAAAAGGTATTATCCTTTAAAAAGTAAGCCCGTAAAACATAGTTTCCTGCTTTTGTAACCCCCAAAGTTACGGGCTTAAAACAATCCCGATTAATCATTTACATTGTGAAACATTGCATTTACTGATCATTATTAGATGTCATATAATCTGTATAAAAAACAAAGAATCAAGAGAGTGGGTTGGAGCACCTATATATAAACAGTGAAATCATATGGCATATTGGAGATTAGAGTATTCTTGTCCCATCGGATATTGTGAGCATGAAGGTTCCGGCTCGTAGGCTGAATGAAAAACGACTGTACACCGCCCGAAATCTTGAGGACTAGATCAGAAACCGCATAGACAGATTGGTTCCCTTTTCCATAACTTCAATGTCAAATCTATATAATCCTGCAAACCACATTCCCATATTGATCTTGCTGCTTTATGAAACCTTCCATCGCCGGAAAATAATTGAAAATAATTCATCTCCACATTCAATCGAAATACACAGCTGTGGACATCCAGCTTTCCTGAAAAGGAATTTTTTATGGTGATTCGGTGATACTGTTTATTATAGTGGTAATACCGCTTAGCATACTAAAAATTGTCCTTTTCTGATTTTCAGAAAAATAACACAAAATCAAGCATTTTTTTAAACATAGAGGACTTTTGCATGCTAAACAGTATTATTTTGTTAACTAAACAGTATTACTTTTTGAAGAAGAAGGTTCACTGTTTCAATGAGAGACCTACTCAAACTATATAGAGATCAATCTAATAGGCTAACAAATCACCTGAAACACCGTGAATGGCAATGGCTTATCCATGCAAAGTTTGGTTTTCGATTTTTACATGAAGCAGCAAGTTTCCTGCAGTTGCTGCAATGAAGTCGAAGATAAGATAACCTTGCTGATTCCATCCTTTAGGGAAACATTAAGCACATTTTGCTGGGGAAGCCATTTGAGGTTGAAGCTGACAGTGAGAAGTTATAAAGCTTTGATCCTTCACTTGATGAAGAGACATTATTCCCAAATGCATCTTTTGGAAGGATTGTTACTCCTGCCCTCGCTCCGCTAAAAACTCGGCCGATTCCATCTTTCCATGATAAAATCCCAGCTGATGGATACATTTGACCTACAAATTTAGTACTACATGAGGGTAAAAGGATAACACTCCACTAACCAGGAAATAGTTGAAACCAAAATCAACTTCATTTATACTACTTTAATCCTCATCCTATAATGTTTTTAACAACTTCCTGAAACCATCAATTTCATATCATTTGAAGGTAGACTCGCTCACAAATTGCAACTGTGAAGACAGTCTCAGAAGAATTTAGCCATAAACTTGAGCTTGAAAAAACATACAAAGGTCCTTAAAAAAAATTGAGTAAGTATAAATTCAAACTTTTCGGAGACCTAATTATCATGAACCAAATCCCAAGACATAACTAATTTAAAGGGTTAATAACACATTGCGAACCTCGCATTATTGCTCTTTTTACAAATTGCAACATAAATTTAATTTTTGAAACAAAAATGCAACATGTACTATTAAAAAATTTACTTTTTTGAATTTTTTTTTCAATTTCTTCAATTTGATATTTGCTAAAATAAAAAAAATCATCAAATTAACCTGGATTGACATGAAAGTGCAAGGATGCATCCAGCACGCGAAAGTTTTCATCAGTGATGAGTACATTGAACAACCCAACCATTATAGGACTAAAACTCATACTCCAATCCTCAATCCCACCTTCCAAATGCAAACGAACCCCAGTAACGAAACTGCTATTTCCCATCTTATCATTAACCGTAATATTTGGTCTAAAAGGTTTTATATTTTGGGGCATCATAATTCCCCAGAACTTTCAACCTTAATCGTCGCAGTATCACCCGCAACGAAAGTGTCCTTGTCGTTTAGCCAACTGAAAGCAAAAGCAGGAATCGCCGCGGAATCATCTGCACCATTTTACACGGTTATAATAGGAATCTAATCATATTTCAGAAATCGTAATATGTACCTTGATTTGGCAGGTTGGGTATTGATTATTAGAATAAAAGAGTATTAGCCTTTGGGATTCCATTGAGAATTTCATTTTTCCTTTTTTTTTTCTTTTTTTTATTAAAACGATTTTTGGAGTTTAGAGAAGGCGGGAGAAGTTTAAATACAACGGTTAAGTATGGTTGCATTGCACGTCCCACTTTTTTACACTTGAATTTTTTTACAAATACTCAAATAAATCTAAAAATAAATCAGCAGGGCTTCTATCCGGGAGAGGCAAATCATCATCAATTTTAAACAAAGATATGTTGGCATTTGGCAAAAGTGGATAGACTTATATATATTGCAAAGAGCGTATATACATGCAACAAAAGATTCCCCAATTATTTAAGATAGGAAAACGTTACCACTTGATTCAGTCCTACATTTCAACAGATTGAGATGAAAGTAGTATGAAAAAAAAGACAGAACCTTTAGAACACTCGGTGTCTAAGGTTTTTTTAGACTCAAATCGGAACCAAATTAGAACATTTTTACAGAGAGAGAGAGATTACCATCAGAGCGCACTGGCAGCGATAACAGCAGCAGCAGAACAAGAGCAGCCATTTTTGGTTTCAAATTTAGATTCTCAACACAAACTCTATTAAGATGAGATTGAATGGGCGATTATAACTGGCGGTTATGAAGAGAGAGGGAAGATTAGATTTTTTAATCGACCTTTTTTTTTTGTTTTTTTTCAGCCCAGCCCATTTATCAATTTTTTGGGGCTTGCTTTTTATTTTTCTTTTATAAAATATAATTAATATATAATTTTTTTAAGGTACTCCAAATTTTAGAATGTTATTTTAGAATGTTTCTAAAAAATTAGATTCAATGAATTCAAGTGTAATTATAATATCATCTCCTCTGTCGAAAAATAAAATAAAATAATAATATCATCTCAATACTATATGTTTTAGTATCGATCTCTGAAATTTTAAATATTAAATAATCAATACTACTTCCGTTTTGTAACACTCCGAAAATTTTAAATTAGTTATTACTCCCTCCGTCCACCAATTTTATGTCTGTTTGACTTTTACACTCATTTTTGCGAGCGAGGTTTGTATTAGTAATTAAAATGATAAAATGACTTTTAAGGAGGGGTATGATAGATGAGCCCCTCATCTATCATACCCCTCCTTAAAAGTCATTTTATCATTTCAATTACTAATACAAAATTCGCTCGCAAAAATGATTGTAAAAGTCAAACAGACATAAGATTGATGGACGGAGGTAGTATTATTTTTAAAACATCTATTAAGAGATTTTTTTTTCAATACTTTTAAAATTCAAATTTATCTTTTAGTATTTACAAAAAGATATTGTTATCAAAATCCCATAATTTTCTCAAATTATTATCATATCTTTATAAAATTTATAAGGGATTCAAATATTTATTTCAAAATAAAATAGGACAAACTCTACCTTTTTTATTTGAACCCATAAATTACTTTTCTTTCTAATCTATTTCGAAACAAACAATATCAACATCACAAAAACTTGTATGCAATATTTTATACAAGTGATATGTGCAATTGTAGGTGAATTGATTTTTTTTTTAATTTTCGCGGGTCAAGCTTCAAATCCGGATTAGGGCAGAGTGTTCTTCTTCTTCCTCGCGTTCCCAACAAACGCACCAGATCTCAATTGATTTTCATGGCGCGGCGTCTCTAGGTTTCACCAAATTATATTAAGGTTTAGGATATAAAAATCATACACGTTAACATGTCAAACTATGTCACATTTTGAAAATCTTAAGGGGGCACAATCTTGGGCTTATATATTTATATAGGACTTGACATAAAAGTATTTTAGGCTTGGTGAGAATCATATTTGGAGAACATGGTGTTTTATTTCAATGTTTAAGTATTTTACTTTAATTTTATAAGTGATAGTGATGAAATTATATACTTGTGTTACTGTTTTGGAAAAACTTTATTGTTCCATATTCTACATGAAGTGTAGTGTCTACTGGTAAATTTGGAGAATTTATAGAGAAGTATTTTAGTTAACTTTCAAAAGTTAAACAGTCTGTTTCCAAAAGAAAAATTAAAGATAATATTTTGGAAATTGTTTTGGTTAAAGTTGAGTATGAGCATGTCCTATATGTATATGTGAACTTAGATCTAAAGTTTGAGAATAAATTCAAAGTTTATATATTTTTAAGGTATTTTACAAACAACATGAGCGTGAGAGTGTAAGTACTTTTTAGTTGTTTATATTGTTTTCATCATAGTTTTGAGATCATGAACTCGGCCACTTTTCAATGGAAATAATTTGTGAAAATATTTATGGGTATAGTCCACTGAATCCAGAATAACATAGTCTAAAGTTGTATTCTTTGACTCATTCAAACAAGAGAATAAATTTCAGAAACTTTATATATCAGAACTTAGGTCAAAAATGAGAATGTTCACTTTCATTTATCCTTTTTTTCATACATTTAAAGACTAGAAAAATCTTAAATGTTTATGAGATGTTCCTTTTACAAAGTGATGTAAAATATATTTAAAAATTGGAGCTTTTTGTTTAGCCAAATGATAACCTGTATTTTAGAAATTTATGTATGCAATATTGACGAAAAAAAAAAAACTCGCAACATTCAACAATTTATTTACCTTATTTATAATAGTCTAAAAATTCATAAAACTATTTGAAGATACTCTTTTTAGGCCTAGTGTAACATATTCAAAAATTGTAAGTTTTGAATGAATCTAGTGGAACACTACTACACATTTAAGCTTGCACACCACTTGGACAACTCTCAAACAAATTTCTCCAAGTTATACTTTGAGAGCGGTTTTATTAAAAAAAAGACAACGGTTTAAAACCGCTGTCCAAGAATAAAACTTGAAAAGCGGTTTTAAACGCGTGCAAGATCGATTTGCACAAATGTTAATAAATCCGGTCTCATCGAACACTTGGACCGGGTTTCAACCGCCGTACATCAAGTCGTTATAATTTTTAATTATCGCCTGGGACGCCCGTAAACCCTTCATTTCATTATTTCCCCAAATTCCCTCTTACCCTCCTCCCCAAAAATCGCGTGCACCAAAACCGTCCGGTTTCCTCCAACCCACATCGTCAAATCGCCTATGTCGCTGGGCTCCCAATTTTTCTCTCCATAAATCGTAAATCTCCTCCTCCTCCCTCCTACACGCCGTCCTTATCCTCTAGCCCCCTTGCCCTCCATATATATATATATTTTTTTTTTACATATATATATGTATATATTTTGCATGTGTTTATTTATATATATACGTGTGTGTGTGTTTGGGATTAATTGTTAGGATATATATATATAAATATGTGTTTATATATATATATATTTGGGATTAATTATTGTTAGGATATATATATATATATATATATATATATATATATATATATATATATATATATATATATATATATATATATATATATATATATATATATATATATATAAATGTGTTTATATATATATGTTTGGGATTAATTGTTAGGATATATATGGATTAATTGTTATAAGCTACGATATATATATAAATGTGTTTATATATATATATGTTTAGTATATATATAGCTAATTTGTTATGATTAATTATTGTTAGTGTGGGATTAATGTTGGTTTAATTATATTGTTGTTAGTAGCTTGGATTAATTGTTGTTAGTGGCTTGAATTAATTTTTGTTAGTGTTAGAAATGAATATTTTGTTAGAGATGAATAATGCACTTAAGGTGTTTGATAATATGCTTGTGTGAGGATTTAATCATAAATTAGATTAATACATTAGGATATATTTTGATTATTAATTTAATGAATGGATAGTGTGTTTTTTAATTAGATGATTAATGATGATACATTAGATACATATTGTCTTGAGAAGCAAATAAAAATTGCAATGAGTAAAAAAAAAAGAAAAAACAAGTGCTAAAAAGAAATGTACGATTTTATTGAATGTCAGATCTTCTCGCTTTTATTAAATGTTGTTTCTTCCGCTTTTTATTAAATATTGCTTTTTCCGTTTATTGAATATTGTTTTTTTTTGTTTATTAAATATTGTTTTTTCTCGCTTACTGTGATCATGTCTCGCTTTGCCATATCGAAGGAGATGATGGAGAGATGATGGATATTGATGGAGATCATGGCTCATATGATCATGGTGCATGGATCGACAACATCCCGATGACTTGAGAGAGTGTGATATCGATGCTCCCACCACCACTAGCAGCCCGGAGAAGCGCACTGGGTATAGTCACCATGTCATCTATTAAGAGAGCTCGTAGAAGGGGAAAAACACTTCGTAATTTTATTACAATGAACAGTTTTGAAATTGATAAAATATTGATTGATCATTGAACCTAATTAAATACTATGTTATGCAGCTTATCGCTCAATGAGTTTCGACAGCAATAGGAAAAGAGAGTGAGTTTGTCCTTCTACATTGGAGTTGCGCAAATGAGCGTGATCCTTATCGTCGCCACCAAGGACCCGGGCGGCGAGACCCAAACCGACTCTTTTGAAGGAAAGATTATGAGACGAACTTACGGTATGTTAATTATATATTTATTGAAAGTTGTAGTATGACCCTTAAATTTACTAAATTGTTATGTTATATGCGTATAGACTACATTCAGAGGTCTTGACCACACAAAGAAGAAACAAATATTGTCGCAAGCTGGAGTAATGGCCAAGAATTTTTGGACTTGGTTGAGAAGTAACACACGAGATCCGAAAACTGGTCTTTACTCGGCTAGTCGCCTCCGGCGTATCAGAATAGCCCTATGGTGGCTCCATACTGGGAGGAGTTTGTGAGCAGAGCTATGGAGGATGATTTCCAGGTAAAATTGATCAATGTCATTTCCTCAATTTCTAATGCCCTAAGTTTTTCAGTGTTTATCATATTTCTATTATATTGTAGAATCGAAGTAATAAAAATCGCGATCAAGCCAAGTCGATGGAGGCGCGATATCGTGGATCGAACAAAGGTTATGCACGAATAAGAGAAAATATGGTGAGATCAAAATCCTAACTTTTAATTTTTTTTTATATATTCACTTTTAATATATCTAATAAAGGGACACGTTCATCACTATCGTAGAAAGAAGAAAGAAGAAAAGCTGGAGAGAGTGAGCCTATTATTATCCATTTTGACTTATTTCGGACTACCGAGAAAGCGGTCAAGATCGAATATTCACGCATCCCAAAGGTATGCCGCATCATCGGGAAGAAGGGTAATCTATCCATTAATTTATCTTTCAATTACAAACTATTATTTATAAACAAATAATTAAATAATAATCTTTTATTTTTATGATTTAGGAGCGTCTATCTCAGACCATGATGCCCGACGACTTCTCGTGACACCGCCCCGATGATCTGCTTCGACGGGCTATAGGTCGTCAGAGCATCCCTTCCGCTTACGGAGTGTCGGATATGGGCGATTGAAGACATCGTTAGCGATGGCACCTCGGTCTTCAAGCCATGAATATGGTGGGTATACTAATGTAGCAGTTGCCAAGTTGTCTAAAGATGTGGAACGTTTGAGGTCCGGAGAGAAGAACGAGCCACAAAATGTCATCGAAAGTGGGAGCAAAGTCGTGAACATAGTGTCGCTAACGTTACGCCGCCTAACCCTGGTGGTCAACTTTATTGAGGCACTTCAAAACGTCTCGTGTATCGATATGTATGTCTCACAATTGTTTTAATTAAAGACTAGTGTATTAAAATTTTCTAACTAAATATCTTATTTGAGCGTACCAACCTTTTCATTTTTTTTTTTTTTATTTGGAGGATCCCGACGGTTGGTGGCCACGAACGCGTTACGACAGCTCCCATGGAATGATTCACGGTCATCCTATCACTCCCGGTTTCGTGAGGGTCACACTCGATGTACCGTAATCCGACAAGAGGATTCAACGGTGCCAAAATCAATCGACGTAAAAATACAAATAATAAATGATTCGGGCACTTCATCGAACGTCGAAAGCAACTTTGTCTCTAAGACCATGAGGGTAAAATATATGCTATTAAAGTTCATTATCTTATTTGTGGTTCTAAATAATATTTCAAATTAATTGTAGAATCTGCCGACACCACAAATGCCTCGGAAGAAATCACCACTTTTTAAAAGAGAAATCGAGGGTGTCATGACGTGTCGAGGGCAGAACGAGGACTCCTTTGCGTTCGGACTTGGTTATCCCATGTCCGGAGACTTAGATCACGATATGATTATATGCCAGATCTAGGATGCACCGGATGATATCGCCTAATGCTTTCGAGATAAATCCAGTTCCCATGTTTGCTCACTTTCATTTGAATACTTTTCAAGAATTCACAAATGAGGAACATCCGAGCGAAGTCTTGAATGACGCCAGTGGTTGAGTGCAACCACCATAGCCCTTTACCTCGTATGTGTTTACTAATTCTCAATATTCACTTTTCAGATAGTTTAATTTTCTTTTTAAATATTAATTAACTTATATATGTTGGTTAAAGATATTTGGGTAGGTATATCTCTCTAGAGATGTCGAAAGCAAGTGGAATGTATTCTTCGCCTCCCCCAAGTGTCTCAGATATTGGGTGATAGAGTAGAGACTATGGATGGGTTAGTTAATCATATGTCAATCAAACTGGGAGCTTAACATCTCATTTTTTTTGGCCAACAAATGTGGGGTGAGTGATAAACATTTCGTTAAAATTTGTATTCATGTTTATAATATTTGCACATATATATGCTAAATTTGCAGTTAATTTTAATATTCTCAATATAATATAGGAACCATTGGGTGCTGGTCGCCATACACATGAATACATTAAGTGTGTATTTTATGGACCCAGCTCAGGATGGAGTTTATTCAAATCGCGCTGATCTCGTTTCATATATGGAAGCACAAGTTCATTTTTAATATTCTATATAATGATTTGTTTTACTTTTAAAATTATGCATATTTAATCTATTTTTATTTTTTAATTATAATAATAATAGTGTGATGACGATGTATCAGAGTCGCCTTCAGAGTCAAGGTTCAAGATGTAAGTTAAATAAAGTGAACTGGATTAACATTAAGATAAATTTAATTTAGTAAATTATCAAATTAATAAAAAGAAATCATAATTGTAATACGTGATTATAATTGTTAATCAACAGGTTCCGAGGCAACGAGATAATGAACATTGTGGACATTTTGTGTGTTGCTTTATTGAAGATATAATCCGCACTTCTCTAACGAGCATTCCTCTCAATGTAAGTCAATTTATCGATTTATTTAAATTTTTATTGATTGAATAAAAATTCATACTATATTGATTGATTCGATTTGTTTGCAATTTTGTCTATGAACGTGAGCTCAAGTCTTACTCTAAGAAAAGATGGAGAAATGGAAAAACGATTGAATGGGTACCTTTATAATCGATTCTTATATTCATACGATATTGAGTGATCGTTGTTTGAAATTTTGGTAAGATGTAATGAAATTATATATTTGTGATGATATATATTTCATGTTTTTGGTGTATTAATTCGACGATGTTTATGATGTGTATGTTTATTTATTTCATGATGTGTATGTTTATTTATTTGATGTTTTGGTATTGGACGTATATGTGGTATAAGTTTTGGTTTATGGTTTTATTATAGGATTTTTGGTTTATGGTTCATGGTTTATGGTTTATGGTATTGGACGTATATATAAGTTTTGGTTTATGGTTTTATTATAGGATTATTAAAATATAAATTAATAATAAAAAAAAAAAGATGTTGGACATCGGTTTATAACCGTTGTCTATCTAACATAATAAAAAAAATTATTAAAAAAAGTTTAGACAACGGTTATTAACCACCGCCCAAGCCCCTCAGAATGTGGTTGAAAACCATCCGCCCAAGCCCAATCTTTTGGACAGCTGTTACTTGGACAACTGCTCTAAGGGCTATTTTAACAGCTGTCCAAGCCCAAATGTGTATTAGTGGAAGTTGTATATTTTGTTTGTAAAGTTGTACAATCTTGATAAGTAGTGAAGAGATATATTATTTATTAAATTTGGGAAAATCTGTAAAGAATATCAATATGACCCTTAATGACCTATGATCTATTAATTTTATAATTTTAAATGAGTATAAGTATTTTATTTGATTTATGCATGAAAATGAGTTGTTTTACTTTTATCAAGTAAAGTAGTGTTACCATGAAAGTTTGACTAAGTTTGATGAAGTGCATACTTTAGTGAATCTAATTATTGGTATTTGATTTGGATCTTTCATGGCAATGTGTTTTACTTGAATTTTGAAAGAAGTTAGAACCCAAGGGCCTCAAGTTCCAAACTATGAACTTAAACAAGTTAAAAGGTGTTATCGAATGAAAAGAGTTCGAGAAAAAAAGGGCTTGATATCTCATCGAAACCACAAATGATTTTTTAAATGAATAATACTAAGTATGGTACGGATTGTGCTATGTACAGTGTTGTTCGGTTCCAAGGCTCGGAAGTCCCGACAAGTCATAAGCAATCAAGAAGTTTATAACTTTACTGTTTAACGTTACCAGGTGGTATCAGAGTCCATGTTCAAAACTTCGGACAAATAATTTATTTTTCTTTCAAATTAAAATTTATTTGAAAAGCAGATTTTTTTTTCATGAAACACTAATGAAATGTTATTATGGAAAATATGTCTACAACAACAAACTGGAAAAGCCTCGATGTTTGTACTACTAAGTCAAGTTGAATGACAAAATCTGTACTAATAAAGAAAGAAGGAAGAAGAGTATAAGAAAAGTCTATAACTTAAATTAGAAGAGACTTTTGAATACCAAAAGGGAATGAACATATTTGTGTCAAAATTTCATACTTGTTTTATACATGTAGAACACATAACAATTTTTGTTTTTATATACACTACTACTATTTTGTCCTTTCCTTTTATTTTTGTTTGCTGATCTTAGATCCGTTTTGAAATGGGAGTTATAAGTGGTTAGCATGACACTTAAGCGTCAATATAGACTACTTAGCGAATCCGAGCCCTTCAAGATCAGATGGTAGCACCAGACACATGATTGTCGCCGCAATTGAACTAGAGTAGAAGCATCTGGAACTCGCTAGGATTCATCATCATAATGCCCTCGTCTACTGAGAGGAGTCAAGTTTACTGAATGGACTTGGATATATGCAAGTTGACTTAGTTTTAACCCTTTGTCGCCGAGTTCGGGTTTCTCAGGACCTAGAGCTTGTTAGTTCGACTATATGTATTAAATTATTTTTTCTGTCTCATTTATTTCTTTGGAGACTCTTTTCCTCCAGATATCTTTATTCGTGGGAGACTCTTTTCTTTGTTTTACCTTGAGAACTTAGTCTTTCTCATTTGACATATACATATGTACTTTTGCATCACGTATTTGAGAGTTGTTCTATTTCTATCAGTTATTTTTACCTTATTATTTACAATATGTGTGGGTAAATTGCAGATTTGATCCCAAGAGATTGAGTCCAAAGCAGTTTTGGTCCCTAGGTTTCAAAATGTTCCTTTTTTGAGCAGTTTTGGTCCAAACTGTTAGTCAAATAGATGGAAACCGTTAGTTGACCAAAAAATTATGGGATCAAATTTGCAAAATGAAGGGAAATGATACTAAAACTTAATTAATTATACTCCCTCTGTCACACACTCGTTTGAACATTCACTATTTGACTCGTATTTTAGCGAGCGAGTTATTTATTAATATTTGAAATGATAAAGAGATTTTTAAGGTGGGGTATGACAGTGCTACCCCTCATCTATCCTACCATGCTTTAAAAATCACTTTATCATTTCATATACTATAAACAACTCGCTCAATAAAACACGAGCTAAAAAGTGAAATGTTCAATCGAGTGTGGGACAGAGGGAGTATATGATATCAACATAAATTCATAAATTATATATTAATTGAAAAATTATATATATAATTTAAATATGAATAAAAAATACATAAAATATTTCATTTAAATAAATAATAATTTATGTAAAGTTCTTGATTTAAAAAACCATATAATTAAAAAAAAAGAATAAACTTTCACAAATCAAAATAATATAAGAATATATATATATATATATATATATATATATATATAATATTTGTATAATTAATCTAAAATCCAAGAAATTTAAAGAATGTATCATAATATTTATATAATTTTAAAAAACAAAAAACCATAACTGTTGCAACCTACAAACTTCAGTACGATCTTCACTGCTTCTTCAATGCGATTTCAATGAATTTGTGGGGCGATTCGGGGGTTGGGGGTGGAAAAACCGATGATTCCATTTTTAATTAATTAATAATTTATAAATTATCTAAAAAATTAAAAAATATTTATAGAATCTGCATATATAATTTTAAAAAAAAATCAACGAAATCTAAATTTGTGTAATATTGAAAAAATAAATAATGTATATAGTCTTATATAGTTTGAAATACAAAAAACAATATTAAATTTATAGCTAGGTTTTGTATGCATTAATTACACTAAAGGGGGTGTATTGGTTGTGAAGTTTGTATGATTTTTTTAGACTTTCAAAGTTTGGGGGTATTCAATCCGGATTTTTAAAAGTCTTTAAAAATCCTGAGGTATTCAATACGGATTTTAAAAAGTCTTAAAAAATCTTTAGGTATTCAACAGTATATGAATTTTAATACTCTATGAATTTTCTTTGATTCTCTTCCAAAAATAAAAATAGATTTCACTCTCCAAAATCTCTTCTAACAACTAGAGATTTCTACATATTTTCTCAAAGAACTCTGAAGATGAAAGGTTAGGAAGAAAAAACCTTCGTTGTTCTCCTGCCATCGCCGCCGCCCACTACCGCTGCCGTTGTTCTCCCGCCACGGATGACGCAAACGCTCACCTTGCGTGCCTCGTGACCACAGACGACGATGGTGCCTCCACACCGCCGGGGAAGCCTCCACTTGACCGCCTCACATTTCATCGCCGCCTGGTCCCTCCCCTCCGACCCAGCCCGCGCCGCAGTATGCAAATTTTTTTTTTTTTCAATTTTCATAAAGTGTGCTAATTCTAGTTTTTATTTCTTGAACCCCTCTTTTAGTGAGTTTTTAGTTTTACCAAATAGATTCTTGATTTGGTCGCATGTCTATTGTTGTAAATTGTAATTGAGCATCATGAAGAAGACATTCAAAGTAGAAATGATTGGGGTTGGGTCAAATTGATTGTTCAAGGCATTAGTGAAATGAATGAATAGTATACAAGGGACTTATTTATAATTTTAAGTTTGCTTTTGAGATTTTTGTGTATCACTAATAAAAATCACAAATGTAAAAAAGAGGATTTGTGGTAAGATTTGTGGTTATAGAATTGTTATAAATTTGTGTTATGATTCACGGATATGGATGATGATGTTGTAGTTAAAAGTTTTGAAATATCTTATATATATATAGTCATAGTTATAAAAAAATAGTTTGATGTATGTAGAATATATATTTATGTGAATTAATTGAAAAATATATAATTTGTTGAGAGAATTTGTTTAGATTTTTACGAGTGTATTAATGTATTAACTAATATATATTATATACGTATATATCATAATAAGTTATTTTGTGTCTATTAATATAATAATATTATCATGGGGGATCCACAACAAGATACAAAAAGGAAGGCATCATATGAACAATGAACTAAGGAACAAAGCGACTTATTGTTAGAACTCATGGTTGATGCGGCTCGGGGATGGCGTGATAATAGTGGTATTTTTACCAAAGCAACGGTGGAAGAAAGCATACTTCCTGTTCTTAATGAAAGACTTGGGTGTAATAAGAACTATAACAATTATCAAAAGTTCACTTTCAAATGGTTTAAAAATTGTTGGTTATCTTATTCAAACCTTATGAGGTTTAGCTTTGGTTTTGGGTATGACCAAACTACTAAAAAGTTTACAGCTTCAGATGAAGTATGGAATGTGTACTTAGAGGTAAGCTTCTTAAGCATCATATTACAATAATATTATAAAATAATTTTATTTTGAGAATATAGTGAATTAATAATTTTTTGGAAAATTGCTAAAAAATGTTATTTTGCATTAGATATTATTATTAAGTGCTAACACTTTTTAATAATACTCTCAGGTGCAATAGTTGACATTTATACCCTTATCCTCACAAAACAAAAATCATAGGTTATTTATTATTGAATAAAAGCCATTCTCTGCTAGACAAATACACGCACCATTATTTTGTTTCTCTCACTCTCTCACAAAAAAGCAAGAAATTCCTTGTGAAATATCCAGTCAACAGAAAACTTAAAAAAAATAAAATTATATACTCTGTTTTTCTTTTTCTTTTTTTTTTCTTTGAAGATTGATTCTTGCTTGGTGATTTGAGAATTGAAATGGGTTTTTCTTGTTATTGTTATTTTGTGTGTTTTGAGGTTATTGGGAATCGGAATTTGGGTAAAGGTTGTAGCTTTACTGTTTTGTTTAATGAGTTTTGATTTGTTCTTCAGTAGATCCATCTGTAAAAATGTGGTGCGAAAAATGGCAGATTTTATATCTGCGCATGAGCCCCATTTTGGTTGTGGGAGCATTTTAGGACATTTAAGTCTTTTAAATTTAATTTTTAGACCAACGAATTAAAGTTAAAAAGTGTAATACTTAAGAGTAAGGACATGAATTAAAGATTTTCCCATATCTCAATTTTGACCTAAAAAAATCGGTCACCTCTATGATTATAAATAGGTGATAGGGAAGTGTGGACGTATGACTGGTTGTCCGAACCGCTATAAAAATCTTGTGTGTATTTACTTGCTCTTAACTGCTTTACACTATTGCACACAACTTGGCTTTAAATTGCATACATATTCTGAGTTAGGATCAGTCTGCATCAAGCAACTGATTTGATCAGCTTGACATTTCAGTCATCTGATTGAAAACAGACTTCAGAATCTGATCTTATAAAATTGGTTTTTCACACGGGTTAAAACTAGCTTCCGCACATCAGTTAAACTGATTGACACCGAACTGATCTGCAATCAGGCGATCAGTAAGTTGGATATCAGTCCAAACTGATTCACACGCACTCTGATCAAGCAACCTACCATCACACCTGATCTTGCACGAAAAGTTTTCAGAAGTCTATTCACCTCTCCCCTTTAGACTTCTGCCCTCACAAAGCCCGTTCAGGACCTACAAGTGGTATCAGAGCAGTGGTTCTACGGACCACTGACTTTGAATATCATCGGTTCTTGAGGAAGAACCTTTGTGGTCACTTGAACAGATCTTGAAAACCAGTTTTTAAAACTTCATCTGTTTTCAAAACTCACTAAGCATGGATAATACATCTGGTATGTATCATGATCTACCCAAGTTTTCTATTGATGAGTATGCAGATTGGGTCATACTCATGAGCAATCATCTGGGAGCTATAAGCAGCAGAATGATGGAAGTTCTTGAACAAGGACCTATCATTATCTACCACAACAACCCAGCTGAAGATGGTGATCCAGATTTTCCAGTTGGCACTCGGATCAAAAAGAGTCCATCTCTGATGGATGCTGAAGAAAGAAAGCTGTCAAATTTGGATACGGTTGCAAGACATATCATCATGAAGATGATGGATAAGATCACAAGAGAGAAGATCAAATATCTCAAGACTGCGAAGCAGATGTGGGATACTCTAGCTGAGATATGCGAAGGAAACGATCAGATCAAGGACATCAGATTACAGACCGAACTGGTTAAGTTCGAAAAACTCAAGATGCTGCCCAACGAGACAATCAATCATCTAGATGGAAGGATTACCATGTCGATCAACAAGCTCAGAGAAGTAGGACGAGAAATGACCGACAAAGACATCAACTACAAGATTCTGAGATCTTTAACGAAGAAATGGGATATGAAGGTTACTGTGATCAAGGACTGCCAAGATATAGCAAAGATGAAGCCGAGCAGTTTGTTCTTAAATCTGAAAGCCCATGAATTCGACCTGATTGAGAGAGGGCAAGAGGAAGATGATGAGTCATCTGCCGAAACCACACCTGCAACAACAAAAGCAGTAGCCTTCAAAGCAGGCGGCAGCTGCTCAAAATCTTCTGAGCCTATTGGAAATATTGTAAGTCAAGCTGAACAGATTGCTTTATTCACCAGAAAGCTTGAAAGATCAAACATTCAATTAGGAAAGTATAGAAGATTCTACAAAGACTATCCGAATAGCAGAGGAAGAGAAAGAAGATCGTTGACAAATCACAGGAAAGAAACATATCTGATGACAGAAGAGACGACCAAAGAGAAATAAAAGAGATGATCGTGCTGAAGATCACAAATCAGAAAGGAGAAATTCAGATCAAAGGCAATAGGAAGTCAATTGTATGGACAAGATCATCATAAGAAGAGATGACTCACCGCAAGAAGAAGTTCAAAGAGAGAGAGGAGTAAAGGGTATTTTAATCGCTGTCAAATAGGTCACTACAAAAATCCAATTATAGTCCAATAAATAATCGTAAATTACGACTGACACCTAGAGAAAGAGAAGATAAGAGGAACAGAAAAGAGCAATGATACAGAGACAGAAAAGTTATGGTTGCTGACACTACAGGAATAGATGACTCTTATCTGCCATCAGAAGATTTTGGTTACTCATCTGTAGAGGATTTCTGCCTGATGAGCAATGCTGATGACTTCAACAACTTCGATGATCTGATGTTCTCATCTGATGATGATATCTGTCTCATGGCCAAGGAAGAAGATCAATCTGAGGTATCTTCTAAACCATCTGTGTTTTCTGTTTCCACACCATCAGACGAAAGCACACTGCCGGAGAGATTGACCGGGGGAAAGACTCTACAAAGGAGCAATTGCTTGATGATCTCTCCAATGCAGTAGACACTTATACTATAGTGGAAGCTGAGAACGACAAGCTAAGGATAGAGAATATTCAGCTTGTTAAAGAAAATGCTGCAAGGAAGGCTGGTGAACTGAAATCACCTGAGACTGTTCATAAAATGACTACTGAATCGGAAAGCTTCCGAAAAGTCGGGTTCTTCCGATCAGGATACACTGATTAAGGAACAACTAGCCATTAACAAACAACAAGCTGATGATCTCAAAATCCTTCAAGCTAAGTTTGATGAACTCTTCCGACTGCATGAGAGTCTAAAAGTTACTGAGGATAGTTTGCGTAAGAAAATAGAGGTTTTTACAAAATCATCTAAGACTGTTTGAACAACTATTTTCGTACGTCAACTAATAAGAAGGGAATTGGGTATGAACACCCTACGATCCTCAAAAGTCCCGTCCCGGTTCACTTGGAAAAGTGTAATCAAAACGAAGTTTCGATCACGATAAACGAAAAGCAAAAATTTGTCGAGATAAGGGGAAAAGGAAAAGGTGACCCGGGCAAAGGAAAGTGTCGATACGTCGTAAAGGGAACATAAATGGACCCCAACTGTTCAAACATCAATCGAGGAAGGGAAAGAAGAACCATGTTCTTCTAAAGAAACCTCAACCTGATCAGCAGATTAAGAATCAGAAAAGACAACCTCTCAAAGGTAAATATGATCTGAAACCTAATCAGGTCAAGCTGCCTAACAAGCAAGTTAAGGGTAAACTGCTGAGACCAGATATACCAAAAAGATATGAATCTTTTAATGGTAGCAGTCGTACCTACCCTTACAATCAGAAACCTAGGGTTGCTGCACTTGAGCCCCACTGGTTTAAAAGAAGACAAATATCAATGAAAAATCCCAAGTCTTCAGATTCATCCAAGGCTCACACTCATGATCATACTAACCAGATTGCATATGAAGAGACGTATGATTATGTAGATGTTTATGGGAGATAAATCAAGCCCTCTGTTTTCAACAAAGGTGCCAGATTTGTTTGGATCCCGAAAGGTATTTCTAACCCCCCAGGACCCGATTCTACTGGGGTACCTAAAGTCTGATCTGATTGCAGGTTCGCATGGGTTTGGCCAATAAATGAGGTGTACAAGCAACTATCTGGTACATCGATAGTGGATTCTCAAGGCACATGACTGGAAGCAAACATCTTCTTAGCTCATACACAGAACAAGAAGGGCCACATGTACTCTTTGGTGATGATAACTTTGGTTTTACCAGAGGATTCAGAACCTTAGAGAATGATGATGTACAGGTTACTGGAGTCTTGTATGTCGAAGGTTTGAAGCATAACCTATTATCGGTTTCACAATTCTGAGACAACAGATTCAGTGTTGAGTTCTCGACTGATCAATGCACTATCAAGAATCGAGTTACTCAACAGATCTTGTTAACTGGTACAAGAAAAGGAACGATCTACTTGTCAAAAAGAGATTGGAGCAGTTGTCCAAGAAAATGCGAAATATAAAAGACAACCGATTGTTCCAAAAAGCAAGAATTAGCTCTCGCACAAAGAGAATGAGCCATCTGAACTTTAAAACTCTTAACAAGATAGCAAGGATGTCTTTGGTTGAGGGTCTCCGAATGAGGTATTCTCTAGGGATCGAGACATGTGTCGATGTCGGGAAGGAAAAAGTGTAAAAACCTCATTCAAAGGAATCCGGGACCGGCGTCAAATAGAGTACTACAACTGCTCCATATGGATTTATTTGGACCAGTTACACCACTTAGTCTCAGCGGACGCAAATACACTCTGGTGATCGTGGATGATTATTCTAAGTTTACTTGGGTGGTATTCTTATATAAGAAGAATGAGACAACAACAAAGATACCCGAGCTGCTCAAGAAATTACAGAATGAGAAGGGTGTCAGTATTGTGAAAATTAGATCCGATAAAGGTACAAAATTTTTGAACTCCTTTATTACTGACTTTTGCACTAAGTTTGGAATACAGCATGAAACATCAGCTGCAAGAATACCACAACAGAATGGAGTAGCAGAACGGAGAAACAGAACCCTCAAAGAAGCTGCTCGTACTATGTTAGCTGAACATGCCACTCCAAACCGTTTCTGGGCAGAAGCCATCAACACTGCATGCCACACTCAGAACAGATGTTCTCTGACTAAGGCTCACTTCAAAACACCCTATGAACTATGGAAGGATAGAAAACCTCGTGTTTCTTACTTCCATGTTTTCGGGTGCAAGTGTTTCATACAAAACAATGGGAAGAGCCAGTTGAAAACCTTTGAAACCAAGTCAGATAAGGGTATATTCTTAGGATATTCCTCAACCAGCAAGGCTTTCAGGGTGTTCAACAGGCGAACCCTAGTTGTGGAAGAAACACCTCATGTGGTCTTTGATGAGACATCTTCTGAACAAGAGAAATTTGCCTCAGAACAAGCAGTACCAGATGCACAGAAAATGTATCAGCTAAGTATCAAAGACAAGGGATCAGATCACGTAACAGTGTATGTCCCAAAGCTTGATCTTACTGATTCACCAGGTCAATCAGACCCAAAGGTACGTACAACTGTCAATGAAGAAGCTGATACAACTGAGACAGTATCGACTGAACCATCTGGTTCAGGGAGAACACCTGATGTTCCTATTGGCAGACATCAACATATGATGATTCCAACATCAGCTGAGACTTGTCCATGCCAAGTGGATCCTATTATTGCACCACTCCCAACTACTAGTGACTCAATATCAGATGAGGATGATGACATCCAAACTGATATACATCAGAAAAGAAGGACTTGGTTATCTGACCATCCAACTGATCTGATAATTGGCAATTCGAACGCCCGAGTCCAGACTAGACATCTGGTTGGTGAAAGTGCCATGTATTGTTGTTATCTGTCTTTGAAGGAACCAACCACCATAGAAGAAGCTCTACAAGATGGTAGCTGGATTCTTGCCATGCAAGAAGAATTAGAGTAGTTTGAAAGGAATCAAGTGTGGAAACTGGTGGACAGACCAACTCATCAAGATGTGATAGGAACCAAGTGGGTATTCAAGAACAAGAGAGATGAGAATAATGTCATAACCAGAAATAAGGCAAGACTTGTTGCTAAGGGGTATTCACAATCAGAAGGAATTGATTATGATGAGACCTTTGCACCAGTCGCTCGCCTGGAAGCCATTCGACTGTTTCTGGCTTATGCTGCCCACAGAGGGTTTATTGTGTATCAGATAGGCGTAAAGAGTGCATTCTTAAATGGGGTACTAGCTGAGGAAGTTTATGTTGAACAACCTCATGGCTTTGAAAAAGGCAACCAGGTGTACCATTTAAGAAAAACTCTCTATGGCCTGAAACAAGCTCCTAGAGCCTGGTATGATACACTATCTCAGTTCTTGATAAACAGTGGATTCACAAAAGGAATATTGAATAGAACCTTATTCAGAATAGAAGATGGTGAAGATATTCTGATAGTTCAGATCTATGTGGACGACATCATCTTCTGATCTCCCAACAAGAACCTATGTGATAGATTCAGCAAACTGATGCAAGGGAAGTTCGAGATGTCAATGATGGGTCAGATGAATTACTTTCTGGGTCTTCAAGTTAAGCAAAGTACAGAAGGGATATTCATCTGCCAGGCAAAGTATACCAGAAATCTGTTGGCTAAGTTTGGAATTCAAAATAGTAAGGAAGCCAAAATTCCTATGATGACTGGATTTAAGATGGATCCAGATGAGAATGGTCAGAAAACTAATCAGAAAGAATACAGGACTCTCATTGGATCTCTACTATACTTGTCTGCCAGCAGACTAGATATAACTTTTGCAGTAGGTGTGTGTGCCAGATTTCAGGCAAATCCAATGCAAAGCCACCTGGAAGCAGCTAAGCGGATTCTTAAGTATCTGAAGGGGACAGTAAACCTTGGTTTATTCTACCCATCAGATGATAATCTAGAGCTTAGTGGGTATTATGATTCTGATTATGGAGGTTGCAGAATAGACAGAAAATCAACCTCAGGAACATGTCAGTTCTTAGGTAGTAAACTGATCTCTTGGTTTTCAAAGAAGCAGACATCAGTTGCCACATCTACTACTGAAGCAGAATATATGGCTGCAGGAAGCTGTTGTTCCCAACTGCTCTGGCTTAGTCAGCAGCTGAGGGATTACAACATTATAGCTATGAACGTACCTATATTCTGTGACAGTAATAGTGCTATTGCAATCACTCAGAATCCTATTCTACATACAAGATGCAAGCATGTGGATGTCAGACATCATTTTATAAGAGATCATGTTGAAAAGAAGAACATCAGAATGGAAAAGATCCATACTGACAAACAAAGAGCTGATATCTTAACCAAGCCACTAGCTGAAGTCAGATTCAGAGAACTCTATAATGAGCTAGGACTTCTGGACCTTGGAGAAAGTGCACCAGAAATGTTTGGTGGACTGGTCTCCAGGACCAATTGGTTAAGAGATTGACCAGATCAGGAGAATCAGTTGAGTAAGGTAGCTCAACTGATCAGAAAAATCAGTTAGGAACTGATCAGAAAAGGGGATATCAGATGAAGGGGGAACTGATCAGATTGGATGTTTCGACTTTGTAAGACGATTAAGCGAATGTCTAATAAACAAGTTGCTTAAATATTAAGACGACAAGGACTAGGCAAAAAAATCGCATAAGGAAATCGAGTCAACACAACAAGGGAATTAAAAGAGAATTTCATTGATAAAGACCTGGAGGTCAGGAAAAATCCCATTACAATAGACCCGAAGGTCGATTTTCATTACAATAAGGCCCGGAGGCAGGCTAACGACTTGATTCATACTACGGAATTACTGGAGTCACGGCTCCCAGGGAATTCATTTCAGTGTTTCATATGAGGAAGATGCTGCAAAACTATCAGAAAAGGATGTTTTGACAGCCCCTAAAGTGTCAGATGTTGCGATGAGACTTCCCGCTTTAAATGAACACGAGTGTCATACATGTGGTGCAAGGGATTGTGAAGAACATTTTGGCTTGATCGAGTTCGCATATACAATACTAAATCCATATTACATGTCAGAAGTTGCTCATCGTCGTTAACCCTGCCATCCCAATCGGTGCCCAAGGCACAGAAGGCCAGGGGCACCTCCATATTGGCGGCGGCAGATCCGCCACCCGGGTGGCAGTGAAGCTTGGCAATGGCCGTATGGTCATCCTCCGATGACGATGAGATCAGAAATGGGGGAAGCACAGGGATGGACTGAGAACCGGAGGCCAGTTGTGTAGAGTAGAAGAAGCCTATTACCGGAGGACGCCTTGAAATTGAGGACTCGCCGGAATTTCCCAAGTGCAAGCTTGAGAACAATAAGTATGGGGAGAGAGTATAATGGGTTGTATGTCTAAAACCCCGTCCTATTTATAGAGGAAGAGCGGGGGGTGAGAATGCAAAGTTTGAACTTTTGAGGCCCTCCCAAAGAAAATAATTGTCGCATACAAAAACAACAGAGGTGATACGCGATCTTTGGTTGGGTTAGTTCACGGCGTGTGATGTCACAACGTGTCTAGGCCATCATTGCAGGTCTGTCACACATCACGCCGATTCAGGAAATCGAGGCGACTGTACGCCTCCCCGAGGATGAGGTTTTGGCGGGGGCACACATCCCAAGATCAGATTGGATCAACAGAAATCTGATCAGATAAGTGGGACATTGTTTAGAAATACTAAGGGATAGGCTACCATCAGTAAGGTCAACAGTAATCAGGCCAACCAGATCAGAACACAGTGGTAACTGACTTATTACAATATTAGTCAGTCAGATATGTATTCTGATTTATCTTTATGCCTATTCTATGTTAGCTATTATTGTTCCCATTACTTTATGACGTCATGCCTATAAGCATTAAATGCGGACGTGGGATTTTTGTGTTAAATGCATTTATTGTGAACTTTTAAGTCCAAAAGTCTGCCGGTTTTAATCCCTGACCGCACATTTTAATTACTTTTCAACCACTCAATCTTGATCGTCCGATTAAATCAAGGACACTCGAGTATTTCAAAATTTCGTGCAAAATTTTATTTTCCCTCTCACTTATAAACCCTAAAATACCATTTTTGGAATCTTTTCATCTCCTCTACATTCAAACACGCATTCATTTTTCAGAAAATAATCAACTCTTTCAAATTACTCATGCGATTCCTTATCTTCTTAAAAATCACTCAAATCACTTCTTTGGTAATTTGCAGTGTTTAATATTTGGTATTTCATATGTACTATGTGTTAGGGTTACAAGTTTTGTGATATATATGGTATTCGTTCTGTTGTGTGTATGCCTATACTTATGATAAATCACTGATAAATATGTTTTCAGATAATGGCATCTACACAATCCTGTGATTACTCCTCCATGCATCTACATAATGGCACGTCATCGATGAAAAATATGTCTTCTTCCACATCACCCGCAATCCGGAATCCATGGAGATAATGGAGTGTTTGAGAGCTTGTGGACTAGAACAGTTTTGCTATAGGCACTTAGATAGTGTATCTATAATCGAATCCCTAGAGTTTTTGATGAAATTGCAAGAGACGGACAATAAGGAACTATATTCCTTCGTTGGTGGCAATAGGATTGATGTCACAAATGCAGACTTGCAGAGGATATTTAGACTCCCAATGGGCAGAAACTACCCTGACGAATTTAATTCCAGGATGTCCGATAAGGAGTATTTACAGAAAGTGCTCCTGAGGCCAGGGAACATCACAAATATCACCAATGTCAAGGTTCCCTACCTCAGAAGGAAATACTGACTCTTGTTCGAGATTGTTTCCAAGGTCATTTTGGGGATTGCCTTTAGTCCAGACGCATTAACCCAACAGAAGCAGCATGTCATGACTGCTATCATCGAGAAGGCCCCATATATGAATTGGATGGGGTTGTTAAAAAATCGACTGTTGCAAGAATCTGCAAAGTTTGCTATGAATGAGCCGAACAAGGTGGTGCTGACCAAAAACATATGCAACATTCACAAAGTCAGCATCATCCTTGCTGATAAGATGCCCAACTATCCCTTGTCAGATATTGGGAAGAAACCTTACCTGGAGAAGTTCAAGGCAATTTTGCTTAAGGACGAGGAATTGCCAGGACAATCAGATGATGTCCTTGCTCCATATGTGCCAAAGACTAAGGCGGCATCATCTGTGAAGACGGAGGCAAGAGCCCAACCGAAGGCTAGAGCTGTAAAGAGAAAATAAGTTGTGAGTAAGCCTTCTGATGCAGGTGCGAAGCATCAGAAGAAACTCACATCAATGCTGCCAAAGAAGTCTGGAATTCCTTCTGAGGGTCTTAGAGATGAGGACAACGATGTTGAGATCATTGGATCTGAAGGAGATCTGCCAGCAGGACAGGAAATGGTGCTGGTGGAAGAACCAAGTCAGGTGGAGGCCAGAGAGACCGGTGTACAAGCTGAGGAGGCTCAGACTGAGTCTGAACCATTTGACTCAGCTCATCTGAGTTCTCTATTCAAGGGTCGTGAAGCCACTTTCTTCCCCAGTTCACCCACACCTCTTTCCAAAACACCTTCACCCATAACCCACAGATCACCATCACCTGAACCTTCTCCCAAATCACCATTTACCCCTTCTCCTTCCCTTACCCCCTCACCCAGAAAACAAACACCATCACCTGCCCCAGAACCCGCTCAACTAGAGCTCACACCAGATGTTGCTGGTTAAGATCTATTTGTATCCATCTCCCACAACCCCTTCAACACAAGAACAATTCTTGGATCGCCTGAACAAGAAGATTCCACCATCTATTTTCTGCGGCGCCAAGTAAATGCATTTTTGGACTAGCACTTCCCTGATCTCATCAATCATCCTGGGATCAGAAAGCAGATCGAGGAGATTCTCTTTTGGAGAGATATCAGGCTCAAAGATATTGAAGATTTCCTCATTATGATGAACGCTTTGGAGCCTGATTACTTTGTGGATTTGGAGAAGAGGGCAAAGCAGAATGCCGGTGTATCCAGCGCAGCCGAACTTGCTACAGATGCTGATATCAAATGGCTGGTGCACCAGAAGCTGGGCATTTTTGAGGAAGATACATGCCTTGGTGGAGACAGAACTGAAGCTAACGATCGACAAACTGCTGCACTTGCACGATCAGATTACAGCAACAGTAATGAGCCGCATCGATCCATTATCTGATAAGCTATCAGCAGAGGTCTCCATTCTATCCGACATTGGCACCCTTCTGCAGAGCATCTACTCATCATTGGGGAAGACGGATATAAGTCTTGATCGGGTAAAGCTCAGAAGGCGCTGCAAACCATTCTTAATCGGGTAATGGGACCTCCCCCAACTGCCTCAACTGTTCAGATCACCCCTCTTGCAGTTGACGAGCTAAGATTTGAGATGCTAAGGGAGTTCAATGCCCTGAACATCAGGATATCAAAACTTTTTGCTGAAACCAAAAAGGGGGAAGAAGAGGGTGGATTAGAAAAACAACAACCCGCAAGAACAACTGCTGAGACTCATGATACGGAGGTTGTTGAGATGTTACATTCTGTTGAAGAACACAACAGGCTGATTCAGTGTCAAGACAAGGCCATATCTGAACAGAAATACTCCCTTGGTGATCTGATAACAAGGGTGGACAGAATTGAAGATTTCTCATCATCTTTTCAGAAGAGATTCGATCAAGAAGATTTGGCGAAAAGTCTTGACCTTGCGAAGAGGTTGCAGGAAGAGGAAGAATCTGCTGGGCCAGAAGAGAAAGCACAGAAAAAGCAGAAGGCCAAGCAGATCAAGAAGCCTGTAGTGACCCAGTCTCAATCGCAGATGACTGCTGCAGATAGAGAAGAGCAACAGATGAGGCGTGGGGTGGTCATAGAAGTGGCTATTAAGAAGAAGAAGCTTGCTGAAGCTGCTGGTCTGAGCCGAATGTATGTCAAAAGAAAGAATAAGAAGGCAGCAGAAGCAGAAGAAATAGATTGGGAAGAGAGAGTCTTTCCTGATGAGGTTGAAGGTATTCTGGTGGCCCGACAAGACTTGCTTCCTGAATGGACAAGGATTAAAGTCGACTGGTGATTAGTGGTGATTTTGCTTGAGATTTTGTGCTAGTCTTGCTCACTCTTGACCTAATTTCATGCTTTTATTGTACCAATCTCACTTAATTGTGCTTAAATGTGGAGAAAATACTTGTTTGGTTTCTTGTGTAGGAAAGGAGTGGAAACGGGCTGGAATTGAATTAAAAACTGCTTTGATTTAGAAGGAGATTTGAGAAGAGAGTTGAACCACGTGAAGCTTTTTGAAAAGACGGTCACAACAAAAAAAGAATCAACTTAATCGGAGTTCGGATGCTCGAGTTATAAACGAAACAAAATTGGTGCACGACAATGAAACTCCCAAACGGGCCAGTTCGCGAAAATCAAGAAACAAGGCCCAACAGCCACATCAAAGCCCAACATCAGCGGCCCATTCCATGAAGTGAATACTTTGGCCCATTTGCTCAACACACTCAGCAGCCCACTATCAAATTAATTTCAGCTGCTAGCATTCGTGAGATGGAAATGAGGAAACAAGGCAATTCAAGTTAAATGGGGACCCCACGCAAAAGTGCTATTACCGAAAGCAACAATATCAAGAATTTGAGCGATTCTAAAAAAAGAAGAAAACAGGGACAGTTCGTTTTAAAAGAATGGGGGGTAGCATTTTAATTCGGGGAGTAGCATTTTATTAGATAGGGCAGTAGGAATAAAAAAGCACCAGCAGTAGGAAATAGAGAATATGGGTTTTAGATAGGGTTTTAGAGTTTCTTCTCCTCCACTCATACCAACACTCTATTAGAGAGATTTTATTGCTTTCTAGAGTAGATTTCTTTGGGATTCAAGAGCTAAGACAAGATTCAAGTTGTATTTGCTTTATTTGGTGTCTTCTATCCCTTTTGTTACTTTTTTTTTTTTTTAATTTAATTGCTATGTTTATGAGTTTATGTTTTCTATTGTTTATGGGTTTGATTAGAATCATGATTCGCTAATTTTGTTAGTGTTTGGGTGTTTGGAATTGTGATGATGATTGGTTAATTGATTTGATTATGATTGTTAATCTCTATTGATGGTTATCCTTTAGATTAGGAGATTTTGTTTGTTCAATTCGGTTGGGTTTCTTTATAATGTGTATCTTGGGTTTTGAATTTGAGTTAATTATCTTTCTATTACAACGAGAGTTGGATTGAAACCCCCTAATTTACATTGTTTGCTTGAGTTAAAACTTTAAGTGGGTAGTGAAGGACACGTGGGAGAATTGAACTTAGTATACAAGAAGCATCAACTTAATCCGGAGCCCGCTTAAACCTATTATACGCAAGGTTTCAAATGAGCGATGGGAGGCCCGTTTAAAATCGGGCCTTTTTTGGCCCTATGGACCGATTAATTGGGCTTTTTATATTTATATATACTCAATTTTTTTTTTTAATTTTTTTATTTTCTAATTTTTTTAATTAATTTTTTTAAATTCAAATTTAAATAAGGCAAAATCAATTATGGCCAATCAATTACAAATTAAATATTTCTATTTGATTTAGTCAATTAATAATTAATCCTCTCCAATTCAATATTTTTTAAAAGTTTTGAATTTCTATTGAATTGAATAAATAAGTAAAATATTAATCCAATATAAAATAATAATATAATATTTTTATAAATTCTATTATGAAATTTGTTCATAATATGAAACCGATATCATTATAATTATAAATTAATATTATGATATTAATTTATAAATGTGATGATACAAATTTTATATTATTAACTAATTTCATGGGAACTTTGCTCAATTATGTTATTAAAGATGATATGAACTAATTTTATATTTTGAACATTTGTTATTAAAGATGAAGGATCGAAATTTTGTCATTATGTAATGTTAATGTTTGAACTTTTTTTTAATTTTTTTGAACTTAGTATCTGTTTAGGGAAAGGGTTAGGTCTCAACTATTAGAGGCCCGATTTAAAATGAAGTTAGGTTAATTAGAGGACCTTAATCCGTTTAACAATACTATATACAAGTGGGAAAACAAGGAGAAGAGTAGTTAGTTAATTCTTATCCTCGATTAGATTTAGAAAGGGAGATTCTCCTCCCGATCCTAGGATTTCAAATGATATCGGACCTTAGGCTTACCAAGTACGGGAATTGTATATTGTGTAGTGATCGCTCTTATGGAATAACCGGAAATAGATGTAAATACCATAATTAATCTTTTGATAATCGTCTCACAAGGAAAAACACCCGAACACCTCATCTCTCACTTGGAACAAAATCATTTGATACTTAATTGCTTTCTTCTTGCTTGTTGGATTCTCTAGTTGTTATCTTATTGTCTTGTTGTTATTTAGTTTTAATTCAAAAAAACCAAACATGTTACACTATAATCCCGCGCCGACACACAACAATTGGGCTATATTCCACACCTAGTCCCGTGGATTGATATTTAACCAGACACACAACGATCCTCTTATATTTGAGAGGTGAGTGTGATAAATCACGTGTCAAGTTTTTGATGCCGTTGCCGGAGACTAGGTTGTGTTGAGTATAACTAGTTGTTCGTTGAACGTGATTACTAGTGTCTTTTTCTTTTTAGTAACTAATCTTGCTAATAGTTGGATTGGAGATTGTGGTCTTTGTTAATTTGCTAGGTGTGCATATATTTTAACAAATGGAAGGATATAACCATTACGAGTGGAATCAAGGATTTGGTCATAACCGTATGGTTTATCCTCCACAACATGAAGAGTGTTGGAAAGATAATTGAGGGAATGTCTACTACGATTATCAAATGCAATAAGTTCCCTCGTATTATCAAGATGGTTGCCACAAGGAAGCCTCGTTTGCCGCTCAAGATGCACTTGCAACATTCATGGAGACTTGTCACTACGATCATCAAACGCAACAAGTTCCCTCCCTTCAAGATGCACTAGTAAAATTCAAAGAGGATTTTTCTCTCGATACACACATTGTCACAAATGAGCTTGACCATGACATTGCTTGGTGTATTATTGAAGACGATGAGCACCCATGTGAGGAGGATAATGAAAAGGACTATCCAATGGTCGATGAAAGTGAAGAGAAGGATCCCTCGGAGGATGATGAGTGTAAAGCTTTGGATATGGTAGAGCCTTGTGTCCAAGAAGAAATTGAGAAATCTCTTGATCCTTACTTTCCTCGTTCTTATAAAAATCCTTCATTTGATTGTTACACTAATCCCTTATTTGAAGAAAAAGAAGAAAGAGATGATGATGAAGAAGAGGAAGAGGTCTCAAGCGATGTGAAGAATAAAGATGACAATCTTATTGTCGAAAAAGATGAAGAGGAGTTTCCATTGATGAATGTAAGCAACAATGAACAAGAAAATCAAGAAGCATCCAAAAAGATTTTGGAGAGTGAAATGAGCATTTCTAATCCCTTAGACTCTTCAATTTTCACTTTATTTGATATGGATGCTTCTATTGAATTTGTTTTGCCTATTGATACTTACAACCAAAAGAAAGAAATTGAGAAAAGTTTGGGCATCCTTGAGATAAGAGAGAAAGAAAGGCAAGAGTTGATGGTGAAAGAAAATGGATATAATTTGGGGAATTTCATCATCCATAAGTTATGCAAGAGAGATGGAGGGTTTTGGTCGGTTTTTCATGAGAGCCTCCTTGATTTTGAGGCCAAAAGATCGAAATACGAAGGCAAGGAGGATCGATATCCATGGCCTTTCCGATGAGTTGAACGACTCAAGTTCCATCCGTTATAGGACGTTAAACCAAGCACTTAATGGGAGGCAACCCATCTTTACGTGCTTTTTATGTGTTTATCTTGTTCGTTTGATCGTGGTTTGTCTAGTGTTGTTTTTTTGTAGGTGATGGGGTCGTGTGTTCGAGGCTTGGTGGATTATCGAGCTTTAAAGGAAGATGTGTACGCGAAGGTCACTTTAGGTACAAGAACTTTCCCCGAACTTAGATTTGCTTTGCAAAGTCTAAGTTTGGGGGGTGTGCATTTTCTTATGCGTTTTTGTTGCACCGCACACCCCCGTTTTGAGTTTTTGGTGAGGTTCACCGTATGACATATTTTTGAGCTTAAATGGTGAAAATACTTGTACATGAATTTTGTCGGTTTGGGCTCTTGTTTTTGGTATACTTGCTAGTTGAAGATGAATGTAGATGAGCTTATTTGTTGAAATGTGGTTAGCTTAGAGCTTAATGGTCATGGTGCTTGGTGCATTTTCTTTGTTCACTATTTTTCCAAACTTTTAATTGCATAGCAATGAAAAAGTTTGGGGGGGTGTTTGTTTTCACAAATTGCACTAATGCACATATGCTTTATATTGTTACTTGTGTCAATATGTGCTTGAAAGTTGAGCAAATATTCCAATTCATCATTTGGGTTGTTATTTGGATTGATAGATTTGATGTTGGTTTGTTTAATTTACCATTTGGTGTGGATTGGTGTATTTGTGTTATGAATTCGATGATTTGTGATGATTGTATGGAGATTGATTGCTTGTGATTGAATGTTGGTACTTGTTTGAGTTTTTGATGGATGATGATGCTTTCCTTGAATTGTTGTTTTATTGTCTTGAGAAGGATTCATTATTGTGATTGTTGAATTTGATTGAGTGGAATTTGGAAGAGTGTGCTTGTTCATTGTTACCAAGCTTGTGAGCTTTTGAGCCTAATTGAAGTGATCTTGTGCTATGATTGCATTTTTGTTCTTTGAGTGTGTCGTCTACACTTGTGAGTGCTAGAACTTACCTTTGAACTTGTTTGAAACTTGACTTAGGAGGAATCATCTAAGAGGATAAAAGGCATTTTGTTGTTCTATGAAGTCACTTGGCCGTATATGATCCCTACCCAAAGAAAAACATTTCCTTAGTTAGCCCGTTTGAGCCATGTAAGCCTTTTTCTTGGCAAGCCACATCAAGTAACCGAAGTACCCATTATTTCGTAAGCCCATTTGATCCTTGGTCAACTTGGGGAGCTTAAGTGAAGATATCTAGGGATAAATGAATGTGAAATAAAAGTGAGAGAAGGAGTACCACACTCTAGAATGGGAAGAGGAAAAAAGAAAAGTGGTCTAGTGGGGAATGATAGAATATGAAATGAAAAATGATAAGAAAATGAAAAAAATTCAAGAAAAAGAAAGTCCTTTCCAAGGGTAAAAAAAAACGGAACAAAGTTTCTCAAAACCCTTGGAAAATAAAAGTGTGAGGTAATAAACTTGGTGAGGATAGGTGTTGGGTGTGGGTAAGAGTTCATAAAAATGACTCTTAAGAAAGCATGAAGTTGAAGATGAGAGTTTGAAACAATTGTGAATCTTTAGTACCAACTCTTGAGCTCCATAAGTTGAATGTTGTCACTTATCCCATACATACCCCACCCGTCCAAAGAGCCCGACATTACAACCTTGCAAAGACCTCTTTGGTTAGATGATGATGCCTAAGTAGATGGTAGAGAATTGAGATCAAGGGCAAGCTTATGGTCGTTCATTTGTGTGGATTGACAATGGAGAGATGCATGACCCTATACACTTGGGGGACGAGAGAAACACTACCCGTGAGAATGATGAATGAGTGCATTTAACCGAGTTGCATTCTAATCACATTTGACTTGAATTGGTGAAGAGTTCGATTGACAATGTGGCTCATGAAGAGGGAAGTTGGTTTGTCTTGTCTTGAACTTTGACTTGGACCATGTTTTGTCTAAAGCGATCACCCTTTTGGTTTTCTCTTTCTTTTGCTTGGGGACAAGCAAATCTTTAAGTTTGGGGGGGTTGATTAGTGGTGATTTTGCTTGAGATTTTGTGCTATTCTTGCTCACTCTTGATCTAATTTCATGCTTTTATTGTACTAATCTCACTTAATTGTGCTTAAATGTGGAGAAAGTGCTTGTTTGGTTTCTTGTGTAGGAAAGGAGTGGAAACGGGCTGAAATTGAATTAAAAACTGCTTTGATTTAGAAGGAGATTTGAGAATAGAGTTGAACCACGTGAAGCTTTTTGAAAAGACGATCGCAACAAAAAAAGAATCAACTTAATCGGAGTTCGGATGCTCGAGTTATAAACGAAACAAAATTGGTGCACGACGATGAAACGCCCAAACGAGACAGTTTGCGAAAATCAAGAAACAAGGCCCAACAGCCACATCAAAGACCAACATCAGCGGCCCATTCCATGAAGTGGTAGGCCCATGAAGTGAATACTTTGGCCCATTTGCTCAACACACTCAGCAGCCCACTATCAAATTAATTTCAGCTACTAGTGTTGGGAAATTTAGTGTTTTGATGAAAGTTCCAGAAACACATGTAATAGGACAAGTCAGACATGTTAGCTGACTGATGTTTATATTACCGTTTATAGAATACCAGTTGATAATTACTGTATAGAATAACTGATGTAATAGATAGGTCACATATTGAGGGGGAACCTCAATATGTATAGGTCGATCCAAGATATGAAGAACAAATTGATATCAATAAAAGCCGAATGCAAGAGAAGAACGAAGATCGATCGATCCGATCAAGTCGATATCTCAATTTGAAGTCATAAAGCTCAAACTCGAGAATACTTGAAGATCGGATGACTTCCGTAAGATCGGACAAGAAGACCTACATCACCGAAGTCCGCTAGTTGAAGCTAAGTCAACCGCACCGAAGACTCCATCAGTAGATCGATCGATTCGACCGATCAAAGTCACCACCAGTGAAAAAACCGATGTTTCACCAAATCATATGTCGATAATCGAACAAAAGAATGTCAACCTTAGTTGGAAGAACAACACTTAAAAGTCGCGTCTCGTTAACCAATAAGGACGAGACACGATGATCGGAGCCGAAACAATTACGGATTTGATCTTCGCTTCTCTTCTAACGGCTATAAAATACACTATTCACGCTTTTCGGCCATGCCGTTCTCAAGACGCCACATCAATCCAAGAAGCCTACCAAATATAGCACGAAATTCAAATTGCTCTCCAACGTCTCTTTGATTTCGAGGTCTATAAATATGGGATCACACTTTGAGTGAAGACACGGAAATCCTAAACGATCAAGAAGCTCAAGCTATAATCGATTTCCGCATCGAAGAACAATTTAACAAGAAGATTATTTTTTATTAAGTGTTCATCCCATAAGTTCTTAGCATAGAAATCTTTTCATCTAGGCGATAGGCTATCTTAAACACTAGAAAAGATTTCATAGTTGGAACCAAAAACAATCTTATCCAAACCCAAAGTTAGGTTAAGTTGTTTAGAAGATTTCGATAGGGTTTCTAGTTCCGATTTCGGGATCGGTTGAGTGAGAACTCTTTAAATATCTGTCGATTGTCTTCGTGTTGGACTAACACAAAAAATCTAAGTCCGGTTGGTTTAGTTGGTGCCCTTGTGATAGGGAAGAGTGGACGTAGGATTTGGTTTGTCCGAACCACTATAAATCTTGTGTGCCTTTCTTCGCTTTGATTAACTATTTACACAATCGCACACAACTTTTAAAGCAAAGATACATATTCTAAGTTGAGATCGGCTAGCACCAAGCTTCGATCCGATCAAGCTTCGACACTTCATCATTTGGTTAAAAGACTAACTTTGGAATCTAATTTATCAAAACCGGTTTTTCACACGGGTAAAACTTAGCTTCAAAGACACATCGGTTAAACCGATAATTACCGAATCGATCCGCCGGGCGATTAGTAAGTTGGTTATCGATCAAACCGATTCACTCAGACTCGATCGGGGCTAACTACCATCACACGATCTGCGACAAAAAGTTTTTAAGTCTATTCACCCCTCCCTCTAGACTTACGCCCTCACAAAACCCGATTCGGGACCTACAAGTGGTATCGAGAAGCGGTGGTTTCTGAGACGGACCCGGCTTTGTGTATCATCGATTCTTGAGGAAGAATCTTTGTGGTCAATTGAAGCAGATCTTGAAAAACCATTTTTAAAACTCATTCTTTTTCCAAAATCACTCAAAGATGGATAATACCTACCGGTATGTATCATGATCTGCCGAAGTTCTCAATCGATGAGTATGCAGATTGGGCCATTTATATGTGCAACCATCTAGGTTCGATTAGTGGCGTTTAGAATGATGGAAGTCATCGAAAGAGGACCCATCATCATATATCACGACAACCCTGCGTAGTTGGAGGAGATCCGACTTTTACCCGGGAAGTCTTGTGCGAAAAAAGCCCGGCCTTGATGGATCGCGAGGAAAGGAGCGCATACTACGGACGGACACAATCGCCAGCATATTATCATGAAAACAATGGACAAGGTCACCAAGGAAAAGATTAAATATCTCAAAATGCGAAAAGCAATGTGGGACACTCTGTTTGAGATATGTGAGGAAATGACCAGATAAAAAGACACCGTCTACAAGTTTAACCGGTGAAGTTTGAAAAAATGAAGATGATGCTTCAACGAGACCATCAACGAACTCGATGGAAGGATTACTATATCCGTGAATAAGCTACGAGAACTTGGTAGAGAGATGTCAGACAAGGATATCAACTACAAGATATTAAGATCTCTTACCAAGAAATGGGATATGAAAGTCACGGTAATCAAGGATTGCCAAGACATTTAAAAAATGAAGCCGAGTAGCTTTGTTCTTGAGCCTTAAAGCTCACGAAGTTCGATTTAATTGAGAGAGGACAAGCGAGATGAAGATGAGGTGCCATTTGAAGCCTCAACTTCTAAATCGCTTGCTTTTAAGGCAACCAAAGAAGAGATCGAAGGCCAATGAACCCATTGGAAACATCATAAGTCAAGCAGAACAGACGCTTCTCGCTACCAGAAACTAGAAAAATCAAATATTCAACTTGGTAAGTATCGAAGATTCTATAAAGATTATCAACATAGTCGAGGAAGAGATAGGAGATCAGCCAACAGATCTCCAGAAAGAACCAGATCTGATGATCAAAGAAATCACAGAGAAGAAAGGAAAAGAGATAATCTAAATGATGAGAGAAGAGATAACCAATCGATGTAAGAAGCTCGGACTACTATCGTAAAGGGAAGTCACCGATAGATCATACAGACGGAAAGTGATTCACCCGAAGAAAAGGTTCCGTGGATCAAGGAGCGTGCTTTATTTGAGAAGCCAGTCACTGTGCCAAGCAGACCGCCTGCACTGACGCCAAGAGAAAGAGAAGAAAAGAGGAATAGAAGAGAGCGGCATGCGAGGATAGAAAAGCCATGGTTCTTTGAAAACGTCTCGAATCGACGATTCAGATTCGCCCCTCGAGGATTCTCGATACTCCTCCATAGAAGATTTTCGTCGAACAAGTTGTTGTTGACTTCTATGAGAATGAAGATCCGATATTCTTCTTCGGATGATGATGAGATCTCGCCGATGGCCAAGGAGGACCAACTGAGGTAACCTCCAAACTCGCTTTTGTTCGCTTTACACCAATGCTATCATTAGCACACCTGCTCGGGAGATTGACCTACAACTCTACTCTGAGCAATTGCTTGAGGATCTCTCCAACGCAGTAGACACTTATGCTATAGTGGAAGCTGAAAATGACAAGCTGAGGATCAGAAATAATCAGCTTGCTAAAGAGAACGATCTCAAGAAAGCTTCAACTTAAATCATTGAAAACCGCCGTAAGGCAACCGAGGAACTTAATATTCGATAGTTAAACTTTCGATCGGAGAAGCGGATCAAAGATCAACTAGCAATTAACAAACAAACAAGCTAATGACTTCAAAAATCGCAAGTTTAAATTTGATGAAAGTCATTCCAAATGCATAAGAGTCTAAAATCATCTGAGGATAATCTGCGCAAGAAAATAGAAGTTTTTACAAAATCATCTAAAAATGTTCAAGACATGAACACCTATTTTAGAACAACGATTAACAAGAAGGGACTTGGGTATGAGAACCCTTCCACATCCTCAAAAGCCCCGGCTGATTCATCTCAAAAGGGTGTAATCAGACGAGTTTCTGACAAAGATACACCAAAAGCCAAACTTGTATCTAATAAGGGAAAAAGACCGGTTGAAGGCGGGTAAGGCGGCCTAACGTACCGGGGAACAAAAATGGACCCCTAATGGTAAAGCATCGGTAGAGGAATCAACAGAAGAACCGGTTTCTTCGAAGAGACCCTCAACGATCAACAGATCGTATCGAGAAAAACAACACAGTAAAAGGGAAGTCTAATATGAGACCCAATCAAGGTCAGTTGCCTAATAAGCATGCTTTAGGTAAACTGCAAAAACCACCTATGCCAAAAAGATATGAATCTTTTGATGGTAGCGATCGTACCTACCCCTATAATAATAAATCTAGGTCACTTTTTTGAACCACCTTAATGGATGAAAAAAGAAGACAAACAAAAAAGATAAATCCCAAGTCTTCTAAGTCATCCAAGGTTCACACTAATAATCATATTAATCAGAAAGCATATAAAGAGACGTATGATTATGTTGATAGGTATGGGAGACAAATCAGGCCTTCTGATCTAACCGATCTCAATAGAAGTGCTCGTTTGTATGGATCCCCAAAACTTATCCTAAACCCTCGGACCCAATCCAAAAGGGGTACCTAAAGCCCCGATTTGGCGCAGGATCGCGTGGGGACCGGCCAACAAAAGGAGGTGTGAAAGCAACTATCGGTACATCGATAGTGGATGCTCAAGGCACATATTTGGAAGCAAACATCTCCTCGGCTCCTACATAGAACGAAGGGCGCAAGCGTACTCTTCGGTGATGATAACTTTGGTTATACCAAAGGATTGAAACCTTAGAGAATGATGATGTACAAAGTAGCTCGGAGTCTCGTATGTCGGAAGGTCTAAAGCACAACCTATTATCGGTTTTCACAATTTCGCGACAATGGATTCAGTGTTGAGTTCTCGACTGATCAATGCACTATCAAGAATCGAGCCACTCAACAGATTTTGCTAACTGGTTCAAGGAAAGGGACGATCTACACAGCTGATCTGATCATCGGAGACCCATCTGGTACAGTTGAGACAGTATCAACTGAACCATCCGGTTCAGGGGGAACACCTGAAGTTCCCACGAACAGACATCAGCACATGATGAGTCCAACATCAGCTGAGACATGTTCTTATCAAGTGGATCATAATTCTGCACCACTCCCAGTCGCTAGTAATGAACCTTTATCAGAAATGGATGATGTTCTCCAAACCAACGCAAATCAGAACAGAAGGACCTGGATAACCAGTCATCCAACTGATCTGATCATCGGAGACCCATCTGATAGAGTTAAAACTAGACATCAGATTGGTGAAAGTGCCATGTATTGTTGTTATCTATCTATGAAGGAACCTACAACAATAGAGGAAGCTCTACAAGACGCAAGCTGGATTCTAGCCATGCAGGAGGAGCTGGAACAGTTAGAGAGAAATCAAGTTTGGGAACTGGTGGACAGACCAAATCATCAAGACGTAATTGGCACGAAGTGGGTTTTCAAGAACAAGAGAGATGAGAAAAATGTCATAACCAGGAATAAGGCAAGACTTGTTGCTAAGGGGTATTCACAATCAGAAGGAATTGATTATGATGAGACCTTTGCACGATCCGCTGCCTTTGAAGCCATTCATTTATTTTCGGCATATGCTTCCCACGGAGAGGGTTCATCGTGTATCGGATGGACGAAAAGTGCTTTCTTAAATGGGGTACTAAAGAGGAAGTTTATGTCGAACAACCTCCGAAGCTTCGAAAAAGAGCAACCAAGTGTACCGTTTAAGAAAAGCTCTTTATGGTTGAAACAAGCTCCTCGAGCTTGGTATGATACTCTCTCGGTTCTTGATGATAGCATGTGGGTTCACTAAAGGAACAATGGATGTAACCTTATTCGAGAATAGAAGATGGAAAAGATATTCGATGGTTTAGATCTACGTGGGCGACATCATCTTTTGGATCTCCCAACAAGAGTCTATGTGAAAGATTGAAAGAAACCGATGCAAGGGAAGTTTGAGATGTCCATGATGGGTCGGATGAATTACTTTTCGGGTCTAGTGAAGCAAAGTACAGAAGGGATATTCATCTGCCAAGCAAAGACACTAGGAATTTTTTGGCTAAGTTTGGGGTTCAAAACCGTAAGGGAAGCCAAATTTCCTATGATGACTGGATTCAAGATGGATCCAGATGAGGATGGTCGTAAAAACAAATCGTAGAAAGAATATAGGGCTCTCATTGGATCCTTATTATACCTAATCGCCGGCCAGACCGAGATATCACCTTTTGTAAAGCAGTGTATGTGCGATTTCGTGCAAATCCAATGCAAAGCCACCTAGAAGCGACTAAGCGGATTTCGAAGTATCTGAAGGAACAAGAAACCTTGGTTTATTTTACCCATCAGATGATAATCTAGAGCTTAGTGGGTATTCTGATTCTGATTATGGAGGTTGCAAGATTGACAAAAAATCAACCTCAGGAACATGTCAGTTTTTAGGAAGTAAACTGATCTCGTGGTTCTCAAAAAGCGGAGACATCATTCGTACATCTACTCATCAAGCGTAATATATGGCTGCAGAAGTGTTGCTCCCAACTGCCTCCGCTTAGAAAAAAAGCACCTAAAATGAGGGATTATAACATTGTAGCTAAGAATGTACTTATATTCTCGTGACAAATAATAGTGCTTTATTGCAATCACTTTAAATCTGTTCTACATACAAGATGCAAGCATGTGGATGTCAGACATCATTTTATAAGAGATCATGTTGAAAAGAAGAATATCAGAATGGAAAAGATTTATACTGATATACAGAAAGCTGATATTCTAACCAAGCCACTAGCTGAGATCAGATTCAGAGAATTATGCAATGAGCTAGGGCTTCTGGATCTTGGAGAAAAAGCACCTAAAATGCTTGATGGGATGATCTCCAGAACCAGCTGGTTAAGAGACTAACCAGGTTAAAAGGAGTCAGTTGAGTTTGGTATCTCAATTGATCAGAAGATTAGTCAAGGAACTTATATAAGAAGGTCTTGATCGAGTTCGTTTTGTCGATTAAAGAAACCGATCGATTGAAGGTTTATCGATTTAAGGTTTTCGATTTAAGGTTTATCAGATTAAAGGAACTGATCGTCTTAAGGAATTATCTGATTAAATCAGTTTGGTTACTTTACATCTTTGTAAGTCGATTAAGCTGATATTCAACAAGCAAGATTCACAGATTAAAAGCCTACAATCGCATAAGAAAGCATAAAATTTACACAACAATGGAATAACAGAAATTTTAATTGATAAAGACCCAAAAGGTCAGGTTACATTACAAGTTACAAGTACAAAGGACCCGGAGGTCAGTACATAAGTCATAACCGAAAACCCTAAACCTATAACCCTAAACCCTCATCCTAACCCTAGAAGAGGAGGAGAGAGAGAGATTTTAAGATCTCATGCTCTCATTTTCCCCCACTTAACAAGGGGAAGAAGGCTTTGAAATAATCCTAAAGCCACTAGCTGAAGCTAAAACCAGTGGAGCGAGAGCGGCGTTGATAGGATTTCTAAGCCAGGAGCCCTTAGACCTGAAGTCAATGGACTCTCCAGCTGTTAAATGGAGCACATGTGCCAAGAAATTGGTTCAAAGACCTTATGGGCACATGTGTTACATGAAAAAATAGAGTTGATATACGAAGATCAGCTGTTGTCTGATCCAGACCGTATATCAAACTCATGTTTTATATCAGACTGAGTCTATTGATGCTAGTTCCGTCATCTCGATAGACACACAAGGTGCATACGGTTAGGAGAAGTGTCTTCTCAGTTGCGACAGCAGACCCGCCGCCTTGGTGGTAGAGAAGCTTGGCAACAATTGTATGTGAAATCTTTGATGACGATGAAAACAGTGATAAGGGACACACAGGGTTGATTTGAGAAGCTGAAATCATTGAAAAAGGGGTAAAGGTGTTTGCCGGAAGTCTCACCGGAAATAAGGGTTCACCAGGATACATGATTCTACAAAGAAGATAAGTATGGTGAATGGGTTATGTTGTGTAAAACATTGGTCCAATTTATAGAGGTCAATCAAGGGTGCAAATGCAAATTTGATTTCAAAAAGCCTCTTAGAGAAATTTGCATCACAAGGACAGCGTGTAGGAATCACGCGACTGATAATTGGATAAATTTACGGCGGATTGACATATCAAAATATTCAGACTATAGTTACGCATGTCAAATCGTTCCAACTTAGGGAATAGAGACTACTCTTCTAGACTAAGTTTTGGCGGTAACACATATCCCAAGAATTGGCTTGATCTGAGAAGATTCAGATTAGGTAAACTGAAATCTGATTTCATACGAAACTGATCTGATGAGGAAGATCAGTTGAGCTTGATACAACAACAAATCAGATATATATATCAGTCTATGAGAAAACAGAAATATCAGTTGAAGGGGGAACTTCAACTAATCAAGGAGGATCAGAAAAGGGAAATCAGACGCAAAGTGAAGCGGATCAGTTGAAAAGAACAGTTGGGAAATTATAAGGATTAGGCAGAAAACTAAGATCAACAAGTGGAATCAACAACTACAAGTGGCATTGACTGATTACAATATCAGTCAACCAGATACACTTTTCTGTTTCCTTGTTTATTGCTTACTTATTTGATCTTATCTGATATTATTTGCCTTTCATCTTGACTCATTACCTTTTGTGACGATTCCCCGCAAAACATTTAATGCGGACGTGGGGTACTTGTATTAATTGCTACAAAATGAGCTTTTAAATCCAAAAGGTTTTCGTACGTGCTTTTCCTGACCATACGATCAAAACCGTTTAATCTGGATCGTTTAATCTTTTCAAACGGTTGATCTCCCAAATCTTGTCTTTTTTCCCTCCTCATCTTTAAAAGGTTCATCAAAAAACCCTACCAGAGTTCTTTCTAATTCACAAACTTGCGATTTATTCTCTGAAAACTCCAGATTATATTTCTGCGATTCAAAGTGTTTTTCTTGAGTTTCAACATTATCTTTCCGAAAAACAGAATCTGGTAATTTCTAATTATTTGATGAATCATCTTTTCTCCTAAATCCATTGATCTTATAGATTTTGTCAATCGATGGTATCCTGTGTTATGCTTTATTGTTTCTTGGTATCCGCATGTGTTTATCGATTATTAGGCCTGAGTATAGGTCTGATAATCAATATATGATATTTTCATGCTTATGCACAACTTTAATCAAGTCTATCTTATTGTAGATGGCCACTCACTTTATCGAATGGGGGAAAATAATGTGCAATTACGCGGAAATCGGCAACGAAGATTGTCGGCGACAAGTGAGAAAATGCGCTTTGATATCACTTAAGGAGAGAATGAAGGGATCCGGAATCAATGGAAATGGAGCAAATTTCAAGAAAGGAGGTCTTGAGAAATATCATACGCTTTCATTAAAATCCAAATGGTTGATGAAAAGATGAATTGGAACCATTAATTCCTAAGGAATTTAAGAGTGGATAGGACGCCTCCCGAGGAGAATTAACTACATTCGGACGAACAATCGGAGAAGAGATCGACGATGAACGCGACATAACACGCCCTGCTCAAAACCTTTGCCCAAAGGAAGAATCTTCGCTGCGATCAAAAGAAGACCGGTGAAGGAGAGAATGAAGATGAGCCGATCGTTTTTAAAAAAAGAACTCTTCATGATGAAAAGCCGACAAACATCGAACCGCAAGGTTTTGTCGAAAGCCGATGCTAAGAAGGAAATACCGATCGTTGTTTGACATATTGTAAAAAACAATCATGGGTATTTCATTCAGCCCGCTGATGCTCTAACATCCGCACATCAAACTATACAACATGGAAAAAATGGCAATAATTGACGGCCAAGAACATCAATTGGCATGGCTCACCCGAGAAAGGCCATTCTACTCCAAGAACATGAAAAATTTGGAGTTAATGAATGGAGGCAGTCTATCGAAGAAGAGGATCAGCAATCTCAACAAGGTTGCGAATTATCTTGAAAGACAAACCGCCAAATCTTTGAATGGGACAAAGAATGGATCAAGTCCTACAAGGCCTTCTCGCCACCACTTTTAGCTATATATGGGCCACGATGATGATATCGGCCCACCCCTCCAAAGTCAAGAAAGGAAAAAAAGTCAAAAGGAAGCAGCCTTTCGCGTCCACACCGGATGCTCCAAAGAAAGAAAAGAAAATCTGGTGGACAAAGGACCATGGATGTTTACTTTTTTGATCAATTTAAAAAGATGAAAAGAGGCGAAGAAGGTTTGACTCAAACTAAGAAAATCACAAGAAGACAAAATAGCCCCATGACTAAAAATTGTCAAAGAAGAACATGGAAGAAGTCGATGAAGAAGGAAGCGCCAGATTTAAGATCCAAGAGGAAATTGAGACAAAAAACGAAAGGATTTGGAAAATAAACATGAAACCTCACAAAAAATTGAGATCATTCCAAAAATGAAAAAGAGGTTTGAGGAATGGAATAAGACTTGAATGGGCGATGCTTTTGTTCCCGATCTTGTTCCATTGAGAAGAATTCCGGATGAGAATTCTTGGAAAATAAATAGATTTTTCAAACAAGATAATCAACAAAAGCGGGCCAAGAGTATGAAGCACAAGATTGCATTTGAGAACTTTGACATCCTCGAGGAAAAACGCACATAATCTCCTCAAAGAAACCAATGATGTCAAATGGAAATTTTATCTCCTCCAACTCAAAAGAGAGATGCCGATGATGAATTTAAAAGAAAGGTTTTAGATATCAGATCTAAGTGTTTTTTAAATTCAAATCGGGCCGAATAATCAACAAATATGAGAAAAGTTTATTTGATGGGATCCTAAGACAAAATCTCATTATCTTCCGATTACCGCCGTTATATTTATCAACTGTTTGGTTTTCATAGTGTTTTTTTTCATCAAATGGGGGAAATTGTTGGGAATCAAATGAAAGTTTTATCACGGGGGGATTAGAATCATGTTTCATCGATGTTTATATTAGATGTTAGAAAAGGATCTTTAATCTTTGGTTAAGAAATTTGATGTAATAGAACCATATTAAGGGAACCTCGATAACCTCAATTGATATGAAGGTTCAAACCGAATGAAGAATTTACAATGTTGTCATAAAGTCAAACTCAGAATACCACCTCTCAGATTATGTCGAGCCAATCGCATAACTTCCGCCTACTCAGTCAACCAATTGTGTTTCACCAAGAACCCTCCACATCTCATCAAATACATATTCAAACTAATAAGGTCGAGGATGATGCAAGATATCTGCAACGGATTTGACAGAAAATTCATCAAGTCAGATCATCAAAGACCATCACACTTGAGGAAAAAATGGTCGTAATGCAAATCGAACGAGAAATTGATGAGATGTATCCATAAGTTCTTAGCATAAAAAATCTCCCATCCCGCTATTAGAGAGGAAGGTTATGGAGATCCTCACCTGGAGAGATCTCCGAATTAAAAAGCTTCTTGTGTTGGATTTTATAATGATTATAGAAATGGATGGATATTTCGAACCACTATAAATCATGAGTTTGCTTTGATTTTGATTCGATATGAGGAAATGTTTGCTAAAGTAGGATTGATAGTGATTGGTGATTGATAATCGGGAAAATTTAAAAAGAAGATTATTTGATGGAGATTGAATCTATCAAAGCTCGATCTGAATCGATGATCTTTTGGAAGTTGGGGTTGACCTGAACAAAAGGCGAATCGAAACCGCCAAGAAGCTCTTGAAGCAGATGCTACTATGAAGGATGTGAGAGCTTACAATGATGATAGTGGAACCGACAGTCGTTTTTTGAAGGTTCATGACCAACCACCGGAGGCACAAACAATAGAGAATAAAAAGGGATTAAGTGACACCAAACATAGAGAGATTTTACAACTCACGTCACCTAAGACAAGATCAACTTTTCGGAGATCGATCATGTCTCAAAGATCTCTGGGAAAGAAGAAGTTGAGGGAGTTTAATATGATAATGGTTAATTGATTTGATTTGATTGGCCTCAAAGAAATAATGAGATCAAATGGAATTGGCTATTTCCCGGATCGAAGCAATCAAAGATCAAATTTCTCCCAATTTGTGACCACCGTGATTCTGGAGAATTGAACTTATAAAATCAATTGATGACAAACTAATTAGAGGACCTTATGGATCAACAACAAGTTTTTTTTTCGATGCTCAGTGAAAAAGCTAGAATCGATGTAAGAGAAACTTGACAAACCGATTATTACACTCTCATCGCCATGAAATCTTGCCAAGATCCGATTTATTATCCGATCTCAAAAGGTTCAAAATCTAAAGCTCAAGCTCAAGGTTTATTGATAAAGATCTCAACATAGCGATATCGATCGAAACTTTGGTTCTCGACCTCCAAGGGTACCTCAGTGTCTTTTTCTTTTTTGCGCTTGTTGTTATTTTTTTGATCAAACCAAAAAGGGGAAAGAATGAGAAACCAACCGATAATTTGGGATGTTTAAGTTTTTTTAACAAACAAGTTCTCTAGTATTATCAAGAAGACCGATTTGATATGGTTGAATCTTATGGACAAAGACTTGAAAGACCATCCGGATCTTTTTGCTGGTGTATTATTGAAAATTTGTAGGATGAGAATGAAAAGATGGAAAAGTCAAAGGCAAGTCAAAAAAGGTGCACAAGATGAAATTGAGGTCTTTCCTTTCTAGCTTTATATCAATTTTCATTTGATTGTTTGGTCTTTGGGACATCACAACTTGTACTATCCTTTCAAACTAAGAAAATCACGAAAAAGAACCTTTTTCATTGGTGATGATGCTTGTATAACAAGAAATTAGCCAAATTGAGAATGAAAAGCCGATAAGATTTTCAATTTATTTGAACAAAAAAATTGTCTCCAAAGAAGAGATTGAAAAATTTGGGAAAAGTCCGAATAAGTGAAAAGAGAGAAGGCGGATCCATAACAACAAGATGATATTTGAAATGGATGAAGAGAGTAAGATCTCAAGAGGAAATTGGATCGAAGGCGAAGAAAGGAAATTTGGAAAAAATCTGAAACGTAACCTCATTTGCCAAAGCAAGGGTTGATGAGATCATTCCAAAAACGCCGCGACATGCTAAGAGGTTTGAGGAATGGAATAAGATCGAAGTGAATGGTTTTTCGGATGCCTTTGTTCCTGATCTTGTTCCACGAGAAGAATCTCGGATGATGAATTCAAAGTTGAAGTTTGGTTGGAAAATAAATATCCAGATTTTTTTTCAAGTATCACGGAAAATGAGGCCAAGATAATCAACGAAAAAAATATCTCGCCAAGAGTATGATCCATTGGATTACTTAGTTTAGAGATTAAAAGAAGGCAGATGCTCATTTCGACTTTTTGATTGGCATTTCAGAGATTCTACTTTGACATCCCGAGCAAAACGCGCATCATTTTGTTCGATCCTCAAAGACAAACCAATGATGTAAAATGGAAACTTTATCAAATTTTCAACGCACCTCAAGATCAAAGAGAGATGCGAAGGATACAAGCCTAAAGAGTGAAGAATCGAAGACTTCTCGGGATCATGTGAATTGTTTTTAAATTCAAACTTTTTCGATGTAACATGTAATCAACAAATCTAATGAGAAAAGTTTTGTTGTTTTTTCGATCCTAAGACAAAATATCATTATCTTCGATTATGTGCTGCTCTTTTTTCGTTCTATATTTATCAAGCGTGTTTGGTTTCTCATAGTGTTTTGGTTTTCAAAAGGGAAAATTGTTGTTGGAAATTTAGTGTTTTGATGAAAGTTCGTAAACACATGTAATAGGACCAATCGGAGTTTCGGAACAATTTGGAATTTTACCGATGTTTATATTACCGTTTATAGAATACCAGCTTTGATAATTATGTATAGAACAACCGATGTAATAGATAGGTCACATATTGAGGGGGAACCTCAATATGTATAGGTCGAATCAAGATATGAAGAACAACCGATATCCGATGAACCTTTCAAAATAATCGGAACGTTTTCATAGCGTTGGTAAAGTTTCTTTAAATGCAAGAGAAGAGCGAAGATCGATCGATCCGATCAAGTCGGATATCTCAATTTGAAGTCATAAAGCTCAAACTCGAATACTTGAAGAAGATCGGAGATCTTGATCGTGTGAGAAGACCTACATCACCTTAACTTGAATCGCTAGTTGAAGCTAAGTCAACCAAAGGCACCGATCGTTTTAAGAGACTCCATCGGTAAATCGATTTCAAAATCGATCAAATTCTAAACCATTAATCTTTGGTATATTGAAAATTGATGTTTCACCAAATCATACGTCGATGATCCGAACAAGAAGAATGTCAACCTTAGTTGGAAGAACAACACCAAAAAGTCGGTTTCAATATGTTAACCAATAAGGACGAGACATGTATGATCGAGTGACGGCAATTATAAGGATTTTTCGCTCTCTTCTAACGGCTATAAAATACACTATTCCGCAGCCATGCCGTTCATCAAGCACGCCACATCAATCTCAGCAGAAGCCTACCAAATATAGCCTGAAATTCAAATTGCTCTCCAACGGCTCTTTGATTTCGAGGTCTATAAATATGGGATCACACTTCAGAGTGAAGACACGGAAATCCTGAAACGATCAAGAAGCTCAAGCTATAATCAGATTTCCTATATCGAAGAACACGAACAAGAAGATTATTTTTTATTAAGTGTTCATCCCATAAGTTCTTAGCATAGAAATCTTTTTCATCTAAATTGATAGGCTATCTTAAACACTAGAAAAGATTTCATAGTTGGAACCAAAACAATCTTATCCAAACCCAAAGTTAGGTTAAGTTGTTTAGCAAGATTTCGAGACTAGGGTTTCTAGTTTCGATTTGTCTTGGAGGATCGGTTGAGTGAGAACTCTTTTAAATATCTGATATTTATCGATTGTCTTTGTGTTGGACTAACACAAAAATCTAAGTCCGATTTGGTTTAGTTGGTGCCCCTTGTGATAGGGAAGAGTGGACGTGGGACCGGTTTGTCCGAACCACTATAAATCTTGTGTGCCTTTCTTTGCTTTGATTAACTATTTACACAATCGCACACAACTTTTAAAAGCAAGATACATATTCTAAGTTGAGATCGGCTAGCACCAAGCTTCGATTCGATGATCCGATCAAGCTTGACACTTAATCAATTTGGTTAAAAGACTAACTTTGGAATCGATTTATCAAAACTAAGGATTTTTTCACACGGGTAAAACTTAGCTTCCGCACACATCGTTTTGTTAAACCGATAATTACCGAATCGATCGCCTTCAGCGATTAGTAAGTTGGTTATCGATCAAACCGATTCACTCAAGACTCTGATCATAGCTTAATCGCCATCACACTTCCGATCTGCGTGATCTTTCTGGTCCAAAAAGTTTTAAGTCTATTCACCCCTCCCTCTAGACTTACGCTTATCCCCTCACAAACCCGCTTCGGGACCTACAACTCAAGCATTTTGCGGTGAGATGGAAATGAGGAAACAAGACAATTCAAGTTAAATGCGGACCCCACGAAAAATCTTTATTACTGAAAAGCAACAATATCAAGAATTTGAGCGATTCTAAAAAAAAGAAGAAAACAGGACAACTCGTTTTAAAAGAATGGGGGGTAGCATTTTAATTCAAGGGTAGTAGCATTTTTATTAGATAGGCAAGTAGGAATAAAAAAGCACCAAAGATTAGAGGGAAATAGAGAATATGGGTTTTAGATAGGGTTTTAGAGTTTCTTCTCCTCCACTCATACCAAAACTCTATTAGAGAGATTTTATTGCTTTCTAGAGTAGATTTCTTTGGGATTCAAGAGCTAAGACAAGATTCAAGTTGTATTTGCTTTATTTGGTGTCTTCTATCCCTTTTGTTTTTTTTTTTTTAATTTAATTGCTATGTTTATGAGTTTATGTTTTCTATTGTTTATGGGTTTGATTAGAATCATGATTCGCTAATTTTGTTAGTGTTTGGGTGTTTGGAATTGTGATGATGATTGGTTAATTGATTTGATTATGATTGTTAATCTCTATTGATGGTTATCCTTTAGATTAGGAGATTTTGCTTGTTCAATTTGTTTGGGTTTTGCTATGAGCTTGTGTGTTTATGCTTGTTTATCACAACGAGAGTTGGGTAGACGGGGTTAGACATATGAGTATTGGTTTAATTCATCCGAATTTGAGTTAATTATGCTCTATTACAACGAGAGTTGGATAGAAACATGAGAACCCCCCTAATTTACATTGTTTGCTTGAGTTAAAACCTTGAGTGGGTAGTGAAGGGCACATAGGAGAATTGAACTTAGTATACAAGTGGGAAAACACGGAGACGGAGTAGTTAGTTAATTAGAGGACCTTATCCGTGCAATTACCCGGGCTAGAAAGGGGAGATTCTCCTCACGATCCTAGGATTTCAAATGATATCGGACCCTAGGCTTACCAAGTACAGGAATGGTATATTGTGTAGTGATCGCTCTTATGGAATAACCGAAAATAGATGCAAATACCATAATTAATCTTTTGATAATCGTCTCACAAGGAAAAACACCCTAACACCTCATCTCTCACTTGGAACAAAATCATTTGATACTTAATTGCTTTCTTCTTGCTTGTTGGATTCTCTAGTTCTTATCTTATTGTCTTGTTGTTATTTAGTTTTAATTCGAAAAAACCAAACATGTTACACTATAATCCCGCGACGACACATAGCAATTGGGCTATATTCCACACCTAGTCCCGTGGATTGATGTTTAACCAGGCACACAACGATCCTCTTATACTTGAGAGGTGATTGTGAGAAATCACGTGACAAGTTTTTGGCGCCGTTGCCGGGACTAGGTTGTGTTGAGTATAACTAGTTGTTCGTTGAATGTGATTACTAGTGTCTTTTTCTTTTTAGTAACTAACCTTGCTAATAGTTGGATTGGAGATTGTGGTCTTTGTTAATTTGCTAGGTGTGCATATATTTTAACAAATGGAAGTATATAACCATTACGAGTGGAATCAAGGATTTGATCATAACCGTATGGTTTATCCTCCACAACATGAAGAGTGTTGGAACGATAATTGTGGGAATGTCTACTACGATTATCAAATGCAACAAGTTCTCTAGTATTATCAAGATGGTTGCTACAAGGAAGCCTCGTTCGCCGCTCAAGATGCACTTGCAACATTCATGGAGACTTGTCACTACGATCATCAAACGCAACAAGTTCCCTCCCTTCAAGATGCACTAGCGAAATTCAAAGAGGATTTTTCTCTCGATACACACATTGTCACGAATGAGCTTGACCATGACATTGCTTGGTGTATTATTGAAGACGATGAGGACCCATGTGAGGAGGAGAATGAAAAGGACTATCCAATGGTCGATGAAAGTGAAGAGAAGGATCCCTTGAGGAATGATGAGTGTAAAGCTTTGGATATGGTAGAGCCTTGTGTCCAAGAAGAAATTGAGAAATCTCTTGATCCTTACTTTCCTAGTGCTTATATCAATCCTTCATTTGATTGTTACACTAATCCCTTATTTGAAGAAAAAGAAGAAAGAGAGGATGATGAAGAAGAGGAAGAGGTCTCAAGCGATGAGAAGAATAAAGATTACAATCTTATTGTCGAAAAAGATGAAGAGAAGTTTTCATTGATGAATGTAAGCAACAATGAACAAGAAAATCAAGAAGCACCCAAAAAGATTTTTGAGAGTGAAATGAGCATTTCAAATCCCTTAGACTCTTCAATTTTCACTTTATTTGATATGGATGCTTCTATTGAATTTGTTTTGCCTATTGATACTTACAACCAAAAGAATGAAGTTGAGAAAAGTTTGGGCATCCTTGAGATAAGAGAGAAAGAAAGGCAAGAGTTGATGGTGAAAGAAAATGGATATAATTTGGGGAATTTCATCATCCATAAGTTATGCAAGAGAGATCGAGGGTTTTGGTCGGTTTTTCATGAGAGCCTCCTTGATTTCAAGGCCAAAAGATCGAAATACGAAGGCAAGGATGATCGATATCCATGGCCTTTCCGATGAGTTGAACGACTCAAGTTCCGTCCGGCATAGGACGTCAAACCTAGCGCTTAATGGGAGGCAACCCATCTTTACGTGCTTTTTATGTGTTTATCTTGTTCGTTTGATCATGTTTTGTCTAGTGTTGTTTTTTGTAGGTGATGGGGTCGTGTGTTCGAGGCTTGGTGGATTATCGAGCTTTAAAGGAAGATATGTACTCGAAGGTCACTTTAGGTACAAGCACTTTCCCCGAACTTAGATTTGCTTTTCAAAGTCTAAGTTTGGGGGGTGTACATTTTCTTATGTGTTTTTGTTGCACCGGCACACCCCCGTTTTGAGTTTTTGGTGAGGTTCACCGTATGACATATTTTTGAGCTTAAATGGTGAAAATACTTGTACATGAATTTCGTCGGTTTGGGCTCTTGTTTTTGGTATACTTGCTAGTTGAAGATGAATGTAGATGAGCTTATTTGTTGAAATGTGGTTAGCTTAGAGCTTAATGGTCATGGTGCTTGGTGCATTTTCTTTGTTCACTATTTTTCCAAACTTTTAATTGCATAGCAATGAAAAAGTTTGGGGGGGTGTTTGTTTTCACAAATTGCACCAATGCACATATGCTTTATATTGTTACTTGTGTCAATATGTGCTTGAAAGTTCCAATTCATCATTTGGGTTGTTATTTGGATTGATAGATTTGATGTTGGTTTGTTTAATTTACCATTTGGTGTGGATTGGTGTATTTGTGTTATGAATTCGATGATTTGTGATGATTGTATGGAGATTGATTGCTTGTGATTGAATGTTGGTACTTGTTTGAGTTTTTGATGGATGATGATGCTTTCCTTGAATTGTTGTTTTATTGTCTTGAGAAGGATTCATTCTTGTGATTGTTGAATTTGGTTGAGTGGAATTTGGAAGTGTGCTTGTTCATTGTTACCAAGCTTGTGAGCTTTTGAGCCTAATTGAAGTGATCTTGTGATATGATTGCATTTTTGTTCTTTGAGTGTGTCGTCTACACTTGTGAGTGCTAGAACTTACCTTTGAACTTGTTTGAAACTTGACTTAGGAGGAATCATCTAAGAGGATAAGAGGCATTTTGTTGTTCTATGAAGTCACTTGACCATATATGATACCTACCCAAAGAAAAGCATTTCCTTAGTTAGCCCGTTTGAGCCATGTAAGCCTTTTTCTTGGCAAGCCACATCATGTAACCGAAGTACCCATTGTTTCGTAAGCCCATTTGATCCTTGGTCAACTTGGGGAGCTTAAGTGAAGGTATCTAGGGATAAATGAATGTGAAACAAAAGTGAGAGAAGGAGTACCACACTCTAGAATGGGAAGAGGTAAAAGGAAAAGTGGTCTAGTGGGGAAGGATAGAATATGAAATGAAAAATGTTAAGAAAATGAAAAAAATTCAAGAAAAAGAAAGTCCTTTCCAAGGGTAAAAAAAAAAAAGAACAAAGTTTCTCAAAACCCTTGGAAAATAAAAGTGTGAGGTAATAAACTTGGTGAGGATAGTTGTTGGGTGTGGGTAAGAGTTCATAAAAATGACTCTTAAGAAAGCATGAAGTTGAAGATGAGAGTTTGGAACAATTGTGAATCTTTAGTACAAACTCTTGAGCTCCATAAGTTGAATGTTGTCACTTATCCCATACATACCCCACCCGTTCAAAGAGCCCGACATTACAACCTTGCAAAGACCTCTTTCATTAGATGATGATGCCTAAGTATATGGTAGAGAATTGAGATCAAGGGCAAGCTTATGGTCGTTCATTTGTGTGGATTGACAATGGAGAGATGCATGACCATATACACTTGAGGGACGAGAGAAACACTACCCGTGAGAATGATGAATGAGTGCATTTAACCGAGTTGCATTCTAATCACGTTTGACTTGAATTGGTTGAGAGTTCGATTGACAATGTGGCTCAAGAAGAGGAAAGTTGGTTTGTCTTGTCTTGAACTTTGACTTGGACCATGTTTTGTTTCAAGCAATCACCCCTTTGATTTTCTCTTTCTTTGCTTGGGGACAAGCAAATCTTTAAGTTTGGGGGGCTTGATTAGTGGTGATTTTGCTTGAGATTTTGTGCTATTCTTGCTCACTCTTGACCTAATTTCATGCTTTTATTGTACTAATCTCACTTAATTGTGCTTAAATGTGGAGAAAGAGCTTGTTTGGTTTCTTGTGTAGGAAAGGAGTGGAAACGGACTGAAATTGAATTAAAAACTGCTTTGATTTAGAAGGAGATTTGAGAAGAGAGTTGAACCACGTGAAGCTTTTTGAAAAAACGGTCGCAACAAAAAAAGAATCAACTTAATCGGAGTTTGGATGCTCGAGTTATAAACGAAATAAAATTGGTGCACGACGATGAAACGCCCTTTTCGCAAAAATCAAGACCCAACATCAGCGGCCCATTCCATGAAGTGGTAGGCCCATGAGGTGAATACTTTGGCCCATTTGCTCAACACACTCAGCAGCCCTCTATCAAATTAATTTCAGCTGCTAGCATTCGTGAGATGGAAATGAGGAAACAAGGCAATTCAAGTTAAATGCGGACCCCACGCAAAAGTGCTATTACAGAAAGCAACAATATCAAGAATTTGAGCGATTCTTAAAAAAGAAAAAAACAGGGGCAGCTCGTTTTAAAAGAATGGGGGGTAACATTTTAATTCAGGGAGTAGCATTTTATTAGATAGGGCAGTAGGAATAAAAAAACACCAGCAGTAGGAAATAGAGAATATGGGTTTTAGATAGGGTTTTAGAGTTTCTTCTCCTCCACTCATACCAACACTCTATTAGAGAGATTTTATTGTTTTCTATAGTAGATTTCTTTGGGATTCAAGAGCTAAGACAATATTCAAGTTGTATTTGCTTTATTTGGTGACTTCTATCTCTTTTATTGCTTTTTTTATTTAATTGCTATGTTTATGAGTTTATGTTTTCTATTGTTTATGGGTTTGATTAGAATCATGATTGTCTAATTTTGTTAGTGTTTGGGTGTTTGGAATAGTGATGATGATTGATTAATTGCTTTGATTATGGTTGTTTATCTCTATTGATGGTTATCCTTTAGATTATGAGATTTTGCTTGTTCAATTTGGTTGGGTTTTGCTATGAGCTTGTGTGTTTATGCTTGTTTATCACAACGAGAGTTGGGTAGACGGGGTTAGGCATATGAATATTGGTTTAATTCATCCGAATTTGAGTTAATTATGCTCTATTACAACGAGAGTTGGATAAAAACATGAGAACCCCCCTAATTTACATTGTTTGCTTGAGTTAAAACCTTGAGTGGGTAGTGAAGGGCACATAGGAGAATTGAACTTAGTATACAAGTGGGAAAACACGGAGACGGAGTAGTTAGTTAATTAGAGGATCTTATTCGTGCAATTACCCGGGCTAGAAAGGGGAGATTCTCCTCCCGATCCTAGGATTTCAAATGATATCGGACCCTAGGCTTACCAAGTACGGGAATAATATATTGTGTAGTGATCGCTCTTATGGAATAATCGGAAATAGATGTAAATACCATAATTAATCTTTTGATAATCGTCTCACAAGGAAAAACACCGAACACCTCATCTCTCACTTGGAACAAAATCATTTGATACTTAATTGCTTTCTTCTTGCTTGTTGGATTCTCTAGTTGTTATCTTATTGTCTTGTTGTTATTTAGTTTTAATTCAAAAAAACCAAACATGTTACACTATAATCCCGCGCCGACACATAGTAATTGGGCTATATTCCACACCTAGTCCCGTGGATTGATATTAAACCGGGCACTTCAACGACCCTCTTGTACTTGAGAGGTTAGTGTGTTGCAAAACACGTGGCTGAGCGATGTGCATATTATTCAGAAGATACCAGAAAATACCGATCAAGTAGCGTTCGATGCTGAATTTTTAAATTGGCTGGAGTTCAAATACCCAAATTTCTACAAGGTGGTGATGCATGAAGGAAAAATCATGTCCTTAATCCCTTATGCACCCAAATTTCAGACAATTATCCCACCACTCAGGGCAGATAACTCTCTTGACCTAGTAGGATTTAAAAAGCTCTTCTACTATTTTGCTAAGAAAGGAGATATATTTGAGAGAGAAAGACTGGAGGCCTTGCTGCAGAGAATGTACAAGATTTTCAATGTTCCAGCAAATCTTCAAAGATTCTCATTTTGAAGAAATCAGAAGATGTCTTTTCTTTAGATCAGATGATAGGTAATTCTTGTACTTGTAATCTTCAACTCTTATATATAAAACAAGTTACCTTTTTGATCTTAAGACAACATCTCATTGTCTTCTAATTTTTGCTATTTATGTCTTTATTTTTTTCATGGTTATCTGTTTTTCTGATTAAGTGTTTTGGTTCCATAAAAAATGGGGAAATTGTTGGGAAATCAGTATTAAGTTTTGATGGAAGTGCCAAAACATTTGTAATAGGACCAGTCAGACCTTTTAGCTGACTGGTGACTTAGAATCAGGATAGGATGACCAGCTGAAATGTATAGACAACTGATGTATAAGATAGGTCACATATTGAGGGGGAACTCAAAATGTATAGGTCAGGTCAAAAGACTAGTCAAGTAAGAAGACCAGATAAGATCAGAAGACTAGTCAAGTCAGAAGACCAGATAAGGTCAGAAGACTAGTCAAGTCAGAAGACCAGATAAGGTCAGAAGACAAGTCAAGACAAGACAAGTCAAGACCGACCATAAGGCGGAAGATCGACGAGCCGCTTTGTCGATGATCGTGAAGACATGAAGCTCAAGCTCAAAAGACCTGAAGATCAGATGACGAACCAGAAGATCAAGACCAGAAGACCTACATCAGTTGAGTCTGCTAGTTGAGCTAAGACAACTTGCACCAGAAGACTCTATCGTAGATCGATCGATTTTATCGATCGTCAGTCACCACACCAAAAGGTGACAACCGATGTTACACCGGATCATACGTCTTCATCGATAAGAAGAATGTCAACTTTAGTTGGTAGAACAAACACTGAATCAGTGTACTTGTTAACCAATGAGAACGAGACACGTACGTACGGAGCTGACAATGCGGGATTCGGCTGCATAAGTCAAATGGGTTAGAAAGGACAAATATACACGCTTTCGGCCATGTCGTTTCTGAAGCACGTCAAATTAATCCTGCAACCTACCAAAAATAGGCTGAAATTCAAATTGCTCTCCAACGGCTCTTTGATTTCGAGGTCTATAAATATGGGATTACTCTTCAGAGTGAAAACACGGAAATTATCATCAAGCTCAAGCTATATCAAGATTTCCACACGAAGAACACAAATTCAAGTTTAGTTTTTATAAGTGTTCATCCCATTAGTTCTTAGCACAAGATTCTTATCATCTAGCTTAAGGCTACCTCAAAACTAGGATAGAATTCCAGTTGGAACAAACAACAAATCTTTACCCAAACTCAAAGTTAGGTTAAGTTTGTTTAGCAAGATTTCAGACTAGGGTTTCTAGTTCTTATTTCTGTGATCGGTTGAGTGAGATCTCTATAAACATTTGTTGGTTGTACTGTGTTGGACTAACACAATAAACTAAGTCCAGTTGGTTAAGTTGGTGCCCCTCGTGATAGGGAAGAGTGGGACGTGGGGATCGGGTTGTTGTCCGAACCACTATAAAAATCTTGTGTGTATTTACTTGCTCTTAACTGCTTTACACTATTGCACACAACTTGACTTTAAATTGCTTACATATTCTGAGTTAGGATCTGTCTACATCAAGCAATCGTCGATCATTTTGACATTTCGATGTCGATTGAAAGCAGAGACTTGAATCGATCTTATAAAACTAGTTTTTCACACGGGTTAAAACTAGCTTCCGCACATCAGTTAAACTGATAGACACCAAACTGATCTGCGATCAGACGATTAGTAAGTTGGATATCAGTCCAAACTGATTCACACTCACTCTGATCAGGCAACCTGCCATCACACCTGATCTTGCACGAAACGTTTTCAGAAGTCTATTCACCCCTCCCCTTTAGACTTCTGCCCTCATAAAGCCAGTTCGGGACCTACATCTTGGAATACAAGATTATCCCATAAATTCAAGAAAACTCCCACTTGGTCTCTTTAATTGGTATTTTTTGAAAATATAGTGAATAAAAAGGGAAGAAAGATTTTCTTGATTTTCTTGAAAAGATTTTATGGAAAAAGACATGTATTCTTGGAATACAAGAATATCTCATAAATTCAAGAAAGATCCAATCTTGCAAATCCTCTTGAAATTTCCGAAAATTTAGGCTAAATAAGGGTGTGAGATTTTTGTGAAAAAATACACATGGAAAGAAGAATATATTGGATATATTCAAGATTTCTTGGAGATCAAGAAAATATCTTTCCTAGCCCTAATTGTCTTGAAATTTTCGAACCCCCCTCACTTATAAATAGGGGATGAATTTTTCATCCCCAACTAGTGTTCCATGCGTTGAAAATATTAGAAATCCACAAAGGTGGTGCAACAATAATTTTATTTTCCTTTGTTTTATAAATCGTTCATTGGAGAACCTTCCACCGGGGTTATTGGACGAGGACTTGGGAATACTTGAGAAGGACTTTTGGTGGGTATCCAGATACTTGATCATGTCTGTCTCAAATCGTCTCTCCAACGGGTACGTTTACGTAAACTCCTAGAAATTTTGCATGCTAGGATCTTTTACGTGAAATATTATTTGCATGTTGTTGTTGGGTTGATTATTATTTGAATTCACTTAGGTAAATTCATGCTAGTAATAATTGTTAATTTAAATTTGTGTTTATGAGGTCATCCCGATAGATCCTAGCATATGTTATCCCAACATCATAGGGAAAAGAGTATCAAGTTTCTACGATCTGATCGTGGAGGTGAATACCTCAGCGATGAATTTTTGAACTACTTCTCAGACGAAGGATTGTATCCTAGTTGACTGCACCCGGAACCCCTCAACAAAACGGGGTTGCAGAATGAAGAAACAATACTCTTTTAGAAATGGTCAGATCAATGATGAGTTATGCGGATCTACCCAAATCGTTTTGGGGTCACGCCTTAGAAACAACGGCTTATATTCTAAACTTAGTGCCATCCAAATTGGTTCCCAAAACCCCTAAAGAGTTGTGGATTGGGCGCAACCCCAGTTTGAGACACATGAAAATCTGAAGGTGTCCGCATACGTGTTGGACAAGGAAGCCGGTAAATTGGATCCACGTTCAGAATTAAGGCTATTTATAGGGTATCCCGAGGGAACGGAAGGGTGCATATTCTATGGTTTCGAAGATCAAAGAGTCATAATTAGTACACACTTTAGAATTTTGGAAGAAGACTATATGAACGATAGAAAACCCAGAAGTGAGATTACCTTAGACGAGTTAAGAGGGCCAACTCCAATGCCAACTGTACAAGTTGACATACCAAGCAACACACTTACACAACAGGAACCACATCGTACTGGAAGGGTTGTTAGACAGCCTGAGCGATTCATGGGGATGGGAGAGTCCTCGGACTTGGTTCCCGGTGATAATAAATAAAACCCATGGTCTTACAACGAGGCGATCCAAGACAAGGATTCAGATTCTTGGCAAACAACAATGGAAGCTGAGATGGGTTCTACGGATCATAATAAAGTGTGGGAGCTAGTCGAACCACTTAATGGGGTAAACTCCATTGGATGCAAGTGGGTTTACAAGAGAAAAAGAGGACCGGACAGGAAGGTATAAACCTTTAAGGCTAAACTTGTGGTAAAAAGATACACTAAAAAAGAAGGGATCGATTATGAGGAAACCTTTTCTCCTGTAGCTATGCTTAAGTTCATCCGTATTCTCTTGTCGATAGCTGCACATCTTGATTTTGAGATCTGGCAAATGGATGTCAAGACAACTTTCCTTAACGAAAGTCTTGAAGAAGAAATTTATATGCAACAACCCGAAGGCTTTGTTGAAAAAGGACAAGAACATCTCGTTTGCAAGCTCAAGAAGTCCACCTATGGACTGAAGCAAGCATCCTGTGCTTGGAATAAATATTTTGATCAGGTTATAAAGTCTTACGGTTTTGATCAAAAACGAGTTCGAGAGTTGTGTGTATAAAAAGTGTGTCGAAACTTCCTTGGTATTCTTAGTACAATACATGGACGACATTCAACTCATCGGGGATAATGTAAAGGTGTTGTCAGACTTAAGGGCATGGCTGTCAAAACTGTTTGATATGAAGGACTTAGGGGAAGCCGGTCACATCATTGGGATCAAGATCACTAGAGATCGTAAGAAAATGATGATAGGCTTGCCGCAAGCTTCATACATAGACACTGTCTTGAAGCGATTCAACATGCAAGATTCCAAGAAAGGTTTTGTACCTTTCAGGCATGGAATCCATCTATCCAAGGATATGTGTCCAAAGACACAAAAGGAGATAAATAACATGAAAGACATTCCTTATGCTTCGGCTGTTGGAAGCCTTATGTATTCAATGCTGTGAACGAGATCGGATATCTCCTTTGTCGTTGGCATGGTAGCGAGATATTAGAGTAACCCTGGGAAAGAACATTGGACTGCAGTTAAAATCATTCTGAAGTATCTGAAAAGAACTCGGGATATAATGTTGCTTTATCAATCAGACAGTCTAATTCTCGTCGATTACACGGACTCGGATTTCCAATCAGACTTAGATTCCAGAAAATCTACCTTGGGTAGTGTGTTTTACATGGAAGGAGGAGTCATGACATGGAGAAGCGTTAAGCAGAAATGCATCGCAAATTCTACCATGGAAGCCGAATATGTAGCTGCTTATGAAGCAGCAAAAGAAGCGGTTTGGCTCAAGAACTTCTTAGTAGACTTGGACGTAGTTCCAGATTTGCCCATCACTATCACGATTTACTCTGATTATATCGGAGCAGTTGCAAATTCAAGGGAACCAAGAGCCAACAAGGCCAACAAACACATTGAAAGAAAATACCATCTTATACGAGAAAACGTTAAGAGAGGAGATATAGAGGTGACAAAGATCGCGTGGGAAGACAACCTAGCAGATCCATTCACAAAGGGTCTGCCTCAGAATACATTCGAGAGACATGTGGAAGGAATGGGTGTCAAGAGCGTTGTCAATCTGCTTTGAGTATAGGTGGGAGAAAGTTATTAGGTTCATGTAGGTGACATTAGATGTCACGTAGAACATGAGACATATTGTAGTATACTTAAAAGCAGACTTTGAGTATAAGTGGGAGATTGTTGGGGTTATACGTGAAAGTATGCTTTTACTTTGTATAACTAAACTGAATTTGTTGGGAAATTTATAGTTTTGATGGAAGTTCCAAAACAGTTGTAATAGGACCAGTCGAACCTGTTAGTCAACTGATGAATTGATAGGAAACCAGCTGAACATGTTAGATAACTGATGAATTAGAATAGGTCAAATATTGAGGGGGAACTCAATATGTATAGGTTAAGTCCTAGCAAAGATCAGAAGCGAAGATCAGAAGAGAAGATCAGCAGTTGCAGAAGACCAGAAGACCTTTCTTAGAGTACATCAGCAGAGTCGATAGGTTGAAGCTAAGACAACCATATCAGAAGACTCAAGGTTACTGATCAAAAGAATACTGATCAGATCAAGCTTAGTCAGAAACGTGATAAACATATCTACTTATCCAAGGTATACGATGAAGATCAGACCAGAAGAATGTCAACATAGTTGGCTTTACAAGGCGCCGAATAAGTATACTTGTTAGTCACTTAGAGATCGACACGTATGTACGGATCTGACGATGCAGGATATGGTGTATCAGGGCAAACGACTAGTAAGGATGAAATTACACTAAGACAGCATGACCTTCCTGAGCACGTCAAATCAAGACCTGGAAGCTACCTAAAATAGCTTGAGATTCAAATTTCTCTCCAACGGCTCTTTAATTTCAAGGTTTATAAATATGGGATCAACCTTCATAGTAAACGGACGGAAATTATCATCAAGCTCAAGCTATCCGCAATTTCCGAACGAAGAACACAAAACTTGAAGAATATTTCTAAGTGTTCATCCTATAGTTCTTAGCATAGAAATCTTATCCTTCAGCCTCAGGCTACCCAAATATTATGATAGATTTACAGTAGGAACACAACAAATCTTATACCCAAACCAAAAGTTAGGTTATGTTTGTTTAACAAGATTTCAGACTAAGGTTTCTAGTTTCTGATTTCTGGAATTGGTTGAGTGAGAACTCTTGAAACATTTGTTGTATTGTGTTGGACTAACACATGAAACTAAGTTCAGTTGGTTAAGTTGGTGCCCCTGCTGATAGGGAAGAGTGGACGTAGGACAAGTTGTCCGAACCACTATAAATCTTGTGTGCATCTATCTGCTTTACACATCTTGAACACTACTTGTTTAAGTATTTCATGCATATTCTAAGTCTGGATCAGATTTGCACCAAGCAACTGATTTGATCAGTGTGGCACTTTGTTATCTGATATAAAACAGATTACTTAGAATCAGATTTGATAAACTGATTTTTCACACGGGTTAAATCTATCTTCCGCACATCAGTTAAACTGATAGACACCGAACTGATCTGCCCTCAGGCAATCAATAAGTTGGATATCAGTCCAAACTGATTCACATGCACTCTGATCAGGCAACTTGCTAGTCACACCTGATCCCACGAAAAAGTTTCAGAAGTTTATTCACCCCTCCCCTCTAGACTTCTGCCTCACTAAAACCCGTTCAGGACATACAAGTGGTATCAGAGCAGTGGTTCTACGGACCACTGGCTTTGAGTATCATCGGTTCTTGAGGAAGAACCATTGTGGTCACTTGAACAGATCTTGAAAAACCTGTTTTTAAAACTCATCTGTTTTTAAAACACACATTCAGCATTGATAATACTTCGGGTATGTATCATGATCTGCCTAAGTTCTCTATTGATGAGTATGCTGATTGGACCATACTCATGATCAACCATCTGGGTGCAATAGGCAACAGAATGATGGAAGTTCTTGAACAAGGACCCATCATCATCTATTACAACAACCCAGCTGAAGGAGGTGATCCAGATATCCAACTGGAGCCAGAATTAGAAAGAGTCCTTCACTGATGGATGCCGAGGAAAGGAAATTGTCCAATCTGGATACTGTAACCAGACATATCATCATGAAGACGATGGACAAGATAACACGTGAGAAGATCAAGTATCTCAAGACTGCCAAGCAGATGTGGGATACTCTTGCTGAGATGTGCGAAGGAAATGATCTGATTAAAGACAGCAGATTGCAAGCTGAACTGGTAAAGTTTGAAAAACTCAAAATGTTGCCAAATGAAACCATAAATCAGCTCGATGGAAGAATCACCATGTCAGTCAACAAGCTTCGTGAACTGGGACGAGAAATGTCTGACAAAGACATCAACTACAAGATCTTGAGGTCCCTGACCAAGAAATGGGACATGAAGGTAACTGTGATAAAAGATTGCCAAGATATTGCGAAGATGAAGCCAAGCAACTTGTTTCTGAGCTTAAAAGCCCATGAGTTTGACCTGATTGAAAGAGGTCAAGAAGAAGAAGATGAGTCGATTGCTGAAGCTACACCTACCACATCCAAAGTTGTTGCATTAAAGGCAGCTAGCAGCAGTTCAAAGTCTACTGAACCAATAGGAAACATCATAAGTCAAGCTGAACAGATTGCTTTGCTAACCAGAAAATTAGAAAGATCAAATGTTCAACTGGGAAAGTATCGGAAATTCTATAGAGACTATCAGAATAGCAGAGGAAGAGACAGGAGATCTACTGATAGATCATAAGAAAGAAATCGTTCTGATGACATAAGAGATGATCATAGAGATGACCGCATAGAAGATAAGAAGAGAGATGATCGTTATGATGATAGAAGAGACAACAGATCAGATAGAAGGAATTCTGATTACAGGCAAACTGAGAAGTCACCTGACAGATTCTACAGAAGAAATGATTCACCTGGCAGAAGAAATTCTGCGGAACCTGGAGCATGTTTCAACTGTCAGAAACTAGGTCACTACATCATAGATTGCCCTAACCTGACTCCAAAAGAAAGAGAAGATAAGCGGAACAAAAGAGAGCAAAGATACAGAGACAGAAAAGCCATGGTTGCTGATACATATGGGATAGATGATTCTTATCTACCATCAGATGATTCTGGTTATTCATTTGTAGAAGACTTCTGTTTGATGACCACTGCTGATGATTTAGACAACTTCGACGATCTGATGTTCTCATCAGATGACGACATCTGCCTCATGGCCAAGGATGCTGATCAAACTGAGGTAACTTCTAAACCTTATGTGTTTTCTGTTTCCACACCTGTTGTGCTGAGCACACCTGCTGGAGAGATTGACCTGCAACTCTACAATGAGCAATTGCTTGATGATCTCTCTAATGCAGTAGACACTTATATAATAGTGAAAGCTGAGAAAGATAAGCTAAAGGATGAGAACATTCAACTTGTTAAGAATAATGCTATAAGCAAAGCTGCTGAACTGAAAGCAGTTGAGACTGTTCAGAAGTTGACCAAAGAACTGGAGTTTCTGAAAGTCAGTTATTCTGATCAGGGTAAACTGGTTAAGGAACAACAAGCTATTAACAATCAGCAAGCTGATGATCTCAAAATCCTTCAAGCTAAGTTTGATGAACTCTTCCGACTGCATGAGAGTCTAAAACAAAGTGAGGACAATTTGCGAAAGAAAGTAGAGATTTTTGGAAAAGCTTCTAAAAATGTTGATGAAATAAAAAACTACTTTCGGAAGCCAACTAATAAGAAGGGTATTGGGTTTGATAGCCATTCTGAATCCTCACATGTTCAACCTGGTTCACATTCCAAAAGTGAATCTAGAAAGATTTCTGGACTTGATACACGATATTCCAAATCTGTATCGAAGAAGGGAAAAAGACCTGCTGAACAGAAAAGACGAGTACCTGATCAGAAAGGGAACAGAAATGGACCTCATCCGATCAAGCATCAGCCGAGGAATCAACAGAAGAACCCCGTTCTTCTGAAGAGTCCTCAGCCTGATCAGCAGATTAGGAATCAGAAAGGACAATCTCGTAAGGGAAAGTCTGATCCGAAACCTAATCAGGTCAAGCTACCTAACCAGCATGTTAAGGGTAAACTACAGAAACCATTTGTGCAAAAGAGATATGAATCTTTTGATGGTAGCAATCGTACCTATCCCTTTAACCAGAAATCCAGGACATCTGCACCTGAACCACACTGGATTAAAAGAAGACAGACTAATCAGAAAAATCTCAAGTCTTCTGATTCATCCAAGGTTCACACTCATAATCACACTGATCAGAAAGCACATGAAGAGATGTATGATTATGTAGATGCTTATGGGAGACAAATTATACCTTCTGATCTTGATGATTACCATAGAAGTGCTCTGTTTGTTTGGATCCCGAAAGGTAACACTAACCCCTCAGGACCCAATCCTACAGTGGTACCTAAAGCCTGATTTGATTGCAGGTTCGCGTGGGTTTGTCCAATAAAGGAGGTGTACAAGCAACTATCTGGTACATCGATAGTGGATGCTCAAGGCACATGACTGGAAACAAACATCTCCTCAGTTCATACATAGAACAAGAAGGCCCGCGTGTACTCTTTGGTGATGATAACTTTGGTTTTATCAGAGGATTCGGAACCTTAGAGAATGAAGATGTACAAGTTACTGGAGTCTAGTATGTCGATGGTTTGAAGCACAACCTGTTATCGGTTTCACAATTCTGCGACAACGAATTCAGCTTTGAGTTCTCAACTGATCAATGCACTATCAAGAATCGAGCTACTCAACAGATTTTGCTAACTGGTTCTAGAAAGGGAACGATTTATACTACAGATTGGAACAAGCTGTCCAAGAAATGCATGCCTAATTGTTAAGAGTTCTAAAAGCAACAGGTTGGTTTGGCACAAGAGAATGAGCCATCTGAACTTCAAGACTCTTAACAAGATATCAAGGATGTCCCTGGTTGAGGGTCTCCCGAATGAGGTATTCTCTAAGGATCAGACATGTGTCGTATGTCAGAAGGGAAAACAGGTTAAAGCCTCATTTAAGGGATCCCAGAACCAGCATCCAGCAGAATATTGCAACTGCTCCACATGGATTTATTCGGACCAGTTACACCACTTAGTTTCAGCTGACGCAAATACACTTTGGTAATCGTGGATGATTATTTCAAATTTACCTGGGTTGTATTCTTGTATAAGAAGAATGAAACTACAACAAAGATACCTGAGCTGCTCAAGAGATTACAGAATGAGAAGGGTGTCAGTATTGTGAAAATTAGATCAGATAAAGGTACAGAGTTTCTGAACTCCTTTATTACTGATTTCTACACTAAGTTTGGTATACAACATGAAACATCAGCCGCAAGAACACCACAACAGAATGGCGTAGCAGAACGGAGAAACAAAACACTCAAAGAAGCTGCTCGCACAATGTTGGCTGAACATGCAACTCCAAACCGTTTCTGGGCAGAAGCTATCAACACTGCATGTCACACTCAGAACAGATGTTCTCTGACTAAAATTCACTTCAAAACACCCTATGAACTGTGGAAGGGCAGAAAACCTTGTATTTCTTACTTCCATGGTTTTGGGTGCAAGTGTTTTATTCACAACAATGGGAAGAGTCAGTTGAAAACCTTTGAAGCTAAGTCAGATGAGGGGATATTCTTTGGATATTCCTCTACTAGCAAAGCTTTCAGGGTATTCAACAGACGAACCCTAGTTGTGGAAGAGACACCTCATGTGGTCTTTGATGAGACATCTTCTGAACAAGAGAAATCTGCCTCAGAACATGCAGTACCAGATAAACCAGTACCTGATGCTCCGAAAATGGATCAGTTAAGTATCAAAGAAAAGGGATCAGATCACGTAACAGTGTATGTTCCTAAACTTGATCTTAATGATTCACCAGGTCAATCAGACCCTAAGGTATGTACAACTATCGATAAAGAAGCTGGTACAGCTGAGACAGTAACAACTGAACCATCTGGTTCAGGGGGAACACCTGATGTTCCGGCGGACAGACATCGGCCTATTATGATTCCAACATCAGCTGAGACTTGTCCATGTCAAGTGGATCCTATTACTGTACCACTCCCAACCTCTAGTGACTCAATATCAGAAGAGGATGACAATATCCAAACTGATATACATCAGAAAAGAAGGACTTGGTTGAAAGACCATCCGACTGATCAGATAATCGGCAATCCAAATGCCCGAGTCCAAACTAGACATCAGGTTGGTGAAAGTGCTATGTATTGTTTCTATCTATCTTTGAAGGAACCTACCACAATAGAAGAAGCTCTACAAGATGCCAGCTGGATTCTAGCTATGCAAGAAGAACTAGAGCAGTTCGAGAGGAATCAGGTTTGGGAACTTGTAGACAAACCAACACATCAAGATGTGATAGGCACCAAGTGGGTATTCAAGAACAAGAGGGATGAGAATAATGTCATCACCAGAAATAAGGCAAGACTTGCTGTGAAGGGATATTCACAATCAGAAGGGATTGATTATGATGAGACATTTGCACCAGTCGCTTGCCTGGAAGCCATTAGGCTGTTTTTGGCATATGCTGCCCACAGAGGGTTTACTGTGTATCAGATGGATGTAAAGAGTGCATTCTTAAATGGGGTACTAGCGGAGGAAGTCTATGTTGAACAACCTCCTGGCTTTGAAAAAGGCAACCAGGTGTATCGTTTAAGAAAAGCTCTTTATGGCCTGAAGCAGGCTCCCCGAGCTTGGTATGATACACTATCTCAGTTCTTGGTAGACAGTGGATTCACTAAAGGAGTCATAGACAGAACCTTGTTTAGAATAGAAGATGGTGAAGACATTTAATGGTTTAGATCTATGTGGAAGATATCATCTTCGAATCTCCCAACAAGAGCTTATGTGACAGATTCAGCAAACTGATGCAAGGGAAGTTCGAGATGCCCATGATGGGTCAGAAGAATTACTTTCTGGGTCTTCAAGTTAAACAAAGTACAGAAGGGATATTTATCTATCAGGCAAAGTACACTAGGAATCTGTTAGCCAAGTTTGGAATTCAGAACAATAAGGTAGCCAAAATTCCTATGATGACTGGATTCAAGATGGATCCAGATGAAAATGGTCAGAAAACTAATCAAAAATAATATATGGCTCTCATTGGATCTTTATTATACCTGACTGCCAGCAGACCAGACATAACATTCGCAGATTTCAGGCAAATTCGATGCAAAGCCACCTGGAAGCAGCTAAGCGGATTCTTAAGTATCTGAAGGGGACAGTAAATCTTGGTTTATTCTACCCATCAGATGATAATCTAGAGCTTAGTGGGTATTCTGATTCTGATTATGGATGTTGGTCCCGGTGAAAACGAGTCTTACACGTGTATGGGGGGGGAATACACGTGTTCAATGTTTTTAAAACTTTTTCTTATTGAGGTCAGCTTGGGTCAGATAATCCTGAAGATTAGGTCCTGAGAAGCACAAATCACTCTGAGTCAAAGTCTCATCGAGACCGGTGATCTGAGTTCTTTTCGAAACCTCGAGATAATCCCAACCGAGTCCCGAGTGTCGAGAGATCCGAGTTTGCTTAGATCGATAACTAACTTCTTGAACCCTCGTAAGAGTAAGTTCGGTTTGGTAACTATCTGTTCTAGCTTTACGACGACGTCTTGGAATGGTTGGCCCTTTAGTTTATACTCGTTTCAAGCTTTGCTGAAAACCTTCCTTTAATGAAATAGTGATTAGGTTGTGATTCAATTACATGCAACTTCCAGTGGATTGATTCCAACTGAAATATCAGTGAAAATATGCTTTCAAACTCGGTGATGCAAAGTTAAGCTACAGATAATAAAAGCAATAAACAACACAAAGAATTATAGTGGTTCGGAGACTCAAGCTCCCTCGCCCACTCTCTCGATCCTCGAGAGAAATTCACTAATCACTTATGAGCTTTCTGACTACCTCGCATAGTTTACTTACTCAACTCGGCCCTGAGCTTTCTAACTACTCCACGTAGTTTACTTACTCAACCCGACCTTGAGCTTTCTGACTACCTCCGTAGTTTACTTACTCAAACACAAACAAGCTTTCAGACTACCATTGTAGCTTACTAACTTCTCCTCTAGAGCTTTCGACTACTCCGCGTAGTTTACTAACTCTTTACAACTCTTTCACCAACAAACACCAACAAACACCTTCTCAAGGGTTTGGGGTTTCTCGGTTGGTTTCCAACTAGGATGAGATATCCTTTACAATGAAGTACAATGCAAATGGTTAAGATATCTCGACTAAGCTTCGGATATGTCTATCAAGCTAGGCTTAGTTTAGTGAGCTCTCTTCAATATAAAAGCACTTGGGAAATTCTAAGTTTTTTCGAGTGCTTCAACTTCTTGATAATAAGTTTGAGCTCTTGAGTTGCGTATAAATTTCCGTAACCTTACAATGTAGAGGGTCACCAGTATTTATAGGCCTACACCAAGGTCACTCTTGAAAACAATCCGTTGGAGAGATAGCTTCATGAGTTTCCTCTTATGGTATGTGAGAAGCGACTATATTTAGGGTTTGAAACTCCCTAACACGTTTTTTAGGCAATAACCTTTCATGTGCCGGTCTTCACTTTTTGCGATGGAACTTTTGTACTTGACATCTTTTTTTGACTTATCCTTTGTCGGTGTCGGTATGATGCGATCTTTATCTTCCTCTTTTTGACTTTTTGTCTCCCGGTTAAAGGTAGACACCTTCAACGGCTCTTTTGGTTACAAACTTTGAGTTTGATATAACCTTAACAACACCGACTTAGTTCCTTTTATGCGCATTTGAATGTCTTGGCAAATATCTATTTTCTAAGGAATCGCGATCTTCTCGATATTGTATCCGCCGGATAGATATATTGATTGCCTCGGAACATTGAGTTTTTATCTTGAGCATTGATACATTCTTGAGTCTTGATAATTCTTGCCTTCTTGATATTCTTGATCTTCGATCTTGGTTTTCGAGTCTTGATCTTGAGTCTTCGAGTCTTGAGGTCTTCGAGTCTTGAGGGTCTTCGAGTCTTGAGTTTTTCGAGTCTTGAGTCTTGCGTCTTGAGTCTTGAGTCTTGAGGGTCTTACGAGTCTTCTGGATATCTTGGTGATATACTAAGTCTTCATCTTTGAGTCTTGATTTTCGATATCATCTTGAGTCTTGATATCTCGATTTCTCTTGAGTCTTGATTCTCGGTTTCTCGAGTCTTGATTCTCGATTTCTTCTTGAGTCTTGAAAAACCGGTTTCATCTTGAAACTCAGTTTCTTGAAACTTCGATTTCATTGAAACTTTCGGTTTCTTCGAAAGTATCTTGAGTTCTTGAGTCTTGAAACTGTCGATCTATATCTGCTGACTATACATTTTGCAAATATCATCCTGAATACTCTAAAATTGAATCCTGACTCAACTATCAAGAACATTCTGAACATGTCATACTCAGGGGTTTTGGGATCTTAATCAAAATCATATATCTTTTATTAAATTCATCTCCCAACAATGGAGGTTGCAGAATAGACAAAAAGTCAACCTCAGATGCATGTCAGTTCTTAGTAAGCAAACTAATCTCTTTGTTTTCAAAGAAATAGACATCTGTTGCCACATCTACTACTGAAGCAGAATACATGACCGCAGGAAGTTGTTGTTCCCAACTGCTCTGACTTAGTCAATAGCTGAGGGATTATAACATTGTAAAGCTACTTAACGTGCCCATATTACGTAGCGAAGAATAGTCTTATTGCAATCACTTTAATCCAGTTCTACATACAAGATGCAAGCACGTGGACGCCAGACATCACTTCATAAGAGATCATGTGGAAAAGAAAAATATCAGAATGGAAAAGATTCATACTGATAAGCAGAGAGTTGATATCTTAACTAAGCCACTAGCTGAAGTCAAATTCCGAGAACTATGTAATAAGCTAGGACTTCTGGACCTAGGAGAAAGTGCACCAGAAATCTTTGGTGGACTGGTCTCCAAAACCAGTTGGTTAAGAAACTGACCAGAAAAGAAGGATCAGTTGAGAAAAGGAACTTTAACTGATCAGTGAGGATCAGTCAGGAACTAATCAGAAAAGAGTTAACAGTTGAAGGGGGAACTTCAACTGATAAGTAGAATCAGTAGTGTAACTGATCAGAAAAGGACATTGTTCGAAAAGACAAAGGATTATAGAAGCAGTTAAGATCAACACTGAAACAATCAGATGGGAATTAATGGTAAAAAACTTGTGGTAATTGACTGATTACAATATCAGTCAATCAGATACGTATCTCTGATTCCCTGCTCTTTCCGTTTTCATTTATGTGTTGATTGGGTTTTTGCCCTGCATTTAAATATAAATTAAACATACTGACATTCATTAAATGCGGACGCGAGACGCATGCATTAAATGCATTAATTACGCTTTTTAAAATTCAAAAGTTGTGGTCTATATTTTCCTTGACCGCACGATCCCCATCTTTAAAAACCGCTTAACCCTAACCATCGATTGCGATTGGAAGTCGTTTGGGTTCCCTATTTCAAAATTATTATGTCTGTCCCTCTCCTTTTAAAATCCTTCCTTCACTAAATCAACCTTCTTCATTTACAAAAATCTCTCTGCAAAAATCTCAAGTTTAATAATCTTTCACAAAACTCACAACACTCTGCATATCACTATTTATCTTCGTTGACATCCATATTTCTCTGGAAGATAAAATGGTAAATGATTAGGTTTAATTTTCTTGGTTTCTATTTCTATGATTGTGCTTGTGTGCTCATTTATCTCAAATCACAAATCAAATAATTTAAGTTTGCAGAAATGGCACCAAAGGTAAGACAAATTGCAGAGACAGCACATTCTTCGTCCCACGCCTCACCCGCCTCCCCAGAACCTGAAGATCCAATCTTTAGGAACTTTTCCGATGAGGTGATCGAAGAAAGGTACATCGATTTTAGAACGACCACAGATCCCGAGTCCCTAGAGATTCTAAAATGTTGAAGGATTGTGGGCTGAAAACATATTGTTCAGCGAGCGCATATTCAATTATGTTAGATTATGCTCTTGAATTCCTTTACAATTTGAGAGACCATGAAGGAGTTTTGTACTCAGAGGTACAAGGGGAACATCTGGAGATCACAGATGAAGATCTTCATAGAATATTCCGGCTTCCAGCTCTGGCAGATGGAATTATGCCTGATGCATATCGTGCTGCAGAAGATAGTGCAATTATCAAACACCTTCTCCGCCCTGCTGATGCTCACCATACTAAAGGTTTTAAGAAACCAATGCTGAAGCGGAAATATAGGCTCCTACTTGATATTGTTCAGAAGGTAATTGTTGGAATTACTTATAGCCTGGATGCCGTTACCCAAGAAAAGGCTCGAATCATGACTGCTATCATTGATAAGACCAAGATCAACTGGCTGGAATTTCTGAAGAGGAGATTACTTGAGGAATCAACCAAATTTGTGATAGAAAACAGGAAGGTTGTGTTATCAGCCAAAATTACAATGCTACACAAGGTATCTCTGATTTTGATTGATCTGATGAAGGATAGAGATTGGAGTGAGGACGAAATGATTCCCTACAAACTGGCGCACAAGAAGATGTTGCTGATCAACAGGCCGATACCTGGCCTTGCTGATAATGATGATGAAGTTGCTGTTAAACCAGCAACAGAAGTCCGCAAAAAGGGACAAGCTGGTCAAAAGAGGAAGGCTATTGCAAGAAAGCCAGAAACGAGAATAGTTCTTAAGGAACCAGCCCAACCAGCTGCAAAGAGAACCAAATCAGCACCTATTGTTGATGTTGCAGGAAAAGGGAAAAAGAAGAAGTCGAAGCTGGTGGATGATGTTGGGAAAATAGGGGTGCCCGGATCTATTCGAGATAAATTTAAATACATATTTAAATTAATTAATTAATTACTAACATGAATTAATCCTAAATCAATTCAACATAATAATTAATAAGCAAATAAACAACACGCGTACACATAATCCACGTAAATCCTAAGCATGCGGAATCTAGGAGTTAGGAGATTACATACCTCTTGTAGAGACAACCGTTGAGATGATGGATCAACCCAAAGTGCCTTCTCAAATATGTCCCAAGTCCACGAACGTAATCCGGTGGGAGGATTCTCAACGAACAATTTTAATTTTAAAGGAGAAAAATATAAAATTATTTGCCACCACCTTTGTGGATTTCTAATTTTTCCAACACATGGAATTGTCTTGGGGATGAAAAATTCATCCCCTATTTATAGGACTAGGGGGGACGAAAATTTGGGCATGTTGGGCATTGGAAAATTTCCTTGCTTCTTCCTCAAGATACAATCTAGAATATATCCAATATATTCTATTTCCCAAAATATATCCCAACAAAATCTTCTCATCCCTTCTTGTCCATTATTTTCGAAAATATCAAATACAATAGGGAAGAAATAAGATCTTTTTCCTTTCTTGAATTTATGGGATAAACTTGTATCTCAAGAATACTTATTCCATAAGATCTTTCCTAGAAAATCAAGAAAAAATCTTTTCTCTCTCCTACCTATTTTTTTCAAAAATAATTAGGAAAAATTAGGCAAAATATTTTCTTCTCCTTTTCATTAATTAGACTTTAATTTGGGCTATTTGAGGGGCCTTTAGGAGAATAAAGATTGAACCTCCAATGGGCTATGAAACTTTAATATTTAGCCAAAATATTATTCAAGCTCATTAATATTAATTTATTCCACTATAAAATTAATATTGAACTATCCATCGTAACCCATATTACGACTTCACAATAATATGGCTCCCGATCATTATTTTCCGCGTTTAAGATTATCTTAGTCTATTAATTAATTAAACCACTGAACAGGTTTATATTAATTAATATCTTTGTCCTTGGAGTAAAGACAACTCAACATTATTATCCATACCAGAAATAAATTTCCACTTGCAAGATTTGGTATGATAAAGATTCTGAGCCCACCAAGGGGACAAATCAAGCAAGACGTGCTTGCACACGATTCTCCGTATTAAATCTTAGAAATCATCATGTAATCAATAATATTGCCAAGATACAAGGTATCGAATCGCATTGATTCTCTTCCCATCATAAGTCAAAGCAATAGTTATTAATTTCACACGATCCTATTTAAGGGACGAAGATTATGAAATAACGAACCACTGAGGTCTAATTCTTGTATATTCAGTACCGAAGAATTATCCTCCTGTAGGTCCTATTCAGTGCATTATAATGCACTAGTGCAATCTCTTGGTCAAGACAAGTCAATCTGAGCCTTACACTTCAACCTTTCATGATGGATTGTTCATTTCCATCTGGGTTGTGAATTTGTACTTAGTCACGAGGAACTGTTAATTTGATCTTCTGTGATTTGGTATCACCAAATTAACTTCAACGTAACAAGTACTTACTTATTGAACAGGTATGCAGTAAATATATATAATATTCATTCATATTTAATGCAACATGTGATTAATAATTTATTCAGTAAATAAATAAGAAATTCAGTTTGGTTATACAAAGTAAAAAACATACTTTTCAGTATAACCCCAACAATCTCCCACTTATACTCAAAGTCTGCTTTTAAGTATACTACAGCATGTCTCGTGTTCTATGTGACATCTAATGTGACCTACACGGACCTAATAATATTTCTCCCACTTATACTCAAAGCAGATTGACAACGCTCTTGACACCCATTCCTTCCACATGTTTCTCGAATGTACTCTAAGGCAGACCCTTTGTGAATGGATCTGCTAGGTTGTCTTCAGACGCAATCTTTGCCACTTCTATGTCTCCTCTCTTAACGATTTCTCATATAAGATGGTATTTTCTTTCTATGTGTTTGCTGGCCTTGTGGGATCTCGGTTCCCTAGAATTTGCAACTACTCCGGCGTTATCACAGTAAATCGTGATCGTGCTGGGCAAATCCTGAACGACGTCCAAGTCCAATATGAAGTTCTTGAGCCAAACCGCTTCTTTCCCTGTTTCACAAGCAACTATATATTCGGCTTCCATGGTAGAATCGGCGATGCATTTCAACTTAATGCTTCTCCATGTCATGGCTCCTCCCCATGCAAAACACACTACCTGAGGTTGACTTTCTGGAGTCTATGTCTGATTGGAAATCTGAGTCCGTATAACCGATGGGGATTAGACTGTCTGATTGATAAACTAACATTCTATCCCGTGTCCTCTTCAGATACTTCAGAAATTTCTTAACTGTAGTCCAATACTCTTTCCCAGGGTTACTTTGATATCTTGTCACCATTCCTAAAACGAAGCAAATATTCAGTCTCGTGCACAACATTGCATACATGAGGCTTCCTACAGCCGAAGCATAAGGAACACCCTTTATGTCATCTATTTCCTTTTGTGTCTTTGGACACATCTCCTTGGATAGATAGATTCCGTATCTGAAAGACACAAAGCCTTTCTTGAAATCTTGCATGTTGAATCACTTCAAAATGGTATCTATATATGAGGCTTGAGAAAGCCCGATCATTCTTTTCCTGCGATCTCGAGTGATCTTGATCCCTAGGACGTGACCAGCTTCCCCTAAATCCTTCATATCAAACTGCTTTGACAGCCATGCTCTTACGTCTGACAACATCTTTACATCTTTCCCGATGAGTAGAATGTCATCTATGTATAGTACCAAGAATACCAAGGCAGTTCCGTCACGCTTTTTATAGACACAACTTTCGAAATTATTTTGATCAAAACCGTAGAATTTTATAACTTGATCAAAACACTGATTCCAAGCACGGGAAGCTTGTTTTAGCCCATAAATGGACTTCTTTAGCTTGCAAACCAGATGTTCTTGGCCTTTTTCAATGAAGACTTCGGGTTGTTGCATATAGATCTCTTCATCAAGACTTCCATTAAGGAAAGCGTTCTTGACATCCATTTGCCAGATCTCAAAGTCTAGATGCGCAACAATCAACAAGAGAATGCGGATGGACTTGAGCATGGCTACGAGCGAAAAGGTTTCCTCATAGTCGATCCCTTCTTTCTGAGTGTACCCTTTCGCCACGAGTCTCGCTTTAAAGGTTTCAACCTTTCTGTCCGGTCCCCTTTTTCTCTTGTATACCCACTTGCATCCAATGAGTTTTACCCCACTAAGTGGTTCAACTAGCTCCCACACTTTATTGTGATCCATTGAACCCATCTCGGCTTCCATTGCGGTTTGCCAAGAAGTTGCATCCTTGTCTTGGATCGCCTCGTTGTAGGACCATGGATTTAATTCTTCTCCTGAGATCAAGTCCGAGGACTCTCCTATCCCCAAGAATTGCTTGGGTTGCCTAACAACCCTCCCACTACGACGAGGTTCTGGTTGTGTAGGTGTGACGCTTGGTATATCGTCTTGTACAGTTGGCAACAGAGTTGCCCCCCTAAGTTCTTCTAAGGTAATCTCGCTTCTAGGCTTTTTATCGTTCATATAGTCTTCTTCCAAAAATTTAAAGTGCGTACTAATTACGACCTTTTGATCTTTGGGACCATAGAACATGCATCCCTTTGTTCCTTCGGGGTACCCTATAAACAACCTTAATTTCGAATGTGCATCCAATTTACCAGCTTCCTTATCCAACACGTATGTCAGACACCCCCAGATCCTCATGTGTCCTAAGCTGGGCTTGCGCCCCGTCCATAATTCCCTAGGGGTTTTGGGAACCGATTTGGATGGCACTAAGTTCAGAATATAAGCTGTTGTTTGCAAGGCATAACCCCAGAACGATTTTGGTAAATCCGCATAACTCATCATTGACCTTACCATTTCTAGAAGCGTTTTATTTCTTCGTTCTGCAACCCCATTTTATTGAGGGGTACTGAGTGCAGTCAACTGGGATGCAATCTCTTCATCCGACAGGTATTTCAAGAATTCATCACTGAGGTATTCGCCTCCACGATCAGATCGTAGAAACTTGATACTCTTTTCCTTATGATTCTCTGCTTGAGCCTTAAATTCTTTGAATTTATCAAAGGTCTAAGATTTATGCTTCATTAGGAAAACGTATCCATAGCGTGAGTAATCATCGATAAATGTAACAAAATAATCGTAGCCACCTCTTGCTTTGATTTGTATTAGACCACATACATCGGTGTGAACGATCTTCAACACTTCTTTAGCTCCAAATGCCCTCTTGGTCATCTTACCCTCCAAGCATGATTCGCAAGTTGGAAATGGCTCAATCAGGAGGGACTCCAATGAACCATCTTGGACCAACCTTTGGATCCTTTTTGGATTTAATATGACCTAATCTTAGGTGCCAAAGAAGTGTCTCGTTCACGTTAATCGAACGTTTTCTTTTATTACTTGAAATAGTAGATGTGTTATAGGATGCATTTTGTGAGTGATGTGCACAATTAATAATATAGAGATTGTTCCATAATGTTCCATGACAGATAACCACATCGTTACGAAAAACAGTAACATGTTTATTAAAACGAACAGAATATCCATCAGCAAATAGTTTTGAAATAGAAATTAGGTTTTTGCGAAAAACAGGAACATAAAGAACATCTCTTAAAATTAAACTCTTATCTTCAAACGACATGTGCACGTCTCCCACTGCTTCAGCTGCCACTCTCGTAGCACCGCCTAGCGTGGCGAGGATCTCTCTTCCACTAAGTTGCCGGGTCCGCTTGAACCCGTGAAGTAAACATGATTAGTGTACCCCGTATCCATTACCCACGAATGGGTAGCATACGCTGCTAAACAAGTTTCAACAACTAGTGCGTGAGAATTACCTTTCTTTCTGGCCCTTTTGGGGTTGGAATAGGCGAACCTCCATTGTCCTTTTGCACCGTAGTTGAAGCACTTCCTTGACACCACCAGCATTCCTCATCTTACCATTGCCCTTGGCAACATTTGAGTTTGATTGCTTATGGCTTTTGGTCCTCTTCTTCTTCTTGCCTTCCCTTAGCCTAGAAGATGAAGACGGACTACTTGCCATCAAAGCTTGAGTTTGGTGCCCCATCAACATCTCTGCCGAAACTAAAGCTTGCAACAAATCAGCTAGTGAGGCCAAAATGCTCAAAAACATTTTGGGCAGAGAGTGGAGCACCAAATCGATCTGGGTCTCCAGATCATAATCTGCACCCAGAATCTAAAGTTTGTTCAGGTGGGCCATCTATTTTGAGGACGTAATCCCTTACGGGGTTGTCCTCCACCATTTTCAGCGAAAACATCTCTCGCAAGGTGATCTGACGAGCCCCGCATTTTTGACTCGTCAGTTGGCTCATCTGGTTTTTGGTGTGTCAAGAATCCACTTGTGCTTTTGTGCAGTTAGGACAATCATAACTTTTCGTTTCCAATCAACATAGTTTCCTATACAATTCTATTGACTTTAAGTATATAAATAGTGGATTAAAAGATTACAACATGCTGAACTGAAATAAACACACATCTTGTGTCAATATCCAGATCGACATAATGAAAATCACATAATTCGACCACATGATTCATATTGAAATCTCAAAAAAAATATGAACATACGTCAGCCAACATCTCAAAACAGTTTTAAATGAGCCTCTTAGGAGGGTCTGTTGTAACATAGATTTTACGTCTATGTCACAAACAAGTAATTAATGAATAACGAATGAATAAATGAACGAAAAGCATAAAGAACAAACGAATTTGTTGACCCAGTTCGTCCGGAAGGACTACGTCTGGGGGCATACCAAGTCAGGATCACTTTACTATTATTTTTATGTATGTTTCGTGTCCCATTCTCTTGAAGTTTTTCCCTTATTTATAATGATTACAATGTACAAAGATAAAAACCCGAATAGGCCATTTAATGGGCCTTTTAAATAAGGAAATACAAGATACACTAAATCTTCATTTGGATCTTTAATAGATGTGTAAGATCTCTCTTTCCATAACGAACAGTGGGAATCTTGCTTGTCTTCGATATAAGGAAGCCAACCTTGCTCGTGGGGCGACCTCGGGGGAGGTCGCCCAGTCAACCGGTCTCTATTCTTCTCTTTCCGACATCGCCTGCGGATCGTCCTCGAGGGAGGTCGCTCGTTAAGACGAGCTTGATTTTCTTTCCTCGTCGCCAGGTCGCCCTGTGAGGGTCGATCTCGGCATCTCGAGCTCTTCAGTTGAGCTCGGTTCTTGTCGCCGCATCATCACCATTTGCCATGTCATCGTCATTTGCCACGTGGCTGTTGGCGATTATTATGGCTACAACAATTGCCCCCAAGAGCGGACTTCGACTTTGTTCGGAGGCCGGTCTTGACCTATGTTCAAATAACGATTATCTGATTTTCTCCCTTGAGGTTGTATTCTTTGCCCCTGTGCATGCTCTGAATGCCTTCATGAGGTCTTGATTATTCATACTTCGATGATAATATTTCTGGTATCAAGTTTGGATCTTCAACTTCAGTCTTAGGTATGTTTTACTGGGCTCGATTCTCCCTCGTGCCCCCGATTCGGGGGGTTATTCATCTGAGATGGTTATCTGCCGAGATTGAGCTCGTCGAGAGTCTAAGTCGGTACTCACACTTTGAGTTTAATCTCTATGTGCGAGTCTTGTCTGTGCTTGCACTTTGAGTTGGATCTCTCTGTGGAGTCTTTCCTGTGCTCGCACTTTGAGTTGAATCTCTTTGTGCGAGTCTTTTCTTTGCTCGCACTTTGAGTTGAATCTCTTTGTGCGAGTCTTTTTCGGCTTTCGTTGACTTTGAGATGAATCTCTGTCGTGCTTTGAGAGTCTTTTTCTTGAGTCTTTCGTGCACTTTGAGTTGAATCTCTTTGTGCGAGTCTTGTTTACGCTCGTCGATGACCATTTCTGGCCGAGCAGTTTGCGACTTTATGTACTTAGCCTTCATTCCTTCTGTCATTAATGAAAATCGTTTCTTTTTCCTTCCTTTATTGTGCAGACTTGATTTCCTTACGCGACTTTAGAATTGCATATGTTCTTGCTGTCTTATTTGGATGCGGCTTATTTATGAACTTTGCTTAGTCGTCTTAAAAAGTCGGGGGAGGACCGCACCTCTAGGGTGGCGATCTCACCGCCAGTATGTCGAAAGTCGTACCTCGGGGGTTGATGTTTATTCATGCGACCTCTTTCGGTTTAAACACATAGGAATTTTGAAAAGAAAGATAACATTTTATTTGACTTGTATTGGCTTATGATAGATAAAACCAGTGAATCTCGCGAATAGGCGGGCCCAACATGAAAATCTCGTCCTTGCGTATAGGCGGACAAAGTCATCGCCTTAGGAGGCGGAATGCCAGCACCAAGGAGGCGGGCAGGTCGACGCCGTATAGGCCGACAAAGTTATCGCCTTAGGAGGCGGAATGTTAGCGCCAAGGAGACGGGCAGATCGACGCCGTATAGGCGGACAAAGTCATCGCCTTAGGAGGAGGAATGCCAACACCAAGGAGGCGGGTAGGTCGATGCCATATAGGCGGACAAAGTCATCGCCGTTAGGAGGCAGAATGCTATCACCGAGAAGGCGGGCAGGTCGACGCCGTATAGGCGAACAAAGTCATCGCCTTAGGAGGCGAAATGCCAGCGCCAAGGAGGCGGGCAGGTCGACGCCGTATAGGCAGATAAAGTCATCGCCGTTAGGAGGCGGAATGTCAGTGCCGAGGAGGCGGGCAGGTCGACGCCATATAGGCGGACAAAGCAATCGCCGTAGGAGGCGGTAGTGCCATGGTTTGTTTGACCATTTGAGGAAATTCTTTGGGAGAGAGAGATTTAGGTCTAAAACTCTTGAAAATTTTATAAAGATATTATTAGGAGGTCAGAAAAATGTTTCCGATATTTTTGATAAAACTGACTTTTACCAGAATTTGAAAAGGAGACTTGAATTTTGAAATTATTAGCAAAATCTTTTTTCGATTTTTGTGGTATAAAATAACCTTGGAGATTTCTGGGGTTTTGCCCCCGGGATCGATTTTTGATATCTGTTTAAAAACATCTTTCATGGATAAGCAAAGGTTTGGGATCCCTAGGGTCTTGCCCCTGGATCGAGATTTGATTCTCGTTTGTTTAGATCATGTGTACCAGAGCGATTTGTTGTTTCAAGAATGTGAAAGAGGGTTGGCACATAGGTTTATAGTCATTACGGACTGTGTATGTTTATAGTCGTTTTGGACTGTTTGCCAGTGATTTGAATAACTTCTGCGACTATGAATTGTTCTATGTTCTTATCGTCTTATTGACATTGCGATTTAAATGAACTTGTTCTTGTCTTCTTATGAAGTCGTGACAAAAATCGAGTCGTTCAGGCCGCGACCTCGTCGACCTTGAGATTCGAAAGTCAAGCTTGCCTCGGAAGATTGTCTTACAGACCAGCGACCTCCTCCGGCATGGCTACGATGTGAGCTGGAGGATTTTCGAAGTGTGACTTTAACCAAGTGTTTTAACTCGGTGTCAACTTGGATTGAGATATTCGTTTGATATATAAAAAAGATGTCGTCTCTGGAGGTCATTTTATTGAGATTACAACCCTCTTTGACTTGTGATTTGAAGGGCTTATTTGTCGTCTTACTTATGTTGCGACTTGATTCCCTCTTGGTATGCCCCTTGTGTTCGTCGGGGTCGACAGGGCCTTTCGTTTGATATCGCGACCTTGTTAACTTGAGTTCGTCGGGTCTGCTTGTTTGAGACCGCGATTTTGTGAATTTTGAGTATTTAGCTTAGTTGTTTGATACGATTAGGCCTGAAGCTGAATTAGAAGTTTGTTTTCATCTGTCTGAGACTTTTGAGTACCTTTAGATGAATTTTGTGAGAGTCCCTTTTTGAGGGTTTATGTTATTAGTGAAACAATAAGGATTTGGAGTTTGTTTTAATTAACCCTCCAAATTTAGACATGCTAGTTTGAGTCTCTAACGTCAACTAGTGTTCTGAAATTAACTCGAATAGCTCGAGATACGAGTATATATGCCCCACCTTTTAATATATACGAAAGCACACGGACTGCAGTATATGTTAAAAAGGGTTTACTAAAAATGAACCTGATATGAGTGGGCTAAAGGACTGTGTGTAGATTCCCTGAATTGCCCCCGTGACTTCGTGCGCACGTGCAATTTTCCTTTTCTAGAGGCACAAGCATTTTTCCTCGCAAGAAACAAGTAAACCATTCGTAATCGAGTTAGTCACATTCGACTCTGGTAGAATTACGAAAGCTAGAGAATAGTCTAGCATAAATAAATAAATGTATAAATGTATACATAAATATAAATATACATATATACATACGAGTATATACGTAAATATATAGATAAATATATTTATTTATATAAGTATATAAATTTATAAGAGGCTAGTTGTTGGGCCAGACCCAATCTTTTTTTTATTTTTGTGAATATAAAGCACTGCAACCCCATATTTTAATTAATTCAGAAATTGGGCTCACCAATTTAATTAATCTGGAACTGGGCTTATGCATTTATCAGACCCGGGCCTGTTTTAAATTAATTGCTCATCTTAAAATCGGCTGGGCCGAATGTATTAATAAACAATATCCCGGCCCAAAGACTATTTCCTTACCAAATGAAGCCCAAGTCCACCGGTGAAATAAGAAGTCATTCGCTTTCTTTCTTCAGGAATTTTCGCCCATCTTGACTGAATCTGCAAGTGGACCAGAAATCACGCTATCACCGCCTCTTTCGTCGCCAAATCTGCCCGCATCCTTCTCACTTTAGATGAAATCGTGCATCTCGTGCCCCCAAATGACGCTCCTTCCCCTCTGAAAACACGCAAACGCCCAGAATCCCCAATTTACCCGCTGGCCATAGGCGACGAAATCACGCCGCGGATCGCAGCGACGGTGGCAGTGCGGCTTCGGGCTTCGGCGGCGGTTCTGGCGGTTTAATGGGCATGGATTGTTGTCGTGGTTGGGGCGATCTATAGAAAATTGCAATGCGGCGGATTCGTCCGACTTCGGGGCTAGGGCTGCCGGAGGCCGTGACTGTGCGGCATGCCACTCAGAGTGAAGTGGCTTGTGCAGTTTTGACGGCGGAAGTCTCGATCGGGCAAAAACGGTAGGCCTTCGGGTAGAAGCAGATGGTAGCGGAGCAATGCTCGCGAAAAAATTAGGAAAGGTGGCTCAATGGTACAGATCGCGGCGGCTGACCCGGAACAATACCCTTGTTAACTCTAGATTTCAGTGCCCCTGGCGTCGGACCGCGGTGCGGTGGGAGCAGCAACGCTGGTGTTGGGATAACATATGTCAGGATCTATCGAGATGGCCTCATAAACACAAATTTAAATTAACAATTATTACTAGCATGAATTTACCTAAGTGAATTCAAATAATAATCAATCCAACAACAACATGCAAATAAAATTTCACGTAAAAGATCCTAGCATGTGGAATTTCTAGGAGTTTACGAACGCATCTGCAGTTGGAGGCGATCGAGATGAGACATGATCAAGATCCGGATACCCACCAAAAGTCTTTTTCTCAAGATACCGTTCTCGATTCAATAACTTGGGTGGAAGGTTCTCCGATGAACGATTTATAAAACAAGAAAAATAAAAATATTGTTGCACCACCTTTGTGGATTTATAATATTTCCAACGTATGGAACACTAGTTGGGAATGAAAAATTCATCCCCTATTTATAAGTGAGGGGGGTTCGAAAATTTCAAGACAATTTAGGGCTAGGAAATATCTTTTTTTGATCTCTAAGAAATCTTGAATATATCCAATATATTCTTCTTTCCATGTGTATTTTCCACAAAAATCTCACACCCTTATTTGACCATAAATTTCGAAAATTACAAGAAGATTTGCAAGATTTGATCTTTTTTGAATTTATGAGATATTCTTGTATTCCAAGAATACATATATTTTTCTATAAAATATTTCCAAGAAAATCAAGAAAATCTTTCTTCCCTTTCTTTCACTATAATTTTCGAAAATTCCCTATTAAATAAACCAAGTGGGAGTTTTCTTGAATTTATGGGATAATCTTATATTCCAAGAATACATTATCTCCTTTCCATAAAATATTTTCAAGAAAATTCTTCTCCCTCTATTCTTTAATATTTTCGAAATTTCAAGGAAATATTGCAACAATAATTTATTTTATTTTAAGCACATTTTATTTATTGGACTTTAATTGGGCTACTTGAGGGGCCTTTAGGAGAATTAAGATGGACCTTCCAATGAACTTCTGAATTCCAATATTGAGCCACAATATAATTCAGCCCATTAATATTAATTAATATCACTATATAATTAATATTGCACTATCCAATCTTAACTCATATTACGGTAATATGACTCCTGGTTATTATTTCCCGTGTTTAAGATTATTTAGTCCATTAATTAATTAAGCCATTGAAAAGCTTTATATTAATTAATATATTTATCCTTAGAGTAAGGACAACCCAACTTTATTATCCATACCGGAAAATTAATTCCACTTGCAAGATTTGATATGATAAAGGTTTCGGGCCCACCAAGGGGATCAATCAAGCAAGACTTTTTCAAGCACACGATTCTCTGTATTAATTTAGCAACTGTCGTGCAATTAATATAATTGCCCAAGATATAGGGTATCAAAGTCGCAATGATTCTCTTCCTATTTATAAGTCAAAGCACTAACTACTAATCGCACACAGTCCTTATTAAGTGACAGAGATTAAGAAATCAACAACCACTGAGGTCTAACTCTTTTTCCTTAAGTCAGTGCGAATGAGTTTATCCTCTCTGTAGGTCCGCTTCAACGCATCGAATGCACTAGTGTAATCTCTTGGTCAAGACAAGTCAATCTGAGCCTTACACATCAACTTCTACCAATAGATTGTTCGGATCTATCTAAGTTGTGAAACACGCACTCGTATACAAGGAACTGTTAACGTGATCTGGTATCACCACGTTATCTACAATGTAACGCTTGCTACGAACGGTTTGCAATAAATATATATAACATTCAATCATATTTAAAGCAACAGTGATAAACAATTTATTTCAGTAAATAAGTTTTTAATACATAGGTTATACAAAGTAAAAGCATACTTTCACGTATAACCCCAACAATCTCCCACTTGTACAACCTGTCTGATGTATTATCTTGACACCCATTCCTTACACATGTCTCTCGAATGTTAACTGAGGCAGACCCTTTGTGAATGGATCAACTAGGTTGTCTTCCGATGCGATCTTTTTGCCACCTCTATATCTCATCTCTTAACGATTTCTTGTATAAGATGGTATTTTCTTTCAATGTGTTTGCTGGCCTTATGGGCTCTCGGTTCCCTTGAATTTGCAACTGCTCCGGTATTATCACAAAAGATCGTGATTGTGTTGGACAAATTCGGAACAACGTCCAAGTCCACTAGGAAGTTCTTGAGCCACACCGCTTCTTTCACTGCTTCACAAGCAGCTACATTTCGGCTTCCATGGTAGAATCGGCGATGCATTTCTGCTTAACGCTTCTCCATGTTACAGCTCCTCCCCCAGACAAAACACACAACCCGAGGTAGATTTTCTGGAATCTAGGTCTGATTGGAAATTCGAGTCCGTGTATCCCACTGGAAATAAACCGTCTGACTGATAACCAACATTCTATCTCGAGTTCTTTTCAGATACTTTAGAATGTTCTTAACAACAGTCCAATGTTGATTTCCGAGATTACTTTGATATCTCGCTACCATGCCTACGACGTAGCAGATATCCGGTTTTGTACACAACATTGCATACATGAGACTTCCTACTGCCGACGCATAAGGAATCCCTCTCATGTCATCTATCTCCCTTTGTGTCTTGGGACACATGTCTTTCGATAGATAGATTCCGTGCCTGAAAGGTACAAAACCCTTCTTGGAATCTTGCATGTTGAAACGCTTCAAAATGGTATCTATGTATGAAGCTTGCGATAAGCCGATCATTCTCTTCTTTTGATCTCGAGTGATCTTGATCCCAAGAATATGACCGGCTTCTCCTAAGTCCTTCATATCAAACTGCTTTGACAGCCATACCCTTACGTCTAAAAAAACCTTTACATCGTTTCCGATGAACAGAATATCATCTACGTATAGTATTAGGAATACCAAGGCAGCTCCGTCACACTTTCTATAAACACAACTCTCGAAATCGTTTTGATCAAACCCATAAGATTTTATTACATGATCAAAACATTGGTTCCAAGCCCGAGATGCTTGCTTAAGTCCATAAATGGACTTCCTCAGCTTGAACACAAGGTGTTCTTGGCCATTTTCGATGAAACCTTCGGGCTGTTGCATATAGATTTTCTCGTCAAGACTCCCGTTAAGGAAAGCTGTCTTGACATCCATTTGCCAGATCTCAAAATCTAGATGCACAGCTATTGTCAAGAGAATACAGATGAACTTAAGCATGGCTACAGGCTAAAAGGTTTATTCATGATCGATACCCTCTTTCTGAGTGTATCCCTTTGCCACAAGCCTAGCCTTAAAGGTTTTCACCTTCCCGTCCGGTCCTCTTTTCCTCTTGTATACCCACTTGCATCCAATGGGTTTTACCCCATTGGGTGGTTCAACTAGCTCCCACACCTGATTATGATCCATTGAGCCCATCTCGGCTTCCATCGCAGTTTGCCAGGATTCCAAATCCTTATCTTGGACTGCCTCCTTGTAGGACCAGGGATCTGATTCACTATCCCCGGGGACCAAATCCAAAGATTCTCCTATCCCCATGAATCTCTCAGGTTGTCGAACAACCCTCCCACTATGACAAGGTTCCGATTGTGTCGGTGTGACACTTGGTATATCAACCTGTACAGTTGGTATAGGAGTTTACCCTCTTATTTCATTTAAGGTAATCTCACTTTTGGGCTTTCGATTGTTCATAAAGTCTTCTTCTAAAAATCTAAAGTGCGTACTTATTACCACCTTTTGATCTTCAGGACCACAGAACATACACCCTTTCATTCCTATGGGATATCCTATAAACAACCTTAGTTCCGAACGTGCATCCAACTTACCGGCTTCCTTGTCTAACATATATGCCGGATACCCCCAAATCCTGAGATGTTTCAGACTTGGCTTGAGCCCGGTCTACAACTCTAACCGATTTGGATGGCACCAGATTCAGAACGTAAACTGTTGTTTCCAAAGCAAGACCCCAAAATGACTTGGGTAGATCTGAATAACTCATCATGGATCTGACCATTTCTAAGAGTGTTCTGTTTCTTCATTCTGCAACCCCGTTTTGTTGAGGGGTTTCGGGTGCAGTCAACTGGGAAACAATGCCCTCGTCTGATAGGTAGTTCAAAAACTCATCGCTGAGGTATTCGCCTCCACGATCAGATCGTAGAAACTTGATACTCTTTTCCCTATGATTCTCCACTTCGGCTTTGAACTCTTTGAATTTATCAAAGGTTTCCGATTTATGTTTCATTAGGAAAATGTACCTGAACCTTGAGTAATCATCGATGAAAGTCATGAAATACTCATAACCACCTCTAGCTTTGGTTGACATTGGACCACACACGTTAGTGTGAACGATTTGAAACACTTCTGTTGCTCTATTCCCCTTGGCTCCAAATGCCCTCTTGGTCATTTTACCCTCCAAACATGATTCGCAGGTTGGAAGTGGTTCTAACTGTAGGTCCAACAATGAACCATCTTTCACCAACCTTTGGATCCTATTTAGATTAATATGACCCAATCTTAGATGCCATAGAAGTGTCTAGTTCACATTTTCTGAACGTTTTCTCTTATTGCATGAAACAGTCGATGTGTTATAAGATGCATTTTGTGAGTGGTGTGCACAGTTAATAGTATAGAGATTGTTCCGCAAAATTCCATGACAGATAAACACATCGTTACGGTAAACAATAACTTGCTTAGAAAAATAAATAGAATATCCATCATTAATTAGTTTTGAAACTGAAAAAGGTTTTTGCGAAAAACTGGAACGTAAAGAACATCTCTCAAAACTAAAATCTTGTCTTCAAAAAAGACAGGTGCACGTCTCCCACTGCTTCAGCTGCTACTCTCGTAGCATCGCCCAGTGTGATGAGGACCTCACTCCCACTAAGTTGTCGGGCCAGTTTGAACACCTGTAATGTGAAACAAACATGATCAGTGGATCCCGTATCCATTACCCACGAGTGGGTAGCATACGCCGCTAAACAAGTTTCAACAACTAGTGCGTGAGAATTACCTTTCTTTCTATTCCGCTTTGGTTTGGAACAGATAGAACTCCAATGTCCCTTTTCACCGTAGTTGAAGCACTTCCCCTTTGGATCCTTCTTAACACCCCCAGCATCCCTCATCTTACTCTTGCCCTTGGCAACAGTTGAGTTCGACTGCTTTTGGCCTTTGGCCTTCCTCTTCTTCTTACCCTCCTTTGGCCTAGAAGATGAAGATGGTCCACTTACCGCCAAAGCTTGAGTTTGGTGTCCCATCAACATCTCTGCCGAGATCAAAGCTTGCAACAAGTCATCTAGCGTGAACTTCTAATTATTCATCTGATAGTTCAACTGAAAATGTTCAAAACTTTTAGGCAGAGAGTGAAGCACCAAATCAATCTGAGTCTCCAGATCGTAATCTACACCCAGAACCTCAAGTTTATTTAGATGAGCCATCATATTGAGGACATGATCCCTTACGGGTGTGCCCTCCACCATTTTCAGCAAAAGCATTTCTCGCAAGGTGATCTGACGAGCCGTGCGATTCTGATGTTGAAACATCTTCTTAAGATTTTCCATGATTTCCGCAGCAGTTGCAAATTCTTGGTGTTGGTGTTGCAACACATCCGACATTGATGCCAGGATGGTACACTTAGCCATATCATTGCAATGCTCCCAGTCCTCATATTTTTTCTTTTCCGCCTTACTCAACTCGCCAGTTGGCTCATCAGGTTTTGGAGTATCAAGGATCCACTTGTGCTTTTGTGCAGTGAGGACAATCATCAGTTTACGTTTCCAATCAACATAGTTTTCACAAGTTAATTGATGGTCTTTAAGTATAGAATACAGTGGATTAAAAGGTTTGCGACATGCTGAACTGAAATAAATAACAATTTGTGTAAGCACAAAATTATCACACAATTCGATCACATTGTTCATATCAAAATCTCAAAACAATATGAACATGCATTAGCCGACATCTCATAACAGTTTAAATAGGTCACGTGGGATCTATTTAAACACATTCAAGCAGGTTACAAACAAGAACAATTACAAACCTTTAATTCAAAATTAATAGTCGGCTCCCACTTGACCAATATAAAATTGACAGGAACTTCGGGGAAGTATATGAATATCAATTTTATACCTAAGTAATAACCATGATTAAATACATAATTATTACTTCGCTTTAAACGAGCCTCGTGGGGAGGGTCATCGTCGCCACTAATAATAATTCACAATCATCCTTTTGGAAATTTATTCATGTGAAAACCATCTTTTGGGTACATTAAAAGGGGGAAATTTCTCCAAAAGAATTCACAAATAAATAAATCATGGAGGTCAATTTGACGTAATTTTATTATCCAGAATAAAATTTGTCAATAAAACATACTTAGTAATTTTCAAAAGTGAGATTTTCTTTTAAACAATTCTAAATCATGCAAACACATTTAACAAATAAAATTGCACGAATTTAAAACAAGCATCAAGATAAAATAAATCACGTTGGGCACATTTATCCAACTGTCATGGTTTAAATTCCAAATCTTGATCTTGAGAAATCGTCTTTTCTTTTTGCCTTCTTCGTTCGTCTCGAAAGGCTCCCACTGAATCCGCAATAATTCTTCAAAGAATGTCCTCCGTTACGAATTAAGACGACGACCGGAAAACGAGTAGCTCACGACCCAAAATGCAAGTCGCATGCGCCTAGGCTCACACCCTAGTCCGGATAGGCCATCCCACCCCGTCGCCCATAGCCTTGCGCGCGTGAAGCATCGCCCGAACGCATCTGTGTCCTTGGTCCCGCGCCCCGTCGCCCAGCTCGGCCAGTGAATGCCTCGCCCGTGCGCCCCATCCGCACGCAGCGTGCAGCCCGATGCCCACCAGCCTCGAGCGCCTAGCGCACGACCAGCTCACCCCGTCCGCGATTGCCCAGGCGTTGCGCGCGGTCACTAGGCGTTCCGCCTAGTCCGCGTGCTCCGCCTTGGCTCGCGTACGTCCGGGCACTCGCATGTCCGTCTTTAATTCATCGTCTCCGTCTTCGTTCACGATCCGGTTACAATTTATTTACAAAAAATAAATAAACCTAGATCTAGACTAGTCTATTACATTGATCAAATCAAACAAATCCTAATCTACTCGTGGATTTTCTCACGAGGCAAAACGAATCCGAACGAATCGAATTAAAAACCAATAATTTATTTGCATGTAAATAAGCACATTAAAATACCACAACAATTGGATGGATACCTGCAAAACAGATCTAACAGTTCTACTATCCAATTTCAATTTTAATGAACAACAATTTAAATTACAGTTTAAAAATTCAGAGCCCGAACCAGGGCTCTGATACCAGTTGTTGGGATAACATATGTCAGGATCTATCGGGATGACCTCATAAACACAAATTTAAATTAACAATTATTACTAGCATGAATTTACCTAAGTGAATTCAAATAATAATCAATCCAACAACAACATGCAAATAAAATTTCACGTAAAAGATCCTAGCATGCGGAATTTTTAGGAGTTTACGTAAACGTACCCGTTGGAGAGATGATCTGAGACAGACAGGATCAAGTATCTGGATACCCACCAAAAGTCTTTCTCAAGTATTCCCAAGTCCTCATCCAATAACCCCGGTGGAAGGTTCTCCGATGAACGATTTATAAAACAAGGAAAATAAAAATATTGTTGCACCACCTTTGTGGATTTCTAATATTTCCAAAGCTTGGAAAACTAGTTGGGAATGAAAAATTCATCCCCTATTTATAAGTGAGGGGGGTTCTAAAATTTCAAGGCAATTTAGGGCTAGGAAAGATCTTTTCTTGATCTCCAAGAAATCTTGAATATATCCAATATATTCTTCTTTCCATGTGTATTTTTCCACAAAAATCTCACACCCTTATTTGGCCATAAATTTCGAAAATTACAAGAAGATTTGCAAGATTGGATCTTTCTTGAATTTATGAGATATTCTTGTATTCCAAGAATACATATCTTTTTCCATAAAATCTTTCTAAGAAAATCAAGAAAATCTTTATTCCCTTTCTTTCACTGTAATTTTCGAAAATTCCCTATTAAAGAAACCAAGTGGGAGTTTTCTTGAATTTATGGGATAATCTTATATTCCAAGAATACATTATCTCCTTTCCATAAAATCTTATCAAGAAAATTATTCTCCCTCTATTCTTTAATATTTTCGAAATTTCAAGGAAATATTGCAACAATAATTTATTTTATTTTAAGCACCTTTTATTTATTGAACTTTAATTGGGCTACTTGAGGGGCCTTTAGGAGAATTAAGATGGACCTTCCAATGGACTTCTGAATTCCAATATTGAGCCACAATATAATTCAACCCATTAATATTAATTAATACCACTATATAATTAATAATGCACTATCCAATCTTAACCCATATTACGGTAATATGGCTCCCGGTTATTATTTCCCGTGTTTAAGATTATTTAGTTCATTAATTAATTAAGCCACTGAAAAGCTTTATATTAATTAATATCTTTATCCTTGGAGTAAGGATAGCCCAGCTTTATTATCCATACTGGAAAATTAATTCTACTTGCAAGATTTTGTATGATAAAGGTTCCGGGCCCACCAAGGGGACCAATCAAGCAAGACTTTTTGCAAGCACACGATTCTCTGTATTAATTTAGCAACTGTCGTGCAATTAATATTATTTCCCAAGATATAGGGTATCGAAGTCGCAATGATTTTCTTCCCATTTATAAGTCAAAGCAATAACTACTAATCGCACACAGTCCTTATTAAGTGACAGTGATTAAGAAATCAACAACCACTGAGGTCTAACTCTTCATCCCTTAAGTCAGTGCGAATGAGTTTATCCTCTCTGTAGGTCCGCTTCAGCGCATCGAATGCACTAGTGTAATATCTTGGTCAAGACAAGTCAATCTGAGTCTTACACATCAACTTCTACCAATAGATTGTTCGGATCTATCTAAGTTGTGAAACACACACTCGTATATAAGGAACTGTTAACGTGATCTTCTGTGATCTGGTATCACCACGTTAACTACAATGTAACGCTTGCTACGAACGGTTTGCAATAAATATGTATAATATTCAATCATATTTAAAGCAACAGTGATAAACAATTTATTTCAGTAAATAAGTGTTTAATACATAGGTTATACAAAGTAAAAATATACTTTCACGTATAACCCCAACAGCCGGAGGTTCAGAGAGGAGGCGCTTAGCGTGAGGCGGCCGAGTTCTGGATGAGAGTTCTGCTTTGGCCTGGGCAGGCTGCGAAACGGTTAGCAGTGGTGAGCAGGGCACCGTGACCTCGGGTTGCCGAGAGGTAGAAACGACGTGGTTCTCTATTTCTTCTGGGCAAGGTTGCTGCTGAGTTTCCGTGTCGTGGAATTAGGACGCGCTGTGAACGACGTCGATGGGTTGAACATGACTACGTCTGGGGGCATACCAAACCAGGATCACTTTACTATGATTTTTATGTATGTTTCATGTCCCTTTTTCTTGGGGTTTTTCCCCTATTTATAATGATTACAATGTACAAAGATAAAAACCCTAATGGGCCATTTAATGGGCCTTTTAAACAAGGAAATACAAGATACACTAAATCTTCGTTTGGATCTTTAATAGATGTGTAAGATCTCTCTTTCCATAACGAACACTGGGAATCTTGCTTGTCTTCGATATAAGGATGCCGATCTTGCTCGTGGGGCGACCTCCCAGTCAACCGGGTCTCTATTTTTCTCTTTCCGACCTCGCCTGCGGATCGTCCTCGAGGGAGGTAGCTCGTTAAGGCGAGCTTGATCTTCTTTGCTCTCTCCAGGTCGCCCTATGAGGGCCGATCTCGGCATCTCATGCTCTTCAGTTGAGCTCGGTTCTTGTCGCCGCGTCATCACCATTTGCCACGTCATCGTCATTTGCCACGTGGCTGCTGGCCGATTATTATGGCTACAACAGGGTCATCATTTAAATCACATTTAAGCAGGTTACAAACAAGAACAATTACAAATCTTTAATTAAAAGAAAATTAATTAATAGTTGGCTCCCACTTGACCAATATAAAATTTACAGGGACTTCGGCGAAGTATATGCATATCAATTTTATACCTAAATAATAACCATGACTAAATACAGAATTACTACTTCGTTTTGATCGAGCCTCTTCGGAGGGTCATCGTCGCCACTAATAATAATTCACAATCGAGCCTCCAAAAGATTCAACAAATAAATAAATCATGGAGGTCAAAAATTAATTTGATTCAAAAACCAAATTAATTATTTAAAACATACTTAGTAATTTTTTGAATTTGAGATTTTTCATTGAGCAATTCTCATGCAAACACATTTAAACAAATTAAATAAAGCATAAGAAAATACAACAATAAATCAAGCAAAGCAGAAAATAAACATATTTGGCACATATTATCCAACTGTCATGGTTTGATTTTTCTTGGGTTGATTTTGAAGAAACGTTGTCTTGAATTTCTCCCACTCGTTCGTCTCGAAAAAAAATTATGCCTCGGCAGGCGGTGGGCGGGTCGAGACCATGCATGCGTGCGTCAGCCCATCGCTCGCCTCGCCTCGCCGTCGCTTTCCCCGCGCGCGTCCAGGCTCGGCCCCCGCCTGACTCCGTGAGCCACTCCCGTGCACCTGGCGATGCTCGCGTCGCGCGCGTGACTCCCTTGGCACATTTCGCGCGATGCACGTCGCCCGCGTACAGTTCTGGGTCCATTTCAACTCCTCGTTTCCGTCTTCGTCTTCGATCAGGTTACAATTTATTTAACGAAAAAATAAATACACCTTAAATCTAGACTAGTCTATTACATTGAACAAATCAAATAGCCTAATCTACTCGTGGATTTTCTCATGAGAAAAATAAATTCGAACAAGTCGAATTAAAACCAAAACATACGCATGAACAAACACATTAAATACCATGACAATTGGATACCTGCAAAACATATCTAACAATTCTACTATCCAATTTTCAATAAAATTTAATGGCCAACATAATTTAAATAACAATTTAAATACAGATTTCGAAACCGAGGCTCTGATACCAGTTGTTGGGAAATTAGGGGTGCCCCGGATCTATTCGAGATGAATTTAAATACATATTTAAATTAATTAATTAATTACTAACATGAATTAATCCTAAATCAATTCAACATAATAATTAATAAGCAAATAAACAACATGCGTACACATAATCCACGTAAATCCTAAGCATGAGGAATCTAGGAGTTACGAGATTACATACCTCTTGTAGAGACAACCGTTGAGATGATGGATCAACCCAAAGTGCCTTCTCAAATATGTCCCAAGTCCACGAACGTAATCCGGTGGGAGGATTCTCAACGAATGATTTTAATTTTAAAGGAGAAAAATATAAAATTATTTGCCACCACCTTTGTGGATTTCTAATTTTTCCAACACATGGAATTGCCTTGGGGATGAAAAATTCATCCCCTATTTATAGGACTAGGGGGGGACGAAAATTTGGGCATGTTGGACATTGGAAAATTTCCTTGCTTCTTCCTCAAGATACAATTTAGAATATATGAAATACATTCTATTTCCCAAAATATCTCCCAACAAAATCTTCTCATCCCTTCTTGTCCATTATTTTCGAAAATATAAAATAAAATAGGGAAGAAATAAGATCTTTTTCCTTTCTTGAATTTATGGGATAAACTTGTATCTCAAGAATATTTATTCCATAAGATCTTTCCAAGAAAATCAAGAAAAAATCTTTTCTCTCTCCTACCTATTTTTTTCGAAAATAATTAGGAAAAATTAGGCAAAATATTTTCTTCTCCTTTTCATTAATCGGACTTTAATTTGGGCTATTTGAGGGGCCTTTAGGAGAATTAAGATTGGACCTCCAATGGGCTATGAAACTTTAATATTTAGCCAAAATATTATTCAAACCCGTTAATTTTAATTTATTCAACTATAAAATTAATATTGAACTATCCATCTTAACCCATATTACGATTTCACAATAATATGGCTCCCAATCATTATTTCCCGCGTTTAAGATTATCTTAGTCCATTAATTAATTAAGTCACTGAACAGACTTTATATTAAATAATATCTTTGTCCTTGGAGTAAAGACAACTTAACATTATTATCCATACCGGAAATAAATTTCCACTTGCAAGATTTGGAATGATAAAGATTCTGAGCCCACCAAGGGGACAAATCAAGCAAGACATGCTTGCACGCGATTCTCCGTATTAAATCTTAGCAATCGTCATGTAATCAATAATATTGCCCAAGATACAAGGTATCGAATCGCATTGATTCTCTTCCCATCATAAGTCAAAGAAATAGTTATTAATTTCACACGATCCTATTTAAGGGACGAAGATTAAGAAATAACTAACCACTAAGGTCTAATTCTTGTATATTCAGTACCGAAGAATTTATCCTCCTGTAGGTCCTATTCAGCACATTATAATGCACTAGTGTAATCTCTTGGTCAAGACAAGTCAATCTGAGCCTTACACTTCAACCTTTCATGATGGATTGTTCATTTCCATCTGGGTTGTGAATTTGTACTTAGTCACGAGGAACTGTTAATTTGATCTTCTGTGATCTGGTATCACCAAATTAATTGCAAAGTTGTTATACCCGGTTTGATCACTGGCGAACAAACAAGTGAATTTGTTAAGTTCCGATCAAGATAATGGCAAAAGCAATAAATATGACACATGATTTGATTACCCAGTTCGTCTTTGGAATAGACTACGTCTGGGGGCACCAAGCCAGGATATTTTATGTATTATTTCTGCATAGGATACTAAGAGTTTTGATCCTTTACAATGTGCATTACAAGTTATATTTATAGACATAAATCTAGGGCTACAGTCTTCATGGGCTTTCTCTCGTGGGCTGATCAGGGCTTCCTTCCTTGCTACATCAGGCCGCTAGCGACCTTCCGAGACCTCAAAGTTGCTTTTCGTCCTGCTCCAGCTGGATAAAGTCGGATAACAAGCTCAAAGTGAGACTGTCCAATCCCGAGCTTTTCTTAAGTCGAGTCATTTCCCCGTACAACAATTGCCCCTCAAGATGAGGTCGCGAGCTCGCTTTGGGATCTTATCTTGAATCATTGGTATTCGCCGACCTACGAAAAGTCGATCTGGGGATCTGTGTCCGAGTCAAATCTCTGCCCTTGGGGAGCCGTATGGTCGCTTAGGTTTCCCCAATCGGTGTGACAAGTGGCAAGATGGTAATGATGGTGAGGCTGGCTGGTGACACTTCAAGCCGCGAGTTTGCCCAATCGGCGACCGCGTGCTTCCTAAGAATCACCCACGTCGCCTTAATTTCCGCGGGGGTCCCCATGAATTTCAAATTTATACTTTCGACCCTTCTCCTCTCTATAAATAGGTTTGGGGTTCCTCCTCAAAACCCTCCCTCTCTCTCGTCTCTCGAAACTCCGACTAGAACTCCTGTCTCTCCGGCTATTCTTCAGGAACTCGGCAGTTTTTCAGGTAACCGTCTTTTCCCAATTTCACATCAATGGCTTCTGGTTCTCGATCTGCTCCCACGCCCCCTCCGTTCCTGGTTTCTTCATCTTCCGATGACGATAATGTTGCGATCGCCGAGTTATACCGGCGCAGTAACACAGAGACCGCCACCACTGATCCCGCCATGCCCTCGACCGCCAGTGCCTCCGGCGCCGGTCGGGCCGACGAAGGGGTTGACGATCAATTTCTAAGTGAGTTGGAAGACATTGTACATATCCCTGCTCTGGAACCGAGTTCCCTTCGTATGGCCGCACCTTCGAGGGAGGGGAGGTCTGGGTCTTCTAACCAGTCCCGAAAATATGGGGCCTACGAGCAGGCTTTTGACTACCACTCCTACGTGGCCCAGGCCCCATACAAGAGACCGGACCGCAGCATCCTGAAGTCGGTCAAGTTGGATTTCATGGCATCACATGACAAGAATAGGTTGGTCCTCACCGATGGTTACGTGCAATCTCTCCGACTCCTTTACAAAGTCCCCCGGGATGTGCACTTTTACTGGGTGACCTCCAACGAGAGAGACGACCAACCGCCGCTCGGGATAATCGTGGTCAATGAACATACAATGGAGGTCGGGATCCGGTTCCCGCTCCACCCGGTGATTTCTCACCTACTGGCGGCTTGGAATCAGAGTCTGACTTAGATCACTCCTAACGGATGGAGTTACATTCTTTCCACAATGACTGTGCTGGGACAGGCAGGGCTATATCGGTTGCCGAACCCTGGAGAAATATCTTTTGTGATGATGCCCATTACCCAATCCGGCGACTACAATGACGTATAACTTCGCCGGGGTAGGGAGCTCGTGAGTAGGATCCCTAACAAAGTCGATGGTTGACACAGGAAGTGGTGGTTCGTTGGAGGGGCGTGGGAGTCCGTGGACCCTTCAAGCACTCTGCCCATACACGTCCCAACCGATTATGTCTATCGGGTCGACCACAATGAGTTTTGCCTTTTTCAGATTTAGACACTCGTACTGATCTAATTCTCCTCTTCTTTTGCAGTTTTCACACCCACCACCACCGACCTTTATTGGGACTTCAAAGAGGCATTTGACATCATTCGTGACACTCCACCGAGCTGTCGGGACATGAACGCTTTGAACACCGAGCTTGATCGACTTAACGTCGGCCTGTATACTTATCCGCGCCATTTGAAAATCCCTTGTAAGTTCCCTTACACCATGCTCGTTGTGCTTTTTCATGTCGACTTGGCTGATCGGTTTTGTTTCCAAAACATATGCAGTCCCCAACATCCCAGTTTGTCTTCATAAGCCTTCTGCGGACATCATGGCCTCACGTAGGAAATCTGTTCTGGGAAACATGAGGCGACTGGCGACCTCTGAAACCACCCTTCCGAAGCCGACTCCCACCAAGGTCATCCCTCCAAGTTCGGTCCCCACTAGTCCCTCTGCTGCCGACAAAGGTAAGAGGAAGACTACGGGATCGACTCCGCCGACTTCTGGGCACGCTCGGAAGAAAGTGAGGGAGGAGATCTCGACGTATGAGTCAGAAATCAACAGGGGGCTGGGGAAGAAAGATCTAGTCCACCCTCGATTGCAGCCGACGACTTTGACCCCGACCTCACCACCCACCAGTTTGTAGCCTGCCTCGCCGGCCCCGAGGAGAGGATGGCATGAGGACGATGACTCCTACTTAGGCTGGAAGGAGGAGCGGGTGAACGAGTAGGTTCTCATTACGATGTATATGCCCCTTTTCACCTTATTTTCAGTGACCTGACGACTCTGCTTTCTTTCACAGCCCAAACTCGGCCCCACCAACTTTTGCCCGAAGGTGGTGAGCTTCTTAAGGAGTCCCCCACTTCAATCGGCTGACCTTCCGAATAAATGGTCGAGCTACATCTCTCGCAGTGTGCACAACCTGCCCCGAGCGTGGATGCTCACTGATCATGACAACGCTCGCCGCCAGAAGATGACGGGCAACATGTACTCGGCTATGGTCCACACCCTCAAGGCGGCCTTCTACCTAGAGAGGACTAGTGCCCAGGCTGAAACTGAGCTCCGCCGTCTCTGTGAGTCACAGGACCGCGTATCCGATCAGGCCAAGACGATCTTGGCGGCCGCCGAGACTCAGAAGGGACTGGAGAAAACCAATGCAGAGCGCCTTCTGCAGATCTCGACCCTTGAGGGTTGCCTGGCTGAGCTGGAGGGCGAGCTGGCCGAGGGGAGGCTAAGGTCGTCTAGGGCGGAGACTACGGTGGCCGCTGAGAAATTAAAAACGATCCAGGCAGAGAAGACGGTGGCCGGGGTGAAAGGGGAGCTGGACACCAGGGAGGCCCAGTTCAAGGTTGCCGAAGAGACCAATGCCAACTTTGCGTACGTGATGGCCTTTGTTGGTGCCATCTGACTCTGTTATCGGGCGAACCCTTCCGGCGACCTCACTGGGCTAGTCGCTGATCTCAAGGAGTACGTCCGGGACAACCCTCTGGCCCCCGATGTTCTGTTGGATATCCAAGATTTGGAGGATATGGGCATCCATCTCTCCTTCTTTCCTGATCCCGGGCAAATCGTGCGCCCTCTCCTCGACTCTCCGCTGGTTGACCTCCCGGGTGCCACATCTTCTGAGACCTTGGCGGAGAAGTTGACGAGCTCGGAGGTCGTTCCTCCCACAGCTGAAACTCCCACCGAGCCCATCGGGGAGGAGATACTGAGGTCAGAGGTTGTTCCTCCAACTGTTGACGTGCCTACCGAGCCCGTTGTGGAGAGGATCTTGAGCTCAGAAGCTGATCCACCGGTGGTTACGCAGTAGGAGCCTCCTTTCGGGACGGTCATTACCCTGACCCCGACTGCCCCAGCCGAGAAGAATTGAGATTGCAGCTCTACTACCCTTTTTGTTTTTCTTTTTTCGTTGTACTAGCCTTCGGGCTTTGGTTTGCGATGTATTTCTCCCGACCTTCGGGTCTTCTATTAATGGAAGTTACTTTATGTTTTGGTCTGGTGCTCATCTTACTATGTAAAATAAACTCCCATATTTCGTCCCCCCCAAGTCGAGGTCACAAGCTCGTCTTGGGGCCTTGACTTGAACTCACAGTACTTGCTGACTTTTGACAGGTCGGTCTCGGTTGGCGTGCCTCCGCCGAAATCCCATTCTCGGGGAGGCGAATGGTCGCCTCGATTTTCCAAACCGGCGTGACGTTTGACAAATTCGCAATGATTGTCTGGGCATTTGGTGACACCGGGCGCCGTCAGTCTGACTAATTGGAAGCCGCGTACTGCCCACGCGTTGCTCGGGCTGCGCTGGTTTCTTTGTGGGGTCCACGAGAGTTGGAATTTGCAACTTGACCCCCGCCGCCCTCCATTTATAAATAGGGCGGGCATTTCATGTGAAAGGCATATTATCCCCCTCTGATTTCTCCACTTCTCCTCTCCAAGCTTCGGCTATGGGCGATTCCGGCGATCCTCTTATTTCAGAACCTTTTCCGACAAAAAAGCCTCTCCGGCTCTATACTTGTGGTTTCTGGCATTCAGACCATCCTTGCGGCTCCCCCATCTCGGATTCTGCTTTCACCGGAGGGTGACCATACAACCATTACCAAGTTTTGCTCTTACCGGGGGCGGCGGACCCGCCGCCTTCGTGACGGCGGAGCCCCTAGGCTGTTGTGCCTTGGGCGTCAATCAGGATGATGGGATTGATGGTGATGGGCTTCTCCTAACATGTAGTGCGGATCTAATGCAGATCCGATCATGCCAAAATGCTCTTCCCAACTCCCTGGATTTCTTTCATCGTAAGCATGTCACTCATGCTCACTCACACGAGAAGCCTCATTGCATCTGACACTCCAATGATGTTGTAACATCCTTTTCTGATAGTTTTGCAGCAACTTCCTCAACGACCACCGCGTCTGAGAGGTGCTACCCTAGTAGTAATGTAGTACAAACATAGTATAGACCAAGTCGCTAGCTCGGTTCCGAAAAATGTATTGTATTGGAATGCTCTTTTTTCCGACCTTCGGATCTATTGTAATGGGTTTTTCCCGACCTCCGGGTCTTTATTAATGAAATTCTCCTTTATAATTCCTTCATTGTGCTGACTTGATTTCCTTATGCGACTTTTGCTTAGTCCTTGTCGTCTTATTTTCTATGCGACTTGTTTCTTGGACATTTGCGTAGCCGTCTTATAAAGTTGGGGGATGACCGCACCGCTAGGGTGGCGATCTTGCCTACAGTATCTCTAAAGTCAGACCTCGGGTTTGCACGTTATCAATCATGTCTTTTATACGACCTACATGTTATCGATCACGTCTTACATGCGACCTGCATGTTATCGATCATGTCTTCCATGTGGCATGCATTTCATCAATCATATGTTTTTCGAGCGACCCGCTTGGTTTACACAAGAATCTACATTTCAAAAAGAATAGAGAATTTATTATTACTACAAATGTTTGTTTACATCGCCTTGATCGGTACAAGGGTATAAATCTACTGGTAGTACTTTTCCAAATGAGTTGCATTCCATGGATATTGGGCCTTGGTCCCATCTGCTTTCTCGAGCTCGTATGCCCCATTTGGTAGGACCTTCGATATCTATAACGGGCCCTCCCAATTGGGACCGAGGGCACCTTTTGAGTCTCCGAGTATCTTTTTCAATACCAGGTCCCCGACCTTGAAACGTCGAAGTCGCACTCTAGAGTTGTAATATTTCTCAGACCCCTGTTTGTATCTGGCATTTCTCATATTAGCCTCTAATCGCTTTTCTTTGAGTAGGTCGAGGTTCCTCTCCAGGGACTCGTCATTGTGATCAAAAGCGACTTGGATAGTCCAGAAAGTCGGGACATCGACCTCCGCTAGCACCACTGCGTCAGTTCTGAAGGCTAGCGAATAAGGGGTTTCGCCCGTTGAATTTCTTCAGGTTGTTCTGTACACCCACAACAAATCTGGGAACTCGCTAGCCCATTTCCCGTTTCCCCCTTGTTGGGATATTTTAGTTTTGATTAATTATGCCAAAACATTATCAACTTGTGTTATTTAAGTTAATCTACAGATAACAAGTTGAGGGGGAACGAGAGAACAAGTTAAGAAGAAGAAATCAGAAATCAGGCGAAAAGAAATGAATCGATTCATGAAATCGATTCGGATGAGCAAGTGATTTCAAAGAATCGATGAACGATGATTTCAGCATTGATGAACAGTGATTTCAGCAATGATGAACAATGATTTCAGCACACCAGAAATCTGCAGACCAGATTTCTACAGATCAGATTTCAACGGACCAAATCGGTGACGTAATCGGAAGAGATGAACAATGTCGACGAAATGATCGGATCCGTTAGACACACAAAAAGCAATTTGGACAATAAGAAGATAACAACACATATATGAATGTGACATAAAGCTGCAAACAACAGTGCAATAGGACAAAGAAAAGCTGGAAGACTATTAGTATGGATTTGAATATTACTCTCCAACGGTAATATTGAAATCTACACTATAAATACATTGCACTATCTTCAAAAGAAGATGATGGAGTTTGCTGCAAAGTGAAGATTAAAGCCAAATATTCAAGCATCTCCATTCAAGAACACAGAGCATTACATATCCAAATTTACCCAAGAGTGTTCTTCAATAGATCTAAGCACAAATGTAATATCCTAAGATTAGAGAGATTTTCCCATCCTTAGCATTGAGGCTAAACAAATGTAAGGGAAAATCTCAACCTAGTTGGAAACCAAACAAACCTTACCCAAATCAGTTTGATAGGATAAGTTTGTAGGTGAGTGTGAACTCGGTAAACATCTAGCAATCCCGAAAGGGAGGGTAGGCAATCCCGTGAGGGAGATAAGTCCCATTTGAGTGTGAACTTGGTAAACATCTACCAATCCCGAAAGGGAGGGTAGGCAATCCCGTGAGGGTGATAAGTCCCGTTTGAGTGAGAACTCGGTAAACATCTGTTGGTTAAGTTGGTGCCCCATGAAGGGAAGAGTGGATGTAGGACGAGTTGTCCGAACCACTATAAAAACATGTGTGTTCTTATTTGCTTTCATATTAACTGTCATACATACTTTAGCAAATCTGCATAACACATTCGAATAAAAAAAAAATAATTTAAGTCACCTCCCATTGAGATTTTACGAGTTTTAAATCGGGTTTTTCGGGACCAACAATTGGTATCAGAGCAAGGGTTCAAAAGTTCACTAGATTTCAATGTGAACACCTGAACTGGTCTTTTTTTTAAAACCCATTTAGTTTAAAATGCATAAATTTTATAAAATTCATGGAGGTTGACAATCATCTTCTCTTTTTTAAAATGAAAACATTGTTCTTCATTATTTCACTTGTTTAACTAACACTGTTTTTCTCGTATATTTTTATTGTTAGTTAGTTTTGGCATCATTATCAAAAAGGGGGAAATTGTTGGGATATTTTAGTTTTGATTAATTATGCCAAAACATTATCAACTTGTGTTATTTAAGTTAATCTACAGATAACAAGTTGAGGGGGAACGAGAGAACAAGTTAAGAAGAAGAAATCGTAAATCGGGAGAAGAAATCAAATCGGTTCGTGAAATGGGTTCGGATGAATAAAGGAAATCGGGCCGGATGAGCAAGTGAAATCGATTCGAATGAACAAGTGATTTCAAAGAATCGATGAACAATTATTTCAACACTGATGAACAGTGATTTCAAGACACCGTAATCTGCAGACGATTTCTACACCATTTCGGCCCGGACCGGATCAAAGTGACCGTAATCGAGAAGATGAAAAGATGTCGACGAAATGATCGATCCGATTAGACACACAAAAGCAAATTTGGACAATAAGAAGATAACAACACATATATGAATGTGACATAAAGCCGCAAAACAACAAAGGCAATAGACAAAGAAAAGTGGAAGACTATTAGTATGGATTTGAATATTACTCTCCAACGGTAATATTCAAATCCACACTATAAATACATTGCACTATCTTCAAAAGAAGATGATGAAGTTTTTCGCAAAGTTGAAGATTAAAGCCAAATATTCAAGCATCTCCATTCAAGAACACAGAGCATTACATATCCACATTTACCCAAGAGTGTTCTTCAATAGATCTAAGCACAAATGTAATATCCTAAGCTTAGAGAGATTTTCCCATCCTTAGCATTGAGGCTAAACAAATGTAAGGGAAAATCTCAACCTAGTTGGAAACCAAACAAACCTTACCCAAATCAGTTTGGTAGGATAAGTTTGTAGGTGAGTGTGAACTTCGGTAGAACATCTAGCAATCCCGAAAGGGAGGGTAGCAATCCCGTGAGGGAGATAAGTCCCGATTTGAGTGTGAACTTGGTAAACATCTAGCAATCCCGAAAGGGAGGGTAGGCAATCCCGTGAGGGTGATAAGTCCCGTTTGAGTGAGAACTTCAGTAAACATCGTTGGTTAAGTTGGTGCCCCATGAAGGGAAGAGTGGATGTAGGACGAGTTGTCCGAACCACTATAAAAACATGTGTGTTCTTATTTGCTTTCATATTAACTGTCATACATACTTTAGCAAATATGCATATCACATTCGAATAAAAAAAAAATTAAGTCACCTCCCATTGAGATTTTACGAGTTTTAAATCGGGTTTTTCGGGACCAACACCCCTCCGATCTTGGCCTTGAGCGTGTACTTTATGATTTTGTTCATGGCCTCGTCCTGTTCGTTTGATTGGGGGTGGTACGGGGTGGAGAATAACATTGTGATCTTCCACTTCTTGAAGAAGGCGTTGACTTTCGTACCGTCGAACTGCTTCCCATTGTCTGATATGATTGCCTGAGGCAGTCCGAATCTGCAGATAATGTTGCGCCAAATGAACCTGATGACATGATCTTGGTCAATGGTTGCCAGTGCCTCAGCCTCGGCCCATTTTGTGAAGTAATCCACCGCTACTAAGGCATACTTGACCGATCCTGGGGCCGTTGGGAGTGGCCCAATGATGTCTATCCCCCACTTTGCAAAGGGCCAAGGACTGAGAATACTAGTGAGCTCTTCATGTGCGACCTTGATAGAGGGGGCATAGATCTGACATTTGTGGCATTTGCGGGCAAAGACGATAGCATTGGCCCTTAAGGTTGGCCAAAAATATCCCTGCCTTGTGGTTTTGTGGGCCAACGACTCCCCCCTAGTGTGGTTTCGCATGCCCCTTCGTGTATTTCTCGCAGGATGGCTTGACTTTGTTCGAGTGTTATACATCGAAGTAGGGGTATGCCAAAGCCTCGCTTGTACAACTCCCCGCCTATCATTTTGTATCGGGCGGCCCATAACTGCAACTGCCGAGCTTGGACGCAATCAGGCGGCAAGAGGATGCTTATCAAATACTCCATGATGGGTGTCATCCAGTTCGGCACCGGGTTTTCTAATGTTGTTACGGTTACTTGCGCGGTGGATGGGTGGGGAAGTGTCGTGATGGTGACATCCTTCATGTCTGGTGATCCTTCGGAGGTCGCCAACCTAGCTAATGCATCGGCTCGCGAGTTCCGCTCTCTCGGTATCAGCTTGACATGGATCTGTGTGAACTTCATGCACAGTGTTTTCACAATTTCCTGATAGGCTGCCATCCTATCGTCCCTAGCCACGTATTCCCCCGAAACTTGGCAGGCCACGAGCTGGGAATCGGTATGAACCTGCAATCTCTTGACCCCCATGGCTGTTGCCATTTTTAGGCTGCTGATGAGAGCCTCATACTCGGCCTCATTATTTGTTGCGGGAAAATCGAAGGTAATGGCGTTCTGGAATGAGATACCCTCAGGACTCATTAAAACTACCCCGGCACCCGACTTTTGATAGGTCGCCGACCCATCTACGAAAAGCTCCCACGGTAAGCTACCTGAACTTCCTTCTTCTGTCGGGAATGTAAGCTCTACTAAGAAGTCGGCTAGTGCCTGAGCCTTGATGGTAGGTCGTGGCACGTAGGTTACACCGTACTGCCCGACCTCAATGGCCCATTTGAGGCATCGACTTGAAGTGTCCGGACGGTGGAGTACATTCGGCAGTGGTAGAGAAGTGAGAACCTCGACCTAATGGTCGAAAAAATACGGTCTCAGCTTTCTTACGCTCATGACTAATGCGCATGCCAGCTTCTCTAGCGAGGGGTAGCGTTGCTCCGTCTCGTTCAATGTCTGGCTAACAAAGTAAACGGGCAGGTGGACCGGACCTTCTACTCGGACCAGTACTGAGCTCAAGGCGGTCTCCGAAGCCGTGAGATAGAAGAACAACTTCTCTCCTAGAACAGGTTTGGACAGTATGCTCACATTCGTCAGGTAAGTTTTGATTTTTTCAAAGGCATCCTGGATTTCGGGCGTCCATTCCAACTTTGCCTTCTTACGGATCGTGTCGAACATTGGCTTGCACTTGTCCCCCATTCGGGAGATGAACCTGCTCAGTGCGGCTAGGCACCCCGTGAGTTTCTGAACTTCTTTCACATTTCGGGGTGTCCCCATGTCTAATACAACTTTAACCTTCTCTGGGTTCGCCTCGATGCCCCGCTTACTGACTAAGTGTCCCAAGAACTTTCCCGACTCCACTCCAAAGTTACACTTCTTGGGGTTGAGTCTCATATTGAATTTTCTGAGGATGTCGAATGTCTGCGCGAGGTGAAGCAGGTGATCTTCTCTTTTTAGGCTTTTTACGACAATGTCATCGACATAGACTTCTACCGACTTCCCTATCTGGTTGGCAAACATGTGATTGACCAGCCTTTAGTATGTTACCCATTCGTTCTTCAAGCCGAACGACATTCTCTTCCAGCAATATAGGTTCTTTTCCGTCATAAACGAGGTGTGCTGTCGATCTGGTTCGTGCATGGCTATTTGGTGATAGCTCGCGAAGGCATCCATGAATGACATCATTTGGTGTCCGACCGTATTATCTATCAGGTGATCGATATGTGGCATCGGGAAAAAGTCTTTAGGGCAGGCCTCATTGAGGTCGGTGAAGTCGATACATAACCGCCAGGTCCCGTTGGACTTCTTTACCAATACTGCATTGGCTACCCACTGTGGTTGGTCGGCCTGCATGATCAGGTCGTTATCCAGCAGTTTCTTCACCTCTTCCGCCAGAGCAGCATACTTCTCAGGGCCAAATTTTTGCCTCTTCTAAGCAACCGGCTTCCGGGATGGATCAATGTGGAGTTGATGGCATGCGATCTCTGGATCGATCCCCACCATGTCTTTGTGCGACCAGGCGAAGACATCTAAGTTCTTTTTGAGAAAGTCAATGACTTCCCCCTTCAGGTCGTTCGATATCTTGGAGCCGATAATGACCTCCAGATCCGGGCAAGTTGGATCGACCTTGACTTTCTCTTGCTCTTCCCCTAGGACGGATCTGGGGCCATCTTGTCGGGGATCGTCGATTTCGGCCTCGATCAGGAATTCATCGGGTTCGTGTCTTATTCTTGGATCGAGGTCGCTGTAGGTTCTTTTTCTGTTTATCCGTGTCTCACTTAATTCTTCACTTTGTTCATTGCTATCTATTACAAATGTTTGTCTGATAGGTGCTAGTGCAGAATTGAAAGGAGACGAAGAGTAAATCAAACAACCTCAGATCGACTTGGTCGCCCTTTGACAGTCAAGGAGCCCACCCCACTCTTGGTGGAAATTTTACACGAAATAGAAGGTAGAGGACGCCTTGACCTCGAATTCATGTTCAAAAAAAGACCTCCCGAAAACCATTATAGGTGTTGGGGGTCGACTACTAGAAAATCTAACAGCCTAGTTGCCCTAACCTCACTATTCAGCGTAGAGACCAGCTCCACGGCCAATCGGATCATCCCGGTGGGCCTCACAGTAGTGTTGTCAAATCCTTTCACGAGGTGGTCGCACGGGTTGACATAGGCATCATAATCCCTGAGCTGATCGAGGGTCTTTTTGAAAAGGATGTTGCAGAAGGCCCCCCCGTCGACCAGAAGTCGGCACACCGTGATCCTCATGATGTTGGCCCGGATCACCAAAGGGTCGACATTGGGGTAGACTACCCCGACCTTATCCTGTTCTCCGAACTCGATTGTACTGGACTCTTCCCCCAGGGCGAGGATGGGTAACACCATTTTCTGGGCGTTCTCTATCTCCCTTATCTCGGCTTTCAGCTTTCGCTTGGAGGAGGAGCTGGAGGCTAACCCCACGACGGTCCCTAGGGGGAGAGAGTGTGTATCATGCGATCCCCCGCATTTTCTGGCATGGGCGGGATGGGTGATTCTCACTGCCCCTCGTCCGGGATTTGTCGTTCCAACGGGGATGTTCTTCTATTTGGCGGCCTCTCGGAGCACAGTGCCCGTTCATACGAGGTCACTGCCGAACTCGTCAGCGTGCCATCTTTATCTGATCTCAGTCGAGGCGACAGATCTTTGCACTCACTGGTATAGTGCCCGGTTTACTCTTGAAAATGGCAGTACTTGTTGGGGTTACTGTATTCTTGCCGGCGAGGCGGTGGGAGAAGCAGTTCAGCTCCGGATCACGGGTGAAAATGTTTAGGGGTCATGCCCGGGGCATCCATCAATTTCCTTGGAATGCTTTTCCTCAAAAGGCTTGAAGCTCCTAGAGTGGCTTCTCTTCGCGAGGAAGACTTTTGGAACTTTTCTTGGGCTCGCGACCTCGCTTAGTCCTCGTGATAGTCGGGATTAAGAGCTCCGCCAGATGTTATGTGTTAGCCGCCTCAAGAAGTCAAGCGTATTTAGCTTCGGGTACTCGGGTCATCGCGCCGCGAGAGTTTGGTCCCTTCTTCAGTCTGAGACAACCCCCATCAACTTTGCTTCATCCCCTACGGGGATCTCCTTCCAAAATCAGCTTGTCGATCCTCTCAATGTAAAAGACCCATCAGATCTGTAATCCCACACAGGTGTTCATCGTCACCGTGGTCCTGAGCCAGGATCTAGTGCGTTGATAAGGTTAGAATAGCGAGTTTACCGCTCGAAAGTATCCATTGTGGGCTAGAGAGAGGTGAACCACAGAGCCCGGTCGTCAGTATCGTAGAGAACAACCGACATTTGGTCGCAGATGGCGCCCATAGGCCATGTAATGAGTTGTACTTCACTACATGGACCCTTGTGCGGTGTTCCTTATAGCGATCCAAGGTCGCGACATTGATCTTCCTTTGAGTAGCCGCCGAGGTGACGAAAGTTAAAATTAAAAGTCCGGGCGATGAGGAAAGGGTTCAGATTTCCCTGCTGCCCATTTTGACTCTCCATGCGCCTCCATCGATTTGCTTGACTGTAAGGGTCAGGGCCCGACTCGAGCGTCGTGGGCGGTCGATGGTCGAGGATTTGCGGCGGGGGTTCGCCATGAATGCACGGTCGACCCTTGTTTTTTTTTGGGCGGTGGAGGTTCGGTCGCGGGCGAGGTCAAACTCCACACCTTTCAAGATGGCGAGGCTTAGATTGTGCCTCATCTTCCACGTTCCTCGGGGCTTGCCGACCCCCGAGGTCGTCAAGTCGGTCGAACACATTGCTCAACCCCGCCGGGCCTCGAGGAGCCGGCGATTCAGGAACAAAGTATGTCTCGGCGGATCATAGGCCATTGCCCGCCGAATGCCCCTTCGGGCTTGGCGACTGCCTTTTGAGGGTCCGACCTCCTGGGTGGCCTTCTTAGGGGGAGGCTGCACGTTCTCCTCGTCGAACGCGAGATGTTTCTTGTTGAGGATGGCCATCACGGCCTTTGCGTCCTCGGGCGTCTGTACCAGGTTCCACCAGTCAGGAGTCATCACTGGGTCTGGTTGATGAGCGCGATGGGAGCCGGAGCATTGAGAGCTCATAAAGGCCTCGTCTCCCATCGCGGGCGTCCGGATCTTGCCCGTTCATATCAACTTGATTGCTCGCCATTGGTATTGATCAGAGATGAGATGGGTTTTTCTTCGAACAAAGTGATTTCATAGGAATTGTATTTCCCATAGACGGCGCTAATTGTTATACCCGGTTTGATCACCGGCGAACAAACAAGTGAATTTGTTAAGTTCCAATCAAGATAATGGCGAAAGCAATAAATATGACACACGATTTGATACCCAGTTCGTCTTTGGAATAGACTATGTCTGGGGGCACCAAGTCAGGATATTTTCTGTATTATTTCTGCCTAGAATACTAAGAGTTTCGATCCTTTACAATGTGCATTACAAGTTATATTTATAGACATAAATCTAGGGCTACAGTCTTCATGGGCTTTCTCTCGTGGGCTGATCAGGGCTTCCTTCCTTGCTCCGCAAGTCGCGCTTATGGATATGCTTTCCCTGGTTACATCCCGAGAAATCTGTCTCACCATAACTGCCCGAATCTTGTCCATATTTATCTCTAACCGAAGTCACGACCTCCTTGATCGCGACTTCCGACTCTTTCACGTCGCTCCGCAACTTCTTTGCTACATCAGGTCGCTAGCGACCTTCTGAGACCTCAAAGTCGCTTCTCGTCCTGCTCCAGCTGGATAAAGTCAGATAACAAGCTCAAAGTGAGATTGTCCAATCCCGAGCTTTCCTTAAGTCGGGTCATTTTCCCGTACAACAAACGTAACACATACTTACTTATTGAACAGGTAACATTCATTCATATTTAATGCAACATGTGATTAATAATTTATTTCAGTAAATAAATAAGAAATTCAGTTTGGTTATACAAAGTAAAAAACATACTTTTTAGTATAACCCCAACAGATGAGCCTTCTGATTCAGATGATGATGATGATATTCTCCTCAGTAAACTGCCCCCAAGAGGACAAGGAACAAGCTTGCAAGATTAGCTCTTGTGAGAGGGTTGCCTAATGAAGTGTTCAGTAAGGAACATATTTGTGATGCGTGCCAGAAAGGAAAACAAATAAAAGCATCATTTAAAAGCAAAGTTGAGGTTTCTACTAAAAGAATACTTCAGTTACTGCATATGGATCTTTTTGGTCCTATAACACCAGTAAGCACTAATGCCAGGAAATACACATTGGTAGTAGTTGATGACTACTCAAGATATACTTGGGTCATATTCTTACTCGAAGAAAGAGACTCGAGATAAAGTCGCCAGAGTTCTTGAAAAGGCTCAAAGATTGAGAAAAAATCGAGTGTGGTCAAAATCATATCTGACAAAGGAACTGAGTTTATAAATCATATCATATCTGATTATTGTGCAGAGAAATGGAATTTCACATGAAACATCACTGCAAGGACCCCTCAACAAAATGGTGTTGCTGAAAGAAGGAACAGGACTACGAAAGAAAGTTCGCAAGGACAATGATATTTGAAGTCGATATTCTAAAAAGATTTTGAAATTTGAAGTCAACAACACTGCATGCTACTCTCAGAACAGTCCACGCTGACTAAGAGTCAAGGCAAAACACCCTATGAGCTTTGGAATGAAAGGAAGCCTCTTGTTTCTTTCTTTCGTGTGTTTGGTTGCAAGTGTTTCATACACAATAATGGTAAAGATCAGTTGAAAACATTTGATAGTAAAAGTTCGATGAAGGCATATTCTTAGGATATTTCAAGTCAAAAGCCTTCGTGAGTTTACAATTTGTAGGACTTTATTGTGGGAGGAAACACCTCATGTTGTTTTTTGATGAATCTCATTTTGTGTTCGGAAGAAACAGGGAACATGATGCAGATGAACCGACTAAGAGGATCACCGATTAAGCCCTGAAAGCGTAAAGATAAATCATCCATCGAACACGAAAAGAAGAAGTCGGTCACTATCTATGATTGGGTGACTCGGACTCGAAAAAAAGTTCGAGGATGGAACTCGGGATGGTGAGACTCGGGAAAACCAACACTCCAAAGGTGACCAATCCGAGCAGACACCGATTCGAGACTCGGGTATGTGATGCCAATGAAGATGTGGTAGTAGCGGTGAGGCAAATTCGAATCTATCAACCAAAGGGAACAAATGTCTCGACAATGTTGCAATAGAATTTCCCGAGGAAGATGATTCCCTTTCTCTGATACATTGTTCCCCGAGTTTCTTGATTTAATCGAACTTAACATTTCAAATGTTGAGGATACTTCTTGAAGGGGAACATCAAGAAGGAAATGGTTAGATAGTCATCCTACAAGTCGATTGTGGGTGATCTAACCGAAGGTGTTAAAACAAGAAGGTTCCATGGTGAGAGTGCTCTATTCTGCTGCTTCCTATCAGAGAGAGAACCTACTGAGATTGGTGAAGCTCTACAAGATTCTCATTGGATTACTGCTATGCAAGATGAGATGAATCAATTCTCAAGGAATGAAGTATGGGAGCTGGTAGATAGACCTGAAAGGCACAATGTCATTGGAACCAAGTGGGTTTTCAAGAATAAAAGAGATGAAAACAACAACATTGTAAGAAAACAAGGCAAAATTTAGTGACAAGGTTATTCCCAAGAAGAAGGCTTGGATTATGATGAAACCTTTGCACCTGTTGCAAGACTAGAAGCCATCAGATTATTTCTTGCATATGCTGCCCATATGAAGTTCACAGTCTCTCAAATGGATGTGAAAAGTGCATTTCTGAATGGTGTGCTTAAAGAAGAGGTTTATGTGGAACAACCTCCTGGTTTCAAACAAAATGACCAAGTTTACAGGCTCAGAAAAGCTTTGCATGGTCTAAAACAAGTACCCAGAGCATGGTATGATACTCTTTCTCAGTTTCTTACTGACCATGGTTTTGTCAAAGGAACTGTTGATAGAACTCTATTCAGGATAGAGGATGGGGAAGATATCTTACTAGTTCGGATATATGTTGATGACATCATTTTTGGATCTCAAACCATCACCGTGTGAAAAGTTTTCAACAATCGATGAAAGGCAAGTTTGAGATGTCAATGATGGGAGAGATGAATTTCTTTCTCAGGTCTTCAAGTGAAACAATCAAAGGAAGGAATATTCATCAACCGGGCAAAGTACACCGTAGATCCGATTGCTAAATATGGTGTCTGAGATTGCAATGCAGTTAGGATTCCCATGAATACTAACTACAAGATGGATCCTGATTCTGAAGGCAAATCAGTAAGCCATACTGATTATAGAGGAATCATTGGATCATTGCTCTATCTTACAGCAAGTAGGCCGGATATAACATTTGTTGTTGGGATATGTGCAAGATACCAAGCTAATCCTAAATTTAGTCACATGGAGGTTGCCAAAAAATCTTCAAGTATCTTAAAGGCACGATGAATAGAGGATTATGGTATCGGTGATGATAACCTTGAATTAAGCGGTTACTCGGATTTGAATATGGAGGTTGCGAATTGACAGAAGTCCCCGAGGAACTTGTCAATTTCTAGGAAGTAAGGTGATATCTTGGTTTTCGAAGAAAGCAGGACCTCAAGAGCAACAAGTACTCTTCGGTTTGAATACTGCAGTGCGGGGAAGTCTTGCGTTTTCGATTCTTTGGCTCGAGACAACAATTAAGGATTATAAAGTTGTAGCCAATGAAGTACCAATATTTTGTGACAATAATAGTGCCATTCTTTATTTCACAAAATCCGGTATTGCACACCGATGCAAGCATGTGGATATCAGACATCACTTTATCAGAGATCATGTCGAGAAAAAGGACATAAGGATGGAGAAAATTCATACTGATAAGCAAAGAGCTGATATCTTGACTAAACCTTTGGCGGAATCAAGATTTCGGGAACTTTCGATTGAATTAGGGATGTTAGAACAGGTGTATAGAGTAAAATCGAAAAATTGAAGATTTTCGGATGCATGAAGTTTTCTAATTCTACCGAGAAGCTCGGGATAAAATGGAATCTCGAATCGAGTCTCTGTGAAACTCAGAGTTACTAAAGGTAAGAACTCGAAAGAGTATCTTGAACCAATTCAAGATTCTAAGATATTATCTTGACATTTTATCAAGGTCAGTACTCACTAAGACTGATAGAGGGAAAATTAGTCTGAAGAAGTAATGACTCATGCGACTCATTTATTGCTTAAATGAAGCGCAGTAATCATTTGCAATAAATACAAAACACCTGAGGAATGTTTTTGGGCGGGATCGCTTTAAATTCCGAAGAAGGTCAATAGTCATTTAATGCTTTGTTACATTTCTTGACCAATGAGGATGTTTTGGCGGCTTACTTTTCGGAGATCGTCGGTTCGTATACCCGATTAATCGGAGATTAATCTCAACCGTTGCTTTTCACCTAACCAATGCGATTCCCCACGATTTCGAAGCTATTTATACCCCAATAAGCCATTCAAGCCAAAATTTTATCAAACCCTTCGTTCCCAAATCCTCTGCAAATAAATCCCCTTTGCCCAGAAAATCCCAAACCCTAAAACTTTATTTCTTCAATCAATCTCTAAAATGGCCCCAACCTTGTTCGAGAGATTAGCCAAAACCAACAAGCCGTGGTACGAGTTCGTTGTCTCACTAGAAAGCACAACCAACTCAAAGCCAGAAGAAGAGGCTCTACACATGATTCGACTGGCTAAACTCATCCATCTAGTCGCAAGCCGACCAAACCAGGAGTTTGCGAAAGAGGTAATCGAATTCATCTATAACTTGAAGATAGATGAAGAGGATGGTTTACATTCTAAGATTGCTGTATCACATTTAGAGCGGTCGTCCAAATACATCGATTTTGAGAGGGATCTGTATATAGTTCCGAAAAATCTGAATGATGTTTTTGAGCTCTGTGATAGAGGAGAGGATCCTGTGATGTATATGTTAGGTAGAGAGCAGGAGTACTTAGATAGGATTGCTGAGAATCCTGTGAAATTTGAGGCGACACTGCATAAAAGGCACTTGAAGCCACAATATCGTGTTTTGATGGATATTGTGAGCAAGTGCATCATGAGTCTTCTTGGGGAGTTTGAGCGGATCAAGACCTCAAGCTCAGATTGATGGCGTAATCGAGGCCTCACCCACCATCGACTTCAACTGGCTGAAATTTTTGATTCGGAGGCGGTGAGTGAAAAGCGAACAAAGTGTTGAAGAAGGTTGACGGGCGATCTCAATAAATGGCAAGATCCACCATGCCACCAAAATTGCTTATATTTTGGAGATGTGCGAAGAGGAGGAGGATATCTTTGCTAATTCGACCTCATTCCTAAGTCCAAAATTCTCTTTAAGCCCATTCTTTTGCAAAGAAAGGCCATCGGGGAAGAGAGAAAAGAAGGTAGAATCACAAATATGGATGAAAAAGAGACTCAACAAACCAGGGGGAAAGGTTTTGTTGGAAGCAAAAAAGATGGAGCAGGTGCAAAAATAATGAAGCGAAGAACCTTACCCCAAAGCGCAGAAGATTGGTGGTTCTCACCGATGAAGATGGGCATTGATTCGAGGAGATTCAACACGAGGCCAAACCGCCTCGAGTTCGCCATTGCAAGTTTTTGCTCAGTTATCTCCAAGGCACAAGACCAAACCGAGGAGCGGTCTTCTCTCCGAGGTGCTTGAGACATCTCTAAGTTCGCATAAAATTTCTCAGAAATTTTCAAAGGAACTCGAGCCTCGAGATTCCTCTTGAAAAAGTGTCGGCTCGAGACAATAGAAGAGACAACTCGTAACCAATCGAGGAAGTGTCACCAGAGGCCTCAGAACCCACTCCGGATCAACCGAGGACTGTTACTGCGACAACCTTTGAGTCTGCTGAGACTTCACCTCATACCTACGATCGCAAGATGTTTTCTTGATTAAGGACAAGCCGCGGTTCATCCTCAATCGAGACTCTTCGGAGATGCTTGATATTCTTTGCATTAAGAGGGGAAGATCGGTGGAATGAGGAGATAGCCTTCGACCCGACTTCTCGGTTCGGAAGACAAAGCTTCGAGGATGAAAAACTCCGATTTTGATGAGTTGGTTCGGAAGAAGTTGGTGAGAAGGAGGAGATTTTGAAGTTGGTGCCGGCGGAGACAAATCTCAAGATGGAGATGGGGACCAGCGAGAGAGATCGAGGATCGATCTCAGATGGAAAAGGAGACTTCATTTGCCGATCAACTGAAATTGGTCAACCTCGATGAAGTTAACACTCTTCAGTACCTTTTGGCACTATTAACAATTATGCAAAGTTCTTTGAAAGTTCTATCTTTAATTCTGAATTATCGATAAATGATGAGGCTCGGTTGGAGACTAGAGCTCGATTGGAGGCGGAGCTTCGATTGGAGACTAGAGCTCGAGATGAAGCCGGCTCGGGATGATCAAACAAAGACAGAAGGTGAAGGTTCCCGAGATTGATCTCACTCCCTTGATGGAGAAAACTTGAGAAGGTTGAGCCAATGATGATCAAGATTGCTCGGATGGAAGAAACATTGGCCAATCAAGCTCAAAAGATGGAAAGTCTTAGTCACTCTTGAATCGGTGCTAATCCAAAACACCTCGACCTCACAGATGACCTCCATGGAAGATAAGTTTGAATGAAAATTTGGAGGAGTCAAGGCCGAGCTCAAGATTGAAATGAAATGTATAACCAGAGTCAATTGCATTTCTAGAGAGGTGAAATTAAGCGAGAGAGGAATTAAGTGATGATAGATCCGGCTGTTGAGGAAATGAGCTCAATGCTCATGACCAAGATGACAGAGATGTTCAAGAAGCACTCCGCCGGGATTTTGCCCATTTATCTCAAGAATTTTCGTGGCTAAGAACCATCTAAGGAAATTTGGAAGGCGAACAAGATCGATAGCGAGGAGAGGTTATTTGTGAGAGCAAAGAGCAATATCACATGGACACAAAGACTCTCCGGACATCTTCCAAATTATGGTGCAAGAAGGGGAAAAGGAAGGTGAAGACCTCGGAAGTTCATGGCACGTACTTTTGGAGAAGAAGGCTCGTAAAGATGAAATGTATAACCCCAGCCAAAGCCCAAGAGAAGTCGAAGCTACTGAGAAGTTGAAGTTCGCTCAGGTAGAGAAGCCGATCTACACTCGAGTTTCTGAGCAAACCATGCTTGATGTTGCAAGAGAGAAACTGAGTGCTAGAGCAAAGGTTGGAACAAGCCAGGCTGCTGCTGAATTGCATATGAAGAGGAAAGCCTTGGGCGGTGTTCAACCTGAAAGCAAGCGTGCGAAGGCTTCTAAGCCAATCCAGAGAAAGTTGATTCTGGATGATGAAGAAACGGAAGAATCTGAGTCTCAACCTCAGAATAAAGTCTTCAACACGAGAGATGCTCTGAAGACACTCCAAATAGAACAAGCTAAGAAAGTTGCTGCTTCGGTCTCAGGAGCGTCTGTGATCAGAAAGAAGATAGACGAAGAGCAGAAGCGAAGGAGTGAATTCAGGAAGTTTGCGAGCAAGAGGAAAGGGACATCAAAAGCACTAAAGTGGCCCCACGTTGATAAATGGATGCCTATCAAACTCAACGATATGTGGGAAGAGGTCAAGAGAACCTTCTGGTTCAATTATGATGTTCTCAGGGAATGGAGAGGGGAAAGCTCAGATCAGAATGAAGCATTCATTGAATATCTCCTAACCTTCTATCCAAAGTATCTACAGAGCTGGATTAACCTTGCGGATGAAGGAGAGGTACAGATAGTAGCCCCTGGTCCATATTCCTATCCTCCTCCGAGACTTGGTAATGGCTTGGTAAATGAGAAGGTCATCACTCAAGAAATTGCTCAGTATGCTGGTCAGTTGGGTTTAACAGGAAACAATCCGGATATTATTAAGGAGAGAAATGAGCTGAAGAAGAGATTTTTTTGAATGTTCGACCTGGAGGTGCCCGCTGATGAAGTTGAGAATGAAGCAAATCAAGAGCGTAAGATCAAGAGCCAAATCAAGATCAAGATCAAGACTCGTAAGATTCTGTAATCTTTAAATTTTTGTCTTTTCGATTTTGTTGATAAACTCTTTGTAATCTGTAACTCAAACCTATCATCAATGAAGATTTATCATTATGCTCAAAAGATAATATCTCATTATCTTATTTACATGTCTTTTATTTTGATATGCTGAATGAATGTCTCTGAACTGATTGTATGTTTATATGGGGGAAATTGTTTAAGTATTTGGTAATGAACAACTTAAAGAGATTCATTACTGAAGAAATTGCTGAATGATTTAAATTGTTGGGAGACAACCAATCTTGTAATAGGATAAGCTGAAACCTGAGTATAGGTTATATGTTTGTAACAAGATAGGTTTTGGCATCATCAAAAATGGGGAAATTGTTGGGAGATGAATTTAATAAAAGATATATGATTTTGATTAGATCCCAAAACCCCTGAGTATGACATGTTCAGAATAATCTTGATAGTTGAGTTAGGATTCAGTTTTAGAGTATTCAGGATGTTATCTGCAAAATGTATAGTCAGCAGATATAGTTCAGGATAGACTCAGAAGACTCTGAAGAACTCAAGATGTTTCAAGAAAACCAAGTTTCAAAGATGAAACCGAAGGTTTTGAAAATTAATGAAATCGAGATATCAAGACTCAAGATGACATCGGAGGAATCAAGACCAAAGATGAAAATTCATGTCGGGCCAAGAGACTCGAAGACTCAAGACTCAAGACCTCAAGACTCGAAGAAGACTCAAGACGCAAGATCAAGACCAAGATTGAAGATCAAGAATACTTTAAGGCACAATAATTATCAAGACTCAAGAAGGCATGAATGCTCAAGATGAACTCAATGTTCCGAGACATGAATATATCTATCTCAAGGATGCACATCTTTGAGAAGATCGCGATTCCTTAGAAAATAGATATTTGCCAAGACATTCAAATGCGCATAAAAGGAACTAAGTCAAGTGTTGTTAAGGTTATATCAAACTCGAGTTTGTAACCAAAAAGAGCCGTTGAAGGTGTCTACCTTTAATCGGAGACAAAAAGTCAAAAAGAGGAAGACGACATCATGTACCATCACGACAAATGATGTTGATAGGTCATCAAAAAAGATGTCAGATGTACAAAAGTTCCAGACTGCAAAAAGTGAAGACCGGCTACATGAAAGGCTATTGCCTAAAACGTGTTAGGAGTTTCAAACCCTAAATATAGCCATTTCTCACACACCATAAGAGGGAACTCACGGGTTATCTCTCCAACGGATAGTTTTCAAGAGTGACCTTGGTGTATGCCTATAAATCTTTGGTGACCCTCTACATTGTAAGGTTACGGGAAATTTATACGCAACTCAAGAGCTCAAACTTATTCTTGCAAAAGTTAAAAGCACTCGAAAAACTTAGAATTTCCCAAGTGCTTCTATATTGAAGAGAGCTCACTATACTAAGCCTAGCTTGATAAGAATTATCCAAAGCTTAGTCGAGATATCCTAACCCTTTGCATTGTGCTTCATTGTAAAGGATATCTCATCCTAGTTGAAACCAACCGAGAAACACCAAACCCTTGAGAAGGTGGTTGGAGTGTGTTTGTTGGTGAGAAGAGTTGTAAAGAGTTAGTAAACCACGCGGAGTAGTCGAAAACTCTAGAGGAGAAGTTAGTAAGCTACAGGGGGTAGTCCAAAAAGCTTGTTTGTGTTTGAGTAAGTAAACTACTGAGGTAGTTTAAAGCTCAAGGTCGGGTTGAGTAAGTAAACTACGTGGAGTAGTCGTAAAACTCAGTCCGAAGTTGAGTAAGTAAACTACGAGGTAGTCGTAAAGCTCGAAGTGATTAGTGAATTTCTCGAGGATCGAGAGAGTGGACGAGGAGCTTGAGTCTCTCGAACCACTATAATTCTTTGTGTTGTTTATTGCTTTCTTTATTTGTGCTTAACTGTTGCATTGACTTGATTTTGAAAGCATACTTTTCACTGATATTCAGTTGGAATCAATCCACTGAAGTTGCATGTAATTGAATCACATCTTAATCACTATTTCATAAAGGGAAGGTTTTCAAAGAAAGCTTAAAAAGCAGTATAAAAAAAAAGGCCAACCATTTTCAAGACGACCGAAAGTAGCTAGAACAGATAGTTACCAAAACCGAACTCTCTTCCCGAGGATTGATGAAGTTAGTTATCGATCCAAGCAACTTTCGGGATCTCTCGACACTCGAGGACTCGGTTGGGATTATCCGAGGTATCCGAAAAGCGGCTCATGATCTTTGTCTCGAAGAGACTTTGACTCAGAGCGATACGCTTCTCTAACTTAATCTTCAGGATTATCTGACCCAAGCTGACCTCAGTAAGAAAAAATTTTAAAAACACTAAACACGTGTATTCCCCCCCATACACGTGTAAGACTCGTTTGCACCGGGACCAACAGATTGCCTATTAACTACCTTACTTAACCACTAATTCTCTCTCAAGAAAGGGTTTGGGTTTGGTGTTATTTCCAACTAGGAGAGATTTTCCCTTACATTGTTTTAACCTTAAGGCTAAGGTTGAGAAATCTCTCGAAGCTTATGATATGGCATTTTTGCTTAGATATAATGAGCAACACTCTTGGGTAAATCTGGATATTTAATGCTCTACGTTCTTGAATGGAGATGCTTGAATATTTGGCTTTAATCTTCACTTTGCAGCATCCTCCATTATCTTCTTTTGAAGATAGTGCAATGTATTTATAGTGTGGATTTGAATATTACCGTTGGAGAGTAAATTCAAATCCATACATTAGTCTTCCAGCTTTTCTTTGTCGTTTTGCATTGTTGCTTGCAGCTTTATGTCACATCCATATATGTGTTGTCATCTTCTTATTGACCAGCTTTTTTGTGTCTTTGATTTTCTTTCGTTCATCTCTTCCGATTTCTTTGTTTCATCTCTTATGATTTCCTTTGTTCGTCTCTTCCGATTTATTTCGCTTCGATTCTTTGTTCATCTCTTGATTTGACTTGCACGATTTACGGTCATCTCTTTAGATTACGGTTTGCACGATTTTTGGTCTTTTCCGATTTGGTCTGCGATTTCTGGTCAACTTGCACATTACTTAATCGATCAAGACGCTACTGATCGGTCTACCTGTTGCGACGGATCGCGACGCTACGACCGGATCATCGCGCTTCTGACGGATCGCGTTACTGACGGATCGCGACGATTCTGATCGAGATCTCATTTTTTCTTCTGTTTTCTGATTTTTGCACAACATTACATCAGCTTTTCTTCCTCACAAATCAACATGCTTCTTCTTATTGGCTCATCGGTTAACTAGAACTTTCATCCTACTCATCGATCTCATCGGCCTAAATCTATAGTCTCGTCTGATCTTGATTATCTTTGTCTGATTTCATGAGTTCCCCCTTAACTTTTTCTCTCGTTCCCCCTCAACTTGTTATCTATAGATTAACTTAAATAACACAAGTTGATAATGTTTTGGCATAATTCATCAAAACTAAAATATTCTAACACAAATTTCGCCACCGAGGCACAATCACCGAAAGCAAGTGATAGACCGATCACCGGAGGAGTCAAGTCAAGAAATGGAGGTCGAAGGCCCCTCGACATCAGTAGGTCAGGTAATGCAGATTCTTCAAACTTCTTCTTCCTTCAAAGAAAATCTCATGAAGTACATCAAGAACACTTTCAGAGCGAACATGGCTCAGATGTTCCGTGATGATGTAAGTTTCTTTGTGTCAAGGCAATTGGAGAAAGCTATCCGAACTGAAAGAGAATATGTATCTTCTCACTGCACGAGGATAACTGAAGAATTGAGAGATACAACAACTGACAAGATGGTGGAGGTGAACGAGAAGTTGGCCAAGATTGAGGAGACCAGAAATCAGCAGTTCACTTTGATGATGAATGAAAAGATGGCTGAATTGACCAAGATGCAAAATGATCTTGCTGATGCTACAAAGAGAGTCAACTCTCATGGCCGATGTTTTGAGAATATGTTCGATAAAGTCAGCCCTATTGTAGACAAAGCTCAAACTTCTATGCTGACAATAATTGAAAAGGCAAGCCCTGATGCTGGTAATGAATCTCCTGCCCTTAAAGACTTAAAGCATGATCTTTCAAAGCAGATTGGTGACCTCAGCTCTGAGCTGAAAGATCTTTTTGAGGGAACCAAAAAGGGGGAAGAAGAGAAAGATGCTGAAGTCCAGGGAAGGCTAAATCAAGTAGAGAACTTTGTAGCTGGGATCCAGATCATTCTAGAGAAGAAAAGGTTATAGAAAGATGCCCAAGCAGCTGCAGAGTTAGAAGAAGCAGAAGTAAACTCTTCCTCTACTGAATCCGATGAGTGTGCCAAGAAGGGCAAGAAACCATTCTTCTTTGCAAAAGAAAAGAAAACATCGAACCTCGCCGATAAAAGGAAAAGTCAAGAATTTAAGAAGGCGGAGCCGACAGAAAGAGATTAGAAGAAGCTTCAAGCCTTGATAAGTCTTACAGAATGAAGAAGAAGAGAGGGCTCGTAGCTAAATCTGGAGAAGATGCACATTTTGTTGAACCAGTCCTTCCTGGAGATGTGGATGTGATTGTTAAGCCAGATAAGAACATGGTGAAAGAATGGAGACAAATCAAAGGTGAATGGTATATCTCGGCTTACATCAATCAAGTTATTCCTACCAATGTGGACAGAGATGAAATATTCAGAGATTGGTTGAGTAACAAGCATCCAGTATTCTATAGCAATATCATGAGTGAGGCCAAGAGACTGAGTTGCATATCAGTTGCCCCCGAGGTCGAAATCATGGAATACAAGAAGACTCTAGATGGAAGGTTAGACAAGATTACCTTCAATGCAACTCTGAACAAATGTCTGGCTCAAGATGACATCTTCGATGAGAGCAAAGCTGCAGAAGTCAAGGCAAGATTGTTTGAGATGTGTGTTGTACCAGAAGAAGAAAGGTATTGAAGTTATCAGAAGATTTTTTTGTAAGATCAGATTAGGATATCTTCATTCTGTACTTGTAATTCCTACATCTTTAATGAAATATTCTACTTTTCTGATCTTAAGACAAATTCTCATTGTCTTCTGATATACTTCTTTTCCTCACTGATACTTAACTTATGTTCAGCATACTTTCTAGATAATGTTTTGGTTCCATCAAAAAGGAGAAAATTGTTGGGAAATTTATAGTTTTGATGGAAGTTCCAAAACAGTTGTAATAAGACCAATCGAACCTGTTAGTCGACTGATGAATTGATAGGAAACTAGCTGAACATGTTAGACATCTGATGAATTAGAATAGGTCACATATTGAGGGGGAACTCAATATGTATAGGTTAAGTCCTAGCGAAGATCAGAAGCGAAGATCAGAAGAGAAGATCAGCAGTTGCAGAAGACCAGAAGATTTTTCTTAGTGTACATCAGCAGAGTCGATAGGTTGAAGCTAAGACAACCATATCAGAAGACTCAAGGTTACTGATCAGAAGAATACTGATCAGATCAAGCTTAGTCAGAAACGTGATAAGCATATCAATTTATCCAAGGTATACGATGAAGATCAGACCAGAAGAATGTCAACATAGTCGGCTTTACAAGGCGCCGAATAAGTGTACTTGTTAGCCACTTAGAGATCGACACGTATGTACGGATCTAACGATGAAGGATATGGCGTATCAGGGCAAATAGCTAGTAAGGATAAAATTACACGAAGACGGCATTGCCTTCTTGAGCCCGTAAAATCAAGACCTGAAGCTACCTAAAATAGCCTGAGATTCAAATTGCTCTCCAACAGCTCTTTGATTTCAAGGTCTATATGTTGGGAAATTTGTAGTTAGTTTTGATGGAAGTTCCAAAACAGATTGCAATAGGACCAGTTAGACCTGTTAGCTGACTGATGACTTAGAATCAGGATAGGATGACCAGCTGAGTTGTATAGACAGCTGATGTAAAAGATATGTCACATATTGAGGGGGAACTCAATATGTATAGATCAGAAGATCAGACAAGTCAGAAGATCAGACAAGTCAAGAGATCAGAAGATCAGACAAGTCTGAAGATCAGAAGATCAGACAAGTCAGAAGATCAGAATATCAAACAAGTTAGATGATCAGGTGAAGAGATGAAGCCTAAGTATCAGAAGACCTAAAGATCAGATGACTAACAGAAGAACAAGACCAGAAGACCTACATCAATCGAGTCTGCTAGTTGAGCTAAGATAACTTGCATCAGAAGACTCTACCAGGTAGACTGATCAGGTCAGCTCACACCAGGTGACAACTGATGGTGCACCTGATCATACGTTGTCAATCAGACAAGAAGAATGTCAACCTTAGTTGGCAAAACAAACACTGAATAAGTGTACTTGTTAACCAATGAGAACGAGACATGTACGTACGGAGCTGACAATGCGGGATTCGGCGCTGCATAGTCAAACGGCTAGAAAGGACAAACATACATACTTTCGGCCATGCCGTTCCTAAAGCACGTCACATCAAGCCTGTAAACTACCAAAAATAGCCTGAAATTCAAATTGTTCTCCAACGGCTTTTTGATTTCATGGTCTATAAATATGGGATCAACCTTCATAGTGAACACATGGAAATTATCATCAACCTCAAGCTATAGCAATTTCCGCACGAAGAACACAAAATCAAGAATATTTTCTAAGTGATCATATCATTGTTCTTAGCATAGAAATCTTATCCTCTAGATTTAGGCTATACAAATACTAGGATAGATTTCCAGTTGGAACAACAACAAATCTTATACCCAAATCCAAAAGTTAGGTTAAGTTTGTTTTGCAAATTTCAGACTAGGGTTTCTAGTTTCTGATTTCTGGGATCGGTTGAGTGAGAACTCCTTAAACATCTGCTGTATTGTGTTGGACTAACACATTAAACTTAGTCCAGTTGGATAAGTTGGTGCCCCTGCTGATAGGGAAGAGTGGACGTAGGACTAGTTGTCCGAACAACTATAAAACCTTGTGTGTTTATCTGATTTACCTGCCTTACACTATAGCACACTACCTGATTTGATATTGCATACATATTCTGAGTCTGGATCAGCTTTGCATCAAGCAACTGATCTCATCAGCTTGACACTTTGTCATCTGATTGAAAACAGTTAAGCAGAAATCTGATCTTACAAAACTGGTTATTCACACGGGTTAAAACTTAGCTTTCGCACATCAGTTAAACTGATAGACACTGAACTGATCTGCCCTCAGACGATCAGTAAGTTGGATATCAGTCCAAACTGATCCACACGCACTCTGATCAGACATACTTGATATCACACCTGATCTTGCACAAAAAGTTTTCAGAAGTCTATTCACCCCTCCCCTCTAGACTTCTGCCCTCACGAAAACCCGTTCGGGATCTACACTATAAATATGGGATCAACCTTCATAGTAAACGGATGAAAATTATCATCAAGCTCAAGTTATCCGCAATTTCCGCACGAAGAACACAAAACTTGAAGAATATTTCTATGTGTTCATCCCATAGTTCTTAGCATAGAAATCTTATCCTTCAGCTTCAGGCTACCCAAATATTAAGATAGATTTACAGTTGGAACACAACAAATCTTATACCCAAACCAAAAGTTAGGTAAAGTTTGTTTAGCAAGATTTCAGACTAGGGTTTCTAGTTTCTGATTTCTGGGATTGGTTGTGATGGTCCCGGTGGGAAAACCCATTTTGCGCGTGCGGAAGCAAAACATGAAGTTCGATGCATATAAAACAGGGGTGAGGGCAGAGTGATTACAGATTTTTGCGTTTTAAGCCCATGTGTGTTGTTTTGCTTATAATTAAATGCATATGGAAAGTAAGAACATAAAGCAGTAAAGAACACAACAAAGTATAGTGGTTCGGAGACTCAAGCTCCTACATCCACTCTCCCTGTTCCTAGGGAAATTCCTTCCAACTGGACTTATCACCCTCTCGGGTTCGCCTCTAGATATTTAACGAGCTCTCACTCCAATCGGGACTTATCACCCTCCATGGGATTGCCTACAGATGTTTACCGAGTTCACACTCCAACGGGACTTATCACCCTCTCGGGATTGCCTACCCTCCCTTTCGGGATTGCTAGATGTTTACCGAGTTCACACTCACCTACAAACTTATCCGACCAACTGGTTTGGGTAAGGTTTGTTTGGTTTCCAACTAGGTTGAGATTTTCCCTTACATTTGTTTAGCTTCAATGCTAAGGTTGGGAAAATCTCTCTAAGCTTAGGATACATCGTGGGTTGCTTAGATTGGGTTCTAGAACACTCTTGAACATATTTGTATATCTACAGACTTGTGTTCTAGGGTGGGAAAGCTTGGGTATATGTTCTTTTAGCTCTTTAGCATCGTGTGCTATATTCTCCACGCATCCACCTCTTTAATTTGATGGAAGACCTTGTATTTATAGTGTGGATTTGAATGTTACCGTTGGAGAGAATCACATTCAAATCCATACTATTCTTGTAAGTACAACAGCTTCTTCAGGCTGGTTGTCTTCCTTTTATTGGTCCACGTCAACTGATTCTAACGGCTATATTCCTCAGATTCCGCCTTGGAATCATTCAGATTCTCTCTAAGTCTCGGTGTCTTGAGAGACATCTTTTGAGTCTTGATTCTATCTGAGTCTTGAGGTTTATCGAGTCTCGATTTCTCATCGAGCCTCGGGATACTTGATTCGAGAACTTCTCTTGGCCGGACCTTATGTCGATCAAGCATACCGACACTCGGGCTTCTTGAAGTTGATTCTCTGAATTCGAACATCGACCTTCGATTCACTTTGACTCGGGCTATCTAATTTCTTTTTGCTCGATCGATCATTTTCCGATCGAGATCAACATATCTTCGGATCAACATCTCGGGATAGCATCAGTCGATTACATTAGGTTTAGCATATCGGGTTTAGCACATCCGATCTCAATCACGTCGATCTTGATCATCCGCTCATCTTCATATCCGATCTTGATCACGTCGATCTCGATTAGTCTCATCCGCTCCTCTTCCGATCGCAACCTTCTCTTCCGATCTTACGGTTAGTTTTTTTTCGATCGACATGCGCTCTTCCGATCACCATATCAGCTCGACCGTTCTTCCGATTATCCGATCAGTGCATTACGGTCATCGATCATTTGACCTTCCGATTCTTCCGATCGGTGGCTTAACTTTTCTTCTCTTACGATTTTTGCCTATTTCATCGCTTAACTCCGAACTCATCTTACTCATCCGATCTCGATCATCTTCGCCCCCGATTTTCGTGAGTTCCCCCTCAATCTGTTCTCTCGTTCCCCCTCAACTTATTATCGTAGATTAGCTTCAAAAACACAAGTTGATAATGTTTTGGCATAATTCATCAAAACTAAAATATCCCAACAATTTCCCCCTTTTTGATAATGAAGCCAAAACATTAGAATATACGCATTTACAGAGACAGGTTTTAAAATAGATCTGCTCAGGTGATCACATTGAAAAAGGTAATCTTTTGAGAACCTGCTCTGATACCAATTGATGGTCCCGGTGGGAAAACCCATTTTGCGCGTGCGGAAGCAAAACATGAAGTTCGATGCATATAAAACAGGGGTGAGGGCAGAGTGATTACAGATTTTTGTGTTTTAAGCCCATGTGTGTTGTTTTGCTTATAATCAAATGCATATGGAAAGTAAGAACATAAATCAGTAAAGAACACAACAAAGTATAGTGGTTCAGAGACTCAAGCTCCTACATCCACTCTCCCTGTTCCTAGGGAAATTCCTTCCAACTGGACTTATCACCCTCTCGGGTTCGCCTCTAGATATTTAACGAGCTCTCACTCCAATCGGGACTTATCACCCTCCACGGGATTGCCTACAGATGTTTACCGAGTTCACACTCCAACGGGACTTATCACCCTCTCGGGATTGCCTACCCTCCCTTTCGGGATTGCTAGATGTTTACCGAGTTCACACTCACCTACAAACTTATCCGACCAACTGGTTTGGGTAAGGTTTGTTTGGTTTCCAACTAGGTTGAGATTTTCCCTTACATTTGTTTAGCCTCAATGCTAAGGTTGGGAAAAATCTCTAAGCTTTAGATACATCGTGGGTTGCTTAGATTGGGTTACAGAACACTCTTGAACATATTTGTATATCTCTGAGACTTGTGTTCTAGGGTGGGAAAGCTTGGGTATATGTTCTTTTTAGCTCTTTAAGATCGTGTGCTATATTCTCCACGATCCACCTCTTTAATTTGATGGAAGACCTTGTATTTATAGTGTGGATTTGAATGTTACCGATTGGAGAGAATCACATTAAAATCCATACTATTCTTGTAAGTACAATTGACTTCTTCAGCTGGTTGTCTTCCTCTCATTGGTCCACGTCACCGATTCTAACGGCTATATTCCTCGATTTCTCGCCTTGGAATCATTCAGATTCTCGAGTCTCGGTGTCTTGAGAGACATCTTGAGTCTTGATTCTATCGAGTCTTGGTTTATCTCGAGTCTCAGATTTCTCATTTGAGCCTCGGGATACTTGATTCAAAGACTTCTCTTGGTGAACCTTGTCGATCAGCATACCGACTTTTCATATGCCGAGTTCGAAGTTCTCTCAAATCGAACATCCCGACCTTGATTCCGATTTGACTCAGCTATCGATTTTTCTTCTTTGCACGATCGAAATTTCGGATCGATCGATCAACATATCTTCGATCAACATCTCAGGATAGCATCAGTCGTTTACATTAGGTTTAAGATATCGGTTTAGCACATCGATCTCAATCACGTCCCGATCTTGATCATCTGCTCATCTTCATATCGATCTTGATCACGTCGATCTCGATCGGTCTCATCCGCTCCTCTTCCGACCGCAACCTTCTCTTCCGATTTTTACGGTTAGTTTCTTTCTAATCGACTTTATGCGCTCTTCGATCACCATATCACCGACCGTTTCTTCTAATTATCCGACAGTCCGTTTCGGTCATCGATCATTTGACCTTCCGATTCTTCCGATCACCGGGCTTAACTTTTCTTCTCTTCGATTTTGCATAATTTCATCGCTTAACTCCGAACTCATCTTACTCATCCGATCTCGATCATCTTTAAATCGATTTCGTGAGTTCCCCTCAACTCTGTTCTCGTTCCCCTCAACTTGTTATCTGTAGATTAGCTTCAAAAACACAAGTTGATAATGTTTTGGCATAATTCATCAAAACTAAAATATCCCAACAGGTTGAGTGAGAACTCTTGAAACATTTGTTGTATTGTGTTGAACTAACACATTAAACTAAGTCCAGTTGGTTAATTTGGTGCCCCTGCTGATAGGGAAGAGTAGACGTAGGACAAGTTGTCCGAACCACTATAAATCTTGTGTGCATCTATCTGCTTTACACATCTTGCACGCTAATTGTTTAAGTATTTCATGCATATTCTAAGTCTGGATCAGATTTGCACCAAGCAACTGATTTGATCAGTGTGACACTTTGTCATCTGATATAAAACATATTACTTAGAATCAGATTTGATAAACTGGTTTTTCACACGGGTTAAATCTATCTTCATCACATCCGTTAAACTGATAGACACCGAACTGATCTGCCCTCAGGCAATCAGTAAGTTGGATATCAGTCCAAATTGATTCACACGCACAATGATCAGGCAACTTGCTAGTCACACCTGATCCCACGAAAATGTTTCAGAAGTCTATTCACCCCTCCCCTCTAGGCTTCTGCCTCACTAAAACCCGTTCGCGACCTACATAATTTCTGTCTTATTTACTGGAAATAAATCTCTTATCACTGTTGCTTTAAATATGAATGAATGTTATATATATTTACTGCATAACTATTCAATAATAGTACGAGTTACATTTTAGTTAATGTGGTGATACTAGATCACAGAAGATCACATTAACAGTTCCTTGTAATTAAGTACAAATTAACAACCTAGATGGAAATGAACAATTCATCGTGAAAGGTTGAAGTGTAAGGCTCAGATTGACTTGTCTTGACCAAGAGATTACACTAGTACATTATGATGCGCTGAATAGGGCCTACAGCGGGGATAAATTCTTCAGTACTGAATGTAGAAGAATTAGACCTCAGTGGTTCATTATTTCTTAATCTCTGTCCCTTAAATAGGATCGTGTGTAAATAATAATTATTGTTTTGATTCATGTTGGGTAGAGAATCAATGCGATTCAATACTTTGTGTTTTGGGAAATATTATTAGTTTCATGAGGGATTTAAATCGATTTGGTCCCATAACTTTGGACCTTTAATGAAATGGTCTCGTATATATCACATGTTTAAATTTAGTCCTGTATGTTTTCAATTTGTGCCAATTTAGTCCCAAAAGCCTTGGGAACCGGTCAAACTACACTAAAAAAAAAGCGTCGTTTTGGGGAGTGTATCTGCAACGCCCACAATTTATAGAAAATCTTTGACTTGCTTCGATTTGGACACGTGGCACTCCACATGTATATTTTATCGATTAAAAAAAATGAAAAACAAAAATAAAAATTACACATCATTAATTACATATAAAATAAATCAAATTTAAATTAAATATATATTAAAATTTCAGAATACAATAAAAATAAAAAAAATTAAATGAAAATAGGAAGTTTCCAGGAAACTTCCCCACCCCCAAAATTAAAATTAAATCACTAATCCTCTAATCAGAAGCAAAAATCAAATCCATCACACTCTAACCCGTCCTGCATCCAAACAACTCCTTTGTACGGTAGGTGCTTTTCTAGAACTCTGCGTGAGAATTACGGTTTCATGGAATCTGGAATTCGCGAAGCCACAACGAAAATCCCCCACCAAATCGATCGAAATGCATTTCGTGAACCGCCCTGTTTTGTTGTCCTGTTCGAATCGCAAGCTCAACAACGTCGTTTCGTGTTGAATCGAATCGCGGTGCTGCTGAATCGTATCAATTGATTATATCACGAATTCGACGACATTGACATGAATCGGAAGCTGTAACCCCATCAATGTCAAATTGACGGAGAGCAATTCTATTGAGCCATGGTTCTTCGATTTTGGAACGGCGAAAAGTGTGGAGGATTAGGGTTCTTCAATTTGGGGGTGTTAGAGTGTGGAGGATTAGGGTACTTCAATTTGGGGGTGTTAGAGTGTGATGGATTCGATTTTTGCTTCTGATTAGAGGCTTAGTGATTTAATTTTAATTTTGGGAGTGGAGAAGTTTCCTGGAAACTTCCTATTTTCATTTAATTTTGTTTTTTTTATTGTATTATGAATTTTTAATATATATTTAATTTAAATTTGATTTATTTTATTTGTAATTAATGATGTATAATTTTTATTTTTGTTTTTCATTTTTTTTAATCGGTAAAATACACATGTGGAGTGCCACGTGTCCAAATCGAAGCAAGTCAGCATTTCCGGCCAGAAATTAGGGGCGCGTGTGATACACTCCCCTAAAACGACGCCGTTTTAGTGTAGTTTGACCGGTCTCCGGCGTCTTGGGACTAAATTGACACAAATTAAAAACATACGAGACTAAATTGAAACATGTGATATATACAGAACCATTTCAATAAAGGTCCAAAGTTATGGGACCAAATCCATTTAAATCCCGTTTCATGACGATTGTTAAAATTTAATACAGAGAATCTTGTGCAAGTACGTCTTGCTTGATTTGTCCCCTTGGTGGGATCAGAAGTATTATCATACCAAATCATGCAAGTGGAATTTGTTTCCGTTATGGATAATAATGTTGAGTTGTTCTTACTCAAAGGAAAAATATATTAATTAATATAAAACTTTTTCACTGGCTTAAATTAATTAATTGACTGGATAATCTTAAACACGGAAAATAATAACCGAGAGCCATATTACAGTAAGGGTAATTCTTGGTGGGCAGATTATGCCCTGGGCAGAAAAGACTATTTTAGATTCTGCTTGATTGAGGGCAGATTCTTGGGTGGGGCTTGATTGAGGGCAAAGACTTTTTAATGATTCTGCCCTGGGCAGAATCTACCCATTTAGTACCTCTCTTACAGTAATATGAGTTAAGATGGATGGTGCAATATTAATTTTATAGTGGAATAAATTAATATTAATTGACTGAATAATATTGTGGCTCAATATTAATAATTCAGAGTCCATTAGAAGGTCCAATCTTAATTCTCCTAAATGCCCCTTAAGTAGCCCAATATAAAGTCCAATAACTGAAAAGGCTGATTAAAATAAAATAAATTATTGTTGCATATTTTTCCTATTTTTTCGAAAATTAAGGAGAAAAGAAGAGGAAAGATTTTCTTGAAAATATTTTATGGAAAAAAATAAATATTCTTAGAATATAAGATTATCTTATAAATTCAAAGAAAATCAAATCTTGATTCTTTCTTCATTGAGATCAGTGATTTCAGAACCGGACCGGACCGGCCGGTTCGACCGGTTGAACCGGGAAACGGTCCGAAACCCCCCTAAAAACCATTTTATCGGTCGAACTGGTCAAAACCGTTAAAAACCGGTTCAACCGGTTCTTTCTCTCTTTTTTTTTTCTTTTTTTTTAAATGAAATTATTTAGGGTTCATCTTCATCCCTTAAATTCAGAACCCCAATTAAAAAAAAAATCGAAATCGTACTTGAAAGCAGGGGAATAACTGTATCGCGCCTGCCTTTTGATGTTGAAAACAACTGAAGTCTGCTTCGAGGTCAGGGCATTATCCAGGAGGCCAAAAGTGTGGCAACGAACGAGCGTTTGTGAGCGCTGAGAGGAGGGCTCTTGAGTGACCATTATTGGTGGATTAAGGATGGTGTGAGTGTTGTAAATTAATTTTGTAGTTGAATGTGTATTATTGTGGGAATTTAAAACTGGGGGCAAAACGTGGTGGATGTTTACACAGGTTATGGAGAAGTGGATTGATTGAGAAAGAGAGTGAGAAGACGGTGAGTTTTTGGAGGAGGAGAGAGAGGGAGTGTAAATGGGGTTTTTTAAGATAATTAATACATGCACGTATTTTGAAAAAAAAATGAAATACAAGTCAAGCATAAAATCAAAATAGGAGATATATCCGGATTTGTTGCAGCGAAAATCTCTATTTTAAAAATCGGGTCCGACCGGCCGGTCGGACCGGTGAACCGCCCCAAAGCGGCCCAATAGAGGTGTATAGAACCGCTATTTATTGACCCCCTCAAAAACCGGAAAAACTGTTCGAAAACCGGTGAAACTGAACCGTGAAACGGTTTTTCACCGTTTTCAAACAAAAAACCAAAAAAAAAAAAAAAAAAAAAAAGGGCCACTGTCACGCTAGCCGCTCACAAGGGGCCACACATGACGCCACTCTCCAAGCCAGATCCGCTGCCACCAAAATCACCCCCACCAACAGATCCACCACCAACCGCCGCCACAAACCACCACGGTCTCGAGTCCGCCGCTCGCCGCCACCAAAATCACCACGGTCTCGAGTCCGCCGCCACCAAAATCACCCCCACCAACAGATCCACCACCAACCGCCGCCACAAACCACCACGGTCTCGAGTCCGCCACTCGTCGCTCGCCCTCGTCTCTGCCTTCACCCTCGTCGCCGCCGATTTATGTGTGTGTGTATATTCGTGTGTATATATGTGTAGAGAGAGAGAGGGAGTTTATGTCATTATGTGTGTGTATATATGAATATCCGTGTGTATATTAATATATGTATATAGAGAGAGAGTATAGAGAGAGAGAGAGAGTTTATGTGTGTAAATTTATGTGTATTATGTATATATGTATATAGAGAGAGAGAGTATATGTTTATAATATATATATTGTAATTGTATGTGTAATTGTTTATTTAGAGTCATTAATTCATTTATATTCACTTATCATACTCTATATTTTGATTTTTTTTAAAATTATGCATACTATATATATATAACATTTATTATGACGTCACACCGGCTCAATCAGGTTCAATCCGGTCCAATCGATCCGACCCCGGTCCAACCTTTTTTTGGGGTCGTTCGGTTCAACTTCCGATTTCGGTTTTTAAAACATAGGCGAAAATTGGTCACATATCCAAATTAATGTGTATATGACACGATCTAAAAAAAGGAATACGAAATCAAACATAAAATTAAAACAAGAGATATCTGGATTTTTACTAGCGAAGATTAGGCAAGTATCCAAAAATTGAATAGACACGTAATTACCAACAAATTAAATAAAAAAATTAAAGTATAATATATAGGTGTATATATTATATTAATATATATATTTCGGATGAAACATGTTACTATTTGTTGGTTATTGATTATCAATTTAAGTTTTTGTAGGTGTATATTTATTTTATTTTTCAATTAAACATAAAAAATATTGAAAAAAATTAAGCAGCGAATATTTTAGCGGTTGAACTGGTCCGACCGGTTGAACCGCTGACCGGTGGTCTGTCCGGTTCGATCACCAGTTCGGTTATGAAAACACTGCTTGAGATTTTAGAAAATTGCCTAATTATAAGGGATGAGATTTTTTCTGAAAAATTTATTTATGGGAAAGAGAACATATTGGATATATTAACTATTAATTCTTGCACAAGAATTAAAGATCTTTCCATATCTCAATTTTGATCTAAAAGAATTGGTCACCTCTATGCTTATAAATATGGGATGATTTTTTTATCCCCAACACAATTTCATGAGTTGGAAAAATTAGAAATTCTCAAAGGTGGTGCAACATATTTTTCTTTTTCCCTTTTGTTAATTGTTTGTGGGAATCCTCCACCGGATTATCAAGTAAGGACGTGGGAATACTTGAGAAGGTTCTTTGGGTTTGTTCGTTGGAACGAGTACTCATCTTCTCAACGGTTGTCTCGCCAAGAGGTATGTTCACGTAAACTCTTAGAATCCCGCATGCGTAGGATTTACGTGAATTTATTATGTTCATGATGTTGATTGATTATTATTTGAATTAATATAGAATTAATTCAAGCTAGTAATAATTGTATAGTTAAATTTATATTTAAATTTTATCCCGAATAGATCCGGACAATTAATTCCCCAACAATTCGAACATCTCAGAGCTACGTTTATAATTATATTTAACTTAATTTACAAGGTCAGTCTCAAAACATTGAGAACCAATTTATATTGTGTCAGTAGAGAACCACTACGTCGGGTCAACACATACTTAGGTATTATGTAAAGAGTTACGAATTTCATACAGTTGAATATGCATCAACCAAAATGACTACAAACATCTGTGTTTGCATTAAGAGTGCAAGTTTCGATGAAGATACTCATCATTACTTTTGAGAGCTACAAGAAGTCATTGAAGTAGGATATCTGGGATTTCGTGAGAAGAATGCAGTGTTGTTCAAGTGTGATTGGTTTGTGTTGGAATATAGAGGCACGTAAACACGTAATACATGCGCAGCGAAAATAAAGAGTTCACCAACAACGAACACGTAATTGCATAAAGAGAAACCTTACAGTAAATCGTACACAGATTTCGCTAATATGGTATCCACGTAATCCCCTTGCTCAGATTCGCACAGATTTGCCAACGTTGAATATCGAGACGAATTTGCTAGGAAAAATCTGACTAGAGATTTTATGGAGAAAACTAGGTTTCTTGTAGTGTTTAATGAATCCCTAGGACCTCATATATCATCGGGAAGACCAACTTAAATCTTAAGCTATCTTTATTAGGAATATCTTTCCTAATCTTGCAAAATAAATCCCATAGATATGTTTTTCCCTACATATATTTTCCTACAATAATATTCCATATATTATTTGGGATTCCTATTTAATTAAATACAATTTAATTAAACAGTAATAATAATTAATTCCAAATTAAATATTATTAATTCTCCATAAATTAAATATTAAATCCAATTTAATACTTAATCAATCAACTTTAATCTGATTACGGAATTACTTGTTGTGTGACCCATAGGCCCTCATATATCGAGCGATTAGTCAAACTAACAGTCTTAATTGAACCCTAGACAATAAATCAGATATTCTCAATATACGAGGTACGTTGTGAGAAACGTGCAACTACTTGTAACTTAAACATGGGCTATTACGATATCTTCCTTTCATTTGCGAATACTCGATTAAGTCTTGAACATGATGAAGTGTCTATTCAAATAACTTAATCATGTTATCTCTAATCACTAATTGATCATGTATGTCACACTTGGCCACAAAGTCCAAGTTGACGTGCATCGGCCGATGACTTAAATCCAATTATGATGAGAAGATGAGTATTCTCTCTAAATCCACTTTGAGGAATGAATCATATTCTTGACTCAACTACCACGCACATGCATTTCGGGATTAACCCAATCCAAGCCATATCTACCCATGGAAGGGTGCAAGCGTCGGTCATGGTCAAAGTTCATCAATCCACACATGTCGTGCGTATTGACCTCAAGTCAAAGGAGTATCGCATTGCTCCCACTAACCGAGACACCCTTAGACACATATTGTGAAATTACATCAAACGGTTGCTCGGATGGGTATACTGTTGGGATAACATATGCCAGGCTCTATCAGGATGACCTCATAAACACAAATTTAAATTAACAATAATTACTAGCATGAATTAAACTAAGTGAATTCAAATAATAATTAATCCAACATCGACATGCAAATAATATTTCACGTAAAAGAACCTAGCATGCAGAATTTCTAGGAGTTTACGTAAACGTAGCCGTTGGAGAGACGGTTTGAGACAGACATGATCAAGTATCTGGATACCCACCAAAAGTTCTTCTCAAGTATTCCTAAGTCCTCGTTCAATAACCCCGGTGGAAGGTTCTCCAATGAACAATTTATAAACAAAGGAAAAATAAATAATTGTTGCACCACCTTTGTGGATTTCTAATATTTTCAACGCATGGAACTGTAGGGGATGAACAAGATTCATTCCCTTATTTATATAGAGGTGTTTGGACGAAAATTTGAGCCAAAATAGGGTTAGGAAAGATCTTTTCTTGATCTCCAAGAAATCTTGAATATATCTCATATATTCTTCTTTCCATGTGTATTATTTCACAAAAATTTCACACCCTTATTTAGCCTAATATTTCGAAAATAATAGGGGATATTTCAAGATTGGAACTTTCTTGAATTTATGAGATACTCTTGTATTCCTAGAATACATATCTTTTTTCATAAGATCTTGTCAAGAAAATCAAGAAAATTTATGGGATAATCTTGTATTCCAAGAATACTTATCTCATTTCCATAAAGATCTTTTCAAGAAAATTCTTCTCCCTCTTTTCCTTCAATATTTTCGAAAAAACAAGGAAAATATAAGCAACAATAATTTAATTTATTTTAAGCACCTTTTATTTAATGGACTTTAATTTGGGCTACTTGAGGGGCCTTTAGGAGAATTAAGATGGACCTTCCAATGGGCTACTGAATTTCAATATTGAGCCACAATATAATTCAGCCCATTAATATTAATTAATACCACTATGTAACTAATAATGCACTATCCAACTTAACCCATATTACGGTAATATGGCTCCCGGTTATTATTTCCCAGGTTTAAGATTATTTAGTCCATTAATTAATTAAGCTACTAAAAAGTTTTATATTAATTAATATCTTTATCCTTGGAGTAAGGACAACCCAACTTTATTATCCATACAGGAAAATTAATTCCACTTGCAAGATTTGGTATGATAAAGGTTTCTGGCCCACCAAGGGGACCAATCATGCAAGACATTGCAAGCACATGATTCTCTGTATTAATATAACAATTGTCGTGCAATTAATATTATTGTCCAAGATATATGGTATCGAAGTCGCAATGATTCTCTTCCCATTTATAAGTCAAAGCAATAACTACTAATCACACACAGTCCTTATTAAGTGACGGAGATTAAGAAATCAACAACCATTGAGGTCTAACTCTTCATCCCTTAAGTCAGTGCGAATGAGTTTATCCTCTCCGCAGGTTCGCTTCAGCGCATCGAATGCACTAGTGTAATTTCTTGGTCAAGACAAGTCAATCTGAGCCTTACACATCAACTTCTACCAATAGATTGTTCGGATCTATCTAAGTTGTGAAAAACGCACTTGTTTACAAGGCACTGTTAACGTGATCTTCTGTGATCTGGTATCACCACGTTAACTACAATGTAATGCGTGTTATTATATATGAACGGTTTGCAATAAATATATATAACATTAAATCATATTTAAAGCAACAATGATAAATAATTTATTTAAGTAAATAAGTGTTTAATACATAGGTTATACAAAGTAAAAGCATACTTTCACGTATAACCCCAACAATCTCTCACTTATACTCAAAGTCTGCTTTTAAGTATACCACAGCATATCTGATGTATTACACGGTGACATCTAATGTTACCTACATCAACCTAATAACATTTATCCCACTTATACTCAAAGCAGATTGGCAACGCTCTTGACACCCATTCCTTCCACATGTCTCTCGAATGTTAACTGAGGTAGACCCTTTGTGAATAGATCGGCTAGGTTGTCTTCCGACGCGATCTTTGCCACCTCTATATCTCCTCTCTTAACGATTTCTCGTATAAGATGAAATTTCCTTTCAATGTATTTGCTGACCTTGTGGGCTCTCGGTTCCCTTGAATTTGCAACTGCTCCGGCATTATCACAAAAAATCGTGATGGTGCTGGGCAAATTTGGAACAACGTCCAAGTCAACTGGGAAGTTTTTGAGCCACATCGCTTCTTTCCCTGCTTCACAAGCAGCTACATATTCGGCTTCCATGGTAAAATCGGCGATGCATTTCTACTTAACTTTTCTCCATGTTACAGCTCCTCCCCCCAGATAAAACACACTACCAGAGGTAGATTTTCTGGAATCTAGGTCTGATTGGAAATTCGAGTCTGTGTATCCCACTGGAAATAAACTGTCTGACTGATAAACCAGCATTCTATCTCGAGTTCTTTTCAGATACTTTAGAATGTTCTTAACAGTAGTCCAATATTGATTTCTGGGGTTACTTTGATATCTTGCCACCATGCCTACGGCATAGCAGATATCCGGTCTCGTACACAACATTGCATACATGAGGCTTCCTACTGCCGACGCATAAGGAATGCCTCTCATGTCATCTATCTCCCTTTGTGTCTTAGGACACATGTCTTTCGATAGATGGATTTTGTGCCTGAAAGGTACAAAGCCCTTCTTGGAATCTTGTATGCTGAAACACTTCAAAATAGTGTCTATGTATGAAGCTTGCGATAAGCCAATCATTCTTTTCTTTCGATCTCAAGTGATCTTGATCCCAAGAATATGACCGGCTTCCCCTATGTCCTTCATATCAAACTGTTTTGATAGTCATACCCTTACGTCTGACAAAACTTTTACATCATTTCCGATGAGCAGAATATCGTCTACATATAGTACTAGGAATACCAAGGCAATTCTGTCACACTTCTTATAAACACAACTCTCGAAATTATTTTGATCAAACCCATAGGATTTGATTACATGATAAAAAAATTGGTTCCAAGCCTGAGATGCTTGCTTCAGTCCATAAACGGACTTCCTCAGCTTGCACACAAGGTGTTCTTGGCCTTTTTCGATGAAACCTTCGGGCTGTTGCATATAGATTTTCTCGTCAAGACTCCCGTTAAGGAAAGCTGTCTTGACATTCATTTATCAGATCTCAAAATCTAGATGCGCAGTTATTGCCAAGAGAATACGGATGGACTTAAGCATGGCCACAGGCGAAAAGGTTTCTTCATAATCGATACCCTCTTTCTGAGTGTATCCCTTTGCCACAAGATAGCTTTAAAGGTTTCCACCTTCCCATCCGGTCCTCTTTTCCTCTTGTAGACCCACTTGCATCCAATGAGTTTTACCCCACTGGGTGGTTCAACTAGCTCCCACACTTGATTATGATCCATTGAGCCCATCTCGACTTCCATCGCAGTTTGCCAGGATTCTTAATCCTTATCTTGGACCGCCTCCTTGTAGGACCAGGGGTCTGATTCACTATCCCCGGGGATCAAATTCGAAGATTCTCCTATCCCCATGAATCTCTCAGGTTGTCGGACAATCCTCCCATTACGATGAGGTTCCGATTGTGTCGGTGTGAAGCTTGGTATATCAACCTGTACAGTTGGTATAGGAGTTTGCCCTCTTATTTCATGTAAGGTAATCTCACTTTTGGGGTTTTTGGAACCGATTTGAATTGCACCAGATTCAGAGTAAGCCGCCGTTTCCAAGGCATGACCCCAAAACGACTTGGGTAGATCTGAATAACTCATCATGGATCTGTCCATTTCTAAGAGTATTCTATTTCTTCGTTCTGCAACCCCATTTTGTTGAGGGTTTTGTTGGGGAATTAATTGTCCGGATCTATTCGGGATGAATATTTAAATACAAATTTAATTCTAACAATTATTACTAGCATGAATTAATCCTAAATTAATTCAAATAATAATTCAACAACAAATCATGCATATAAACAGTTCACGTAAATCCTACGCATGCGAAATTACTACGAGTTTACGTGAACTTACCTCTTGGAATGACAATGGTCTCGTCGATGAAAACACACCAAAAGACCTTCCCAAGTATTCCCTAGTCCTTGCTCGACAATCCGATGGAAGAAAACTCGCGAACAATTAACAAAAGGGAAAATAAAATTTGTTGCACCACCTTTGTGGATTTACTAATTTTTCCAGCACATGGAATTGTACTTGGGAATGAAACATTCATCCCCTATTTATAGAGGGGTGTTGGACGATTTTTGGCATGGAATAGGGGGAAGAAAATCTTTTCTTGATCTCCAAGAAATCTTGAATATATCTCCTATATTCTTTTCTCCATAATTAAAATATTCCATAAAAATCCCAACTCCTCTTGTTATGGGAATTTTTGAAAATAATAGGAACAAGAAACCAAGATTTGGATCTTCTTGAATTTATGAGATATACTTGTATTTCAAGAAATACATATCTTCCATAATATTTTTTCAAGAAAATCAAGAAAATCTTTCTTTCCCTTTTATTTCAAAATTTTCGAAAATCACAATATAAATAACCAAGTGGGAGATTTCTTGAATTTAATGAGATAATCTTGTATTCCAAGAATACATATCTTCATTCCATAACAAAATTCAAAGAAAATCTTTCTCCCCTTTTATTCATATTTTTTCGAAAAAATGAGGAAAAATAAGCAACAAAATTTATTTTATTTTTAAACACCTTTTTTCAGTTATTGGACTTATGTTGGGCTACTTGGGGGGCCTGTAGGAGAATTAAGATTGGATCTTCCAATGGATCTTGAATTATCAATATTGAGCCACAATATTATTCAAGCCCATAAATATTAATTAATCCCACTACATAATTAATATTGCACTATCCATCTTAACCCATATTACAGTTAATATGGCTCCCGATTATTATTTCTCATGTTTAAGATTATCTAGCCCATTAATTAATTCAAGCCACTGAAATAGCTTTCCATTAATTAATATGTTTTATCTTTGGTAAAGGAACGGTTCAACATTATTATCCATACTGGAAACTAGTTCCACTTGCAAGATTTGGTATGATAAAACTTATGAACCTCCCAAGGGGGCAAATCGAACAAGCGTACTTGCACACGATTCTCCGTATTAAATCTTAGCAATCGCATGTGACCAATAATATTGCCCAAGATATAAAGTATTTAATCTCCTTGATTATCTACCCGTAATAAGTCAAAGCAATATTTACTAACCACACGCAATCCTATTTAAGGGACGAAGATTAAGAAATAACTAACCACTGAGGTCTAATTCTTCCTAGTTCAGTTCTGAAGAATTTGTCCTCCTGTAGGTCCTCTTCAGTGCATCAGTCATGCACTAGTGTAATCTCTTGGTCAAGACAAACCAATCTGAGCCTTACACTTCAACCTTTCACGATGGATTGTTCATTTCCATCTAGGTCGTGAATGGTGTACTTTTAGTTACAAGAAACTGTTAATTTAATCTTCTGTGATCTGGTATCACTAAATTACTTACAATGTAACTCGTACTATTTATTGAACAGTTATGCAGTAAATATATGTAACATTCGATGATATTTAAAGCATCAGTGATAAACAATTTATTTCAGTAAATAAGTCCAAAATTCAGTCTGATTATACAAAGTAAAAGCATACTTTCCAGTATAATCCCAACAATCTCCCACTTATACTCAAAGTCTACTTTTAAGTATACATCAGCATGTCTCGTGTAGTTCCTAATACGTGACATCTAATGTCACCTACACGAACCTAATAATGTCTCCCACTTATACTCAAAGCAGATTGTCAACGGTCTTGACACCCATTCCTTTCACATGTCTCTCGAATGTATTATGAGGCAGACCCTTTATGAATGGATCAGCTAGGTTGTCTTCTGACGCGATCTTTGCCACCTCTATATCTCCCCTCTTAACGATTTCTCGTATAAGATGGTATTTCCTTTCAATGTGTTTGCTGGCCTTGTGGGCTCTTGGTTCCCTTGAATTTGCAACTGCTCCAGCATTGTCACAATAAACAGTGATTGTGCTGGGCAAATTCGGAACTACATCCAAGTCCACTAGGAAGCTCTTGAGCCAAACCGCTTCTTTCGCTGCCTCGCAAGCAGCTACATATTCGGCTTCCATGGTAGAATCTGCGATGCATTTCTGCTTAACGCTTCTCCACGTCATGGCTCCTCCCCCCATGCAAAACACACTACCGGAGGTAGATTTTCTAGAATCTAAGTCTGATTGGAAATCTGAGTCCGTGTAGTCAATGGGGATTAGACTATCTGACTGATAAACCAACATTCTATCTCGAGTTCTTTTCAGATACTTCAGAATGTTTTTAACTGCCGTCCAATGTTCTTTCCCCGGGTTACTTTGATATCTTGCTACCATGCCAACGACAAAGTAGATATCCGGTCTCGTACACAGCATTGCATACATAAGGCTTCCGACAGCCGAAACATAAGGAATGCCTTTCATGTCATCTATCTCCTTTTATGTCTTAGGGAACTTTTCCTTGGATAGATGGATTCCATGCCTGAAAGGTACGAAGCCTTTCTTGGAATCCTGCATGCTGAATTGTTTCAAGACAGTGTCTATGTATGAAGCTTGCGATAAGCCTATCATCATTTTCTTGCGATCTCGAGTGATCTTGATCCCAAGGATGTGCCCGGCTTCCCCTAAGTCCTTCATATCAAACTGTTTTGAAAGCCATGCCCTTACGTCTGATAGCACCTTTACATCATTCCCGATGAGCAGAATGTCATCTACGTATAGTACTAAGAATACCAATGCAGTTCCAACATGCTTTTTGTACACACAACTTTCGAACTCATTTTGATCAAACCCATAAGACTTTATAACATGATCAAAACATTGGTTCCAAGCTCTGGATGCCTGTTTGAGTCCGTAAATGGACTTCATGAGCTTACAAACTAGGTGTTCTTGGCCCTTTTTAATGAAGCCTTGGGGTTGTTGCATATAGATTTCTTCATCAAGACTTCCGTTAAGGAAAGCTGTCTTGACATCCATTTGCCAGATTTCAAAATCGAGATGCGCAACTATAGACAAGAGAATCCGGATGGACTTGAGCATTGCTACAGGTGAAAAGGTTTCCTCATAGTCGATCCCTTCTTTCTGAGTATAACCTTTCACCACAAGCCTTGCCTTGAAGGTTTTCACCTTCCCTTCTGGTCCCCTCTATCTCTTGTATACCTACTTGCAACCAATGGGTTTGACCCCATTAAGTGGTTCGACTAGCTCCCACACTCTGTTATGATCCATAGAACATATTTTTGCTTTCATTGCCTTTTGCCAAGAAACCGCATCCTTGTCTTGGATTGCCTCATCATATGTCCATGGGTCTGATTCGTCTTGTCCGGGAATCAAGTCCGAGGACTCTCCTATCCCCATGAATCTCTCGGGCTGTCTCACAACCCTCCCACTACGATGAGGTTCCGGTTGTGAAAGTGTGTCGTTTGGTATGTCATCTTGTACAGTTGGCAATGAGGTTGGCCCCCTTAGCTCACTTAAGGTAATCTCACTTCTGGCTCTTCTTTCGTTCATATAGTCTTCCTCCAAAAATCTAAAGTGGGTGCTTATTACCACCTTTTGATCTTCGGGACCATAGAACATACACCCTTTTGTTCCCTCGGGGTATCCTATAAACAACCTTAATTCTGATCGAGGATCCAATTTCCCGGCTTCCTTGTCCAACACGTAGGCCGGACACCCCCAAATTCTCATGTGTCTCAAACTGGGCTTGCGCCCGGTCCACAATTCTTTGGGAGTTTTGGGAACCGATTTGGATGGCACCAAGTTCAGAATGTAAGCCGCTGTTTCCAAGGCATGACCCCAGAACGACTTGGGAAGATCCGCATAACACATCATTGATCTAACCATTTCTAAAAGAGTTCTGTTTCTTCGCTCTGCAACCCCATTTTGTTGAGGAGTTCCGGGTGCAGTTAGCTGGGATGCAATCCCTTCATCTGACAAGTAGTTCAAAAACTCATCGCTGAGGTACTCGCCTCCAAGATCGGATCGTAGAGACTTGATACGTTTTTCCATATGATTCTCTGCTTGAGCCTTAAATTCTTTGAATTTCTCAAATGTCTCAGATTTATGCTTCATAAGAAAAATATAACCATACCTCGAGTAGTCATCAATAAAAGTGACGAAATACTCGTAACCTCCTCTTACTTTGGTTGACTTTGGACCACATACGTCTGTGTGAACGATTTCTAACACTTCTCTGGCTCTATTCCCCTTGGCTCCGAATGCCCTCTTGGTCATTTACCCTCCAAACATGATTCGCAGGTTGGAATTAGTTCAACTTGGAGAAACTCTAGTGAACCGTCTTTCACCAACCTTTGGATCCTCTTTGGATTAATATGTCCCAATCTTAGATGCCATAGAAGTGTTTCGTTCATGTCTGATGAACGTTTTCTTTTATCGGAAACAGTAGATGTGTTATAGGATGCATTTCGTGAGTGGTGTACACAGTTAATTGTATGGAGATTATTCGACCAATGTCCCATAACAGATACACTCATCATTTCAGGAAATGATGTCATTCTTATTAGAAGAAACTAAGTGTCCATTAACAGAATTTTAGAAACTAAAAGTGAATTCTTTCTAAAACTGGGAACATAAAGATAATCTCCAAAAAAACTTTATCTTCAAAAGACAGGTGCACTTCTCCCACTGCTTTAACCACTACTCATAAAGCACTGCAATATCTGCAACCTACGTAGCATTGCAATAACCGTTACTTACGTAGTATTGCAATATCTGCTACTTACGTAGCATTGCAATAACCGCTACTTTCGTAACATCGCCCAGTGTGATGAGGATCTCACTCCCACTAAGTTGCCGGATCAGTTTGAACCCGTGAAGCAAACATGATTAGTGGATCCCGTATCAACTACCCACGAATGAGAAGTATACACCGCTAAACAAGTTTCAACAATTAGTGCGTGAGAATTATCTTTCTTTCCGGCCCTTTTGGGGTTGGAACAGGCAAACCTCCATTGTCCTCTTTCACCGCAGCTTAAGCACTTCCTCTTTGGATTTTCCTTGACACCACCAGCATTCGTCATCTTACCATTGCCCTTGGCAACAATTGAGTCGGATGGCTTTTGGTCATCTTCTTCTTCTTGCCTCCCCTTGGCCTAGAAAATGAAGACAAACCGCTTGCCATCAAAGCTTGAGTTTGGTGCCCCATCAACATCTCTGCCGAGACCAAAGCTTGCAACAAATCAGCTAGCGAGGCCAAAATGCTCAGAAACTTTTGGGCAGAGAGTGAAATACCAAATTCATCTGAGTCTCCAGATCATAATCTGCACTCAGAACCTCAAGTTTGTTCAGATGGGCCATCTATTTTGAGGACGTAATCCCTTACGGGTTTGCCCTCCACCATTTTCAGCGACGACATCTCTCGCAAGGTGATCTGACGAGTCCCGCATTTTTGACTCGTCAGTTGGCTCATCTGATTTTGGTGTGTCAAGAATCCACTTGTGCTTTTGTGCAGTTAGAACAATTATAATTTTTCGTTTCCAATCAACTTATTCTATTGACTTTAAGTATAATTGCAGTGGATTAAAAGGTTACGACATGCTGAACTGAAATAAATAATAATATGCATAAGCACAAATATATCACAAAATTCGATCACATGTTTCATATTAAAATCTCCAAAAAATATGAACATGCATCAGCCAACATCTCAAAACAGTTAAAAAAGCCATGTGAGGTGGGTCATTATTTAAACACATTCAAGCAGGTTACAAACAAGAACAAACCTTTAATATCCAGATTAATAGTTGGCTCCCACTTGACCAATATAAAATTGACAGGGACTTCGGGGAAGTATATGCATATCAATTTTATACCTAAGTAATAACCATGATTAAATACATAATTACTATTTCTCTTTGATCGAGCCTCGTAGGGAGGGTCATCGTCGCCACTAGTAATAATCCACAATCATCCAATTGGAATTTATTCATGTGAAAGCTATCTTTTGACCGTCCCGTGGGGGGAATTTCTCCAAAAGAATTCACAAATAAATAAATCATGGAGGTCAATAATTAATTCAATTTTATTATCTGGAATAAAATTATCAATTAATTGTTTAAGCATACTTAGTAATTTTCGAATGTGAGATTTTTCAAAATATTTTCTCATGCATCGCAAATTTAAACACAATTTAAATAAGCATAAAATAATGCATAAACATCAAGACAAAAAATTAAACATATTGGACACATTTATCCAATTGTCATGGTTAATTTTTGTCATGTCTTGTTCTTGAGAAATCGTCTTCATAGCCTTCATCGTTCGTCTCGAAAAGTTCTCACTTGACCGTTTAAAAAAAAAAGCCTTGTCAAGCCACATCATCGATCATTTCATGGTCGAGTGCCCGCCCTAGCACACCCCGATGATCGTGTCGAATGGCGTCGTCTTGTTGGCCTTAAGCCGGCGCCACGTTGCCGTGTCGCCCGCCAGCAGCGCCTCGATTTCGTTGTCGCGTCGCCAGACGCGCTTTGGCGACATCGTCGCCAGCGCTTCGCGACGCATCGCCCGTGGTAAATGGCCCATCGCCGCCAAGGCGCGCCGCGTCATCTGGCGAATCTCCTTCGGCCCCTCCGGCCCTCGCCCGCCCGTGCGAGCCCTTGAGTCGCGTCGCCGACGTTCTTCCCTTGGCATGTTTCGCGCGATGCACGCTGCCTACGCCCAGTTCCGGATCCCGTCTTTTAATTCTTCATCTCGGCTCTCGTTTTCGATCCGGTTACAATTTATTTACAAAAAATAAATAAACCTAGATCTAAACTAGTCTATTACATTGATCAAATCAAATAAATTCTAATCTACTCGTGGATTTTCTCACGAGGCAAAACGAATCCGAACAAATTGAATTAAAAAAACCACAATTTATATGCATGCATAAATAAACACATTAAATTCCATGACAATTGGATACGCAAGCAGTATCTAGCAATTCTACTATCAATTTCAAATTTAATGTAAATGAATTAAATTACAATTTAAATATCGTAGGCAAACCGAGGCTCGATCAGCTTGTTGGGGAATTAATTGCCCGGATCTATTCGGGATGAATATTTAAATATAAATTTAATTCTAACAATTATTACTAGCATGAATTAATCCTAAATTAATTCAAATAATAATTCAACAACAAATCATGCATATAAACAGTTCACGTAAATCCTACGCATGCGGATTTACTACGAGTTTACGTGAACTTACATCTTTGAATGACAATGATCTCATCGATGAAAACACACCAAAAGACCTTCCCAAGTATTCCCTAGTCCTTGCTTGACAATCCGGTGGAAAGAAACTCGCGAACAATTAACAAAAGGGAAAATAAAATTTGTTGCACCACCTTTGTGGATTTACTAATTTTTCCAGCACATGGAATTGTACTTGGGAATGAAACATTCATTCCCTATTTATAGAGGGGTGTTGGACGATTTTTGGCATGGAATAGGGGGAAGAAAATATTTTCTTGATCTCTAAGAAATCTTGAATATATCTCCTATATTCTTTTCTCCATAATTAAAATATTCCATAAAAATCTCAACTCCTCTTGTTATGGGAATTTTTGAAAATAATAGGAACAAGAAACCAAGATTTGGATCTTCATGAACTTATGAGATATACTTGTATTTCAAGAAATACATATCTTCCATAATATCTTTTCAAGAAAATCAAGAAAATCTTTCTTTCCCTTTTATTTCAAAAATTTTGAAAATCACAATATAAATAACCAAGTGGGAGATATCTTAAATTTAATGAGATAATCTTGTATTCCAAGAATACATATCTTCATTCCATAACAAAATTTAAAGAAAATCTTTCTCCCCTTTTATTCATATTTTTTCGAAAAAATGAGGAAAAATAAGCAACAAAATTTATTTTATTTTTAAACACATTTTTTCAGTTATTGGACTTTATGTTGGACTACTTGGGGGGCCTTTAAGAGAATTAAAATTGGACCTTCCAATGGATCTTGAATTATCAATATTGAGCCACAATATTATTCAAGCCCATAAATATTAATTAATCCCACTACATAATTAATATTGCACTATCCATCTTAACCCATATTACAGTTAATATGGCTCCCGGTTATTATTTCCCATGTTTAAGATTATCTAGCCCATTAATTAATTCAAGCCACTGAAATAGCTTTCCATTAATTAATATGTTTTATCTTTGGTAAAGGAACAGTTCAACATTATTATCCATACTGGAAACTAGTTCCACTTGCAAGATTTGGTATGATAAAACTTATGAACCTCACAAAGGGGCAAATCGAACAAGCGTACTTGCACACGATTCTCCGTATTAAATCTTAGCAATCGCATGTGACCAATAATATTGCCCAAGATATAAAGTATTTAATCTCCTTGATTATCTACCCGTAATAAGTCAAATCAATATTTACTAACCACACGCAATCCTATTTAAGGGACGAAGATTAAAAAATAACTAACCACTGAGGTCTAATTCTTCCTAGTTCAGTTCTGAAGAATGTGTCCTCCTGTAGGTCCTCTTCAGTGCATCAGTCATGCACTAGTGTAATCTCTTGGTCAAGACAAACCAATCTGAGCCTTACACTTCAACCTTTCACGATGGATTGTTCATTTCCATCTAGGTCGTGAATGGTGTACTTTTAGTTACAAGGAACTGTTAATTTAATCTTCTGTGATCTGGTATCACTAAATTAACTACAATGTAACTCGTACTATTTATTGAACAGTTATGCAGTAAATATATGTAACATTCGATGATATTTAAAGCATCAGTGATAAATAATTTATTTAAGTAAATAAGTCCGAAATTCAGTCTGATTATACAAAGTAAAAGCATACTTTCCAGTATAATCCCAACAGGGTTACGGGTGCAGTCAACTGGGAAACAATGCCCTCGTCTGACAGGTAGTTCAAAAACTCATCGATGAGGTATTCGCCTCCACGATCAGATCGTAGAAACTTGATACTCTTTTCCCTATGATTCTCCACTTCGGCTTTGAACTCCTTGAATTTATCAAAGGTTTCCGATTTGTGTTTCATGAGGAAAATGTACCCAAACCTTGAGTAATCATCGATGAAAGTCACGAAATGCTCATAGCACCTCTAGCTTTGGTTGACATTGGACCACACACGTCAGTGTGACCGATTTGCAACACTTCTGTGGCTCTATTCCCCTTGGCTCCAAATGCCCTCTTGGTCATTTTATCCTCCAAACATGATTCGCATGTTGGAAGTGGTTCTAGCTGTAGGTCCGACAGGGAACCATCTTTCACCAACCTTTGGATCCTATTCAGATTAACATGACCTAATCTTAGATACCATAGAAGTGTCTCATTCACGTTTTCTGAATGTTTTCTCTTATTGCATGAAACAATCGATGTGTTATAAGATGCATTTTGTGAGTGGTGTGCACAATTAATAGTATAGAGATTGTTCCGTAAAGTTCCATGATAAATAAACATATCGGTACGGTAAACAGTATCTTTCTTAGAAAAACGAACATAATATCCATCATTAAATAGTTTAGAAACTGAAATAAGGTTTTTGTGAAAAACTGGAACGTAAAGAACATCTCTTAAAACTAAAATCTTGTCTTCAAAAGACAGGTGCACGTCTTCCACTGCTTCAGCTGCTACTCTCGTAGCATCGCCCAGTGTGATGAGGACCTTACTTCCACTAAGTTGCCGGGTCAGTTTGAACCCCACAAACATGATCAGTGGATCCTGTATCCATTACCCACGAGTGGGTAGCATACGCCGCTAAACAAGTTTCAACAACTAGTGCATGAGAATTACTTTTCTTTCCTTTCCTTTTAGGATTGGAACAGGCGTCCCTTCAATGTCCTTTTCCACCATAGTTGAAACACTTCCCCTTTGGATTCCTTCTGACACTCAACCATTTGACCGTCTTTTCTCTACTTTTCTTGGCAGTGAGGTTTCCTTGATTTCGACCATTCATCTTTTCATCAATCTTGCCCTCCGTTGGCCTAGATTTTGAGAAAAAACTTTTAGTCACCAAGGCTTCATTTTCTTGTCCCAGATGTTTCTCTATCGTCTCCAAAGCTTCTTGAAGAGTATCCATAGTGAACATGTGATCGCTCATCAAAAAACTACAGTAAAACTCATCAAAACATTTTGGAAGAGTTAGGAACAAAGAATCCACTTGAACCTCACTACTATACTCAGCACCGAGATAAACAAGCTTGTCAAAGTGACGTTTAACCTTGAGAACATGATCCCTTACGGGTGTTCCCTCCATCATTTTCAGCATTGTCACGCCGTCACAATTAAACTGATCGATCATGCAGTTCTTTGTTAAAAACATTTCTTCAAGACTTTGCATAATTTCCGCAGCAGATTCAACACCTTCATGAATGTATCTCAAATCTTCAGACAAGGATGTCAAGATTATATACTTCATAGGTTCGTTGGCCTGCTCCCAGTCATCATATAAAGATCTCTTCGCATTAGTTGATCTTTCAGTTGGCTTGTTTAGCTTGGGTACCCCGAGATCCCAACTGTGTTCTTGTGCAGTTAGGAAAAATCTCATATTACGTTTCCAAATAACATAGTTATCACCAGTTAATTGATGTTCTTTGAGTGTATACAATGGATTAAAAGGTTGCGACATGCTGAACTGAAATAAATAACAATTTATATGAGCACAAAATTATCACTTAATTCGATCACATTGTTCATATCAAAATCACAAAACAATATGAACATGCATCAGCCGACATCTCAAAACAATTTAAATAGGTCACATGGGGTGAACTGTCTATTTAAACACATTCAAGCAGGTTACAAACAAGAACATTTACAAACCTTTAATTCAAAATTAATAGTAGGCTCCCACTTGACCAATATAAAATTGACAAGGACTTCGGGGAAGTATATGCATATCAATTTTATACCTAAATAATAACCATGATTAAATACATAATTATTACTTCGCTTTGTACGAGCCTCGTGGGGAGGGTCATCGTCGCCACTAATAATAATTCACAATCATCCTTTTAGGAATTTATTCATGTAAAAACCATCTTTTGGCCGTTCCGTGGGGGAAATTTCTCCAAAAGAATTCACAAATAAATAAATCATGGAGGTCAAATTTGACGTAATTTTATTATCCGGATTGTAACTCTGAATAATTGAAGTTTAAAACTGATTTAAAAACTCAAAAATAGGTGTTGAGTTCCTTATCTCTAGAAAATTCAAATTTGAAAGAGAATCTTTAGAAACTTGAAGTTCTTTTAACTAGAAAATATGTGGAAATTTCTTCTTTGAAAAATGAGCTTAAATGTACTACTCTGAGTTCTAAAAAAATTTCTGCTAGCACTACTGAATTGAATGATGCTTTAATGATTGGAAGATCAAGTAATGCTGGTCTTGGTTTTGAGAAAACTACTGGAGATACTCCAATCTCCAGTAAACCTATCTCTTTTGTAATAGAAGGAACTTGTTTGACAAAACCTTTGAATCTTAAACAAAAGAAATCTGCTGGATTGTTTGAAGAGTATGTCTGTTTTTATTGTGCTGGAGTAGGTCACATTCGTCCATACTGTTCTAAGTTAAGAAGAGATTTAAAGGCTGGAATTATTTTACCTGATAAAGTTGAACACCCTATAAAACAGGTTAACATCACTAAAAAGTGGATTTATAAGAACATGTTATGTAATGTTGTGTATATATCTTTGAAAGCATGTGTTCCTGGATCTTGGTACTTTGATAGTTGTTGTTCTAGACACATGACTGATCAAGTTAATCATTTGTCTAATTATACATCTTGTGATGGTGGTCATGTTACCTATGGTGGTGGTTCAAAAGGTAAAGTTGTTGGTAAAGGAACCTTGAATGTTCCTGGATTTCCAAAGTTGACAAATGTGTTACATGTAAAAGGTTTACTTGCTAATCTGATTAGTATTAGTCAGTTATGTGATGAGGATTTACATGTGAAATTTTACAAAAAATCATGTTATGTGCTTAACAAAAATGATGATTTGCTTAATGACTGGTGAAAGATCTGCTGATAATTGTTATTTGATTGGTTCAAACCATACTTGTAAAAGTGTTAAAGCAGATTACATTTTTATATGGCATCAAAAACTTGGTCATGCTAATTACAGAAGTATTCAGAAATTGCATAGACTGGGTGCTGATGTTGGTTTACCTTATCTTAACTTTGAAAAAGGAAAAATCTGTGAACCATGCTAGAAAGGTAAGCAGGTAAGGACAACACGACAGATGTTGTCAGCATGTACAACAAACAGTTGTTGTGAATTGATTCATATGGATCTAATGGGTCCTATGGAAACTGAAAGTTTAGGTGGAAAGAGGTATTCCTATGTTCTTGTAGATGATTTTTCTAGATATACTTGGGTTATTTTTCTAAATGAAAAATCTGATACCTTTTATGAGTTCAAAATTCTTTACAAAAGGTTTAAAACTATTTTATGTTTAAAGATCAGTAGGATAAGGTCTGATCGTGGAAGAGAATTTGAAAACAGTTCTTTTACTGATTTTTGTTAAAAGAAAGGTATTTTACAAGAGTTTTCTTCACCTAAAACTCCTCAACAAAATGGGATTGCTGAAAGAAAGAATAAAACTTTGCTAGAAATGGCAAGAGTTATGCTAACCTCAAAAAGTTTGACTAAGAAATTCTGGGCAAAAGCTTTAAACACTGCTTGTCACATTGTGAATAGAGTCTATATTCGTTCTGGTAGTAATTGTACTCCCTATGAGATTCTGAATAACAAGAAACCAAATTTAAAATATTTTCATATTTTTGGTTGTGTTTGTTATATTTTGAATGATAGAGATCAGTTGCACAAGTTTGATTCAAAGAGTGATAAATGATTTTTCTTAGGATACTCTAAGAATAACAAGGCATATAGAATCTATAACTTGAGAACTGATACAATACAATAATTTGTTAATGTGGCATTTGAAGAACTTGCAAATCTTACAGATAAAAGTGTTGAAGATAATGTATCAAATTTGATAGAAGTATCGAAAGATACTAATGACACTGAAGATAGTAAGGATGTTGATTAGAATGTTCCTTCAACATCTGATACAACATTACCCAAAAGTTCAGATACTGAACATCTGTCACAAGATTCACAGTATCCAAAACATTTGGTTCCCTCAACAAAGATAATGAAAAGTTTTCCATCAGATCAGATCATTGGAGAAGTTACCACTGGTGTACAAACTAGAAGAAGAATGGGTATTCACATCAATAACTTTGTAAAATCAGTTTGCATGACATCCATATGCAATCAGGTAACTTTTGAGTGTTATCATTCTGCAATTGAGCCTAAGAATGTGAAAGAAGCTCTTAATGATGAAAATTGGATAAATGTTATGCATGAAGAACTTAATCAGTTTGAAAGAAATGATGTTTGGACACTTGTATCTAGACCTAATTCTGATATTAATGTTATAGGAACAAAATGGATTTTCAAGAATAAAACTGATGAATCTAGTAATGTTGTGAGAAATAAGGCTAGATTGGTTGCTCAAGGTTATACACAGATTGAAGGAATTGACTTTGATGAAACATTTGCTTCTGTTGCTAGAATAGAATCTATTACATTACTTCTTGATATTGCATGTTTCATTAACATTAACTTGCATCAAATGGATGTCAAAGCTGCATTCTTGAATGGAATTTTGACTGATGAAGCTTATGTTGAACAACCTCAAGGTTTTGAGTGTCTAGAATTTCCTAATCATGTTTACAAGTTAAAGAAAATATTGTATGGTCTTAAACAAGCACCTAGAGCTTGGTATGGTAGACTTACTAATTTCTTACTTGTTCATTAAAAATTCTAAGAATTATATCATGGTTGCTCAAATATACGTTGATGATATTGTATTTGGTTCAACTTGTAATGATATGCTTGAAAGTTTTGTTAAAGAAATGACCTGCACTTTGAAATGTCTATGGTAGGAGAACTAAATTTCTTTATAGGTATTCAAATCAAACAAATGAAAGATGGTGTTTTCTTTTCTCAAAACAAATATGCTAAGAATTTGGTGAAAAGGTTTGATCTTGAAAGTGTTAAAACTATGAAAATCCCTATGGGTTCAACTCAAAAGTTGAGTAAAGACTTGATTGGAAAAGATATTGATCCTACTTTGTATAGATCAATGATTGGTAGTCTTTTGAACTTAACTTCAAGTAAGCCTGATATTATGTATAGTGTGTGTCTTTGTGCTAGATATCAAGCAAATCCTAAGGAATCACATCTTAATTCTGTAAAAAAAAATTATAAGATATGTAGTTGGAACATGTGATCTAGGTATTTGGTACTCAAAGGATACTAAGTGATGCAGAATGGGCAGGTGATTATGATGATAGAAAAAGTACTAGTGGAGGATGTTTCTACATGGGAAACAACATTATCTCCTGGCATAGTAAGAAACAGAACTGTGTTTCACAATCAACAACTGAGTCTGGATATGTTGCTGCTTGAAGTTGTTGCACTCAACTCCTATGGCTTAAAAAGATGTTTGATGATTATGGGTTGGAAAGTGGTATTTTGTCTGTTTATTGTGATAATACTAGTGCTATCAATATTTCAAAGAATCCTGTGCAACATTCTTTGACTAGGCATATAAGTATAAGACATCACTTTATAAGAGATCATGTAGACAAAGAAGTTGTGAAGTTATAGTACATTTCTACTGAAAAACAACTTGTTGATATTTTCACAAAAGCCCTTGATAATGAGAGATTTTCTTCCCTTAGAAAATCTCTTGGTCTTTGCTATTTTCACAAGTTATACTCTAAAAGTCACGTAACGAACAGGGTGTTCAATCACCTCGGGAAATCTCGGAGCACTGAAAGCTCCAACAAATATGGGAGATGAGGCCAACTTTCATCTCCCGAATGGCGAGTTGCTCAATTGCGACCTCGTACTCGCACTGGCTACACACCACCATGAAGTGCCAAAGGATTCTGCCACCCATCACAACAACAGGCAGGGCGCCTTCCCGACCTCACATCTTCACGACACACAAGTCGCCACACTTACCCGCGCTGTTCAAGTTTTGCTTGAATGGATTGAAGATCAGAACAGGATGATGTGGACAAACACCAACCTCGTCATCCCGAGATCACCATTTGGTACGCTATTTACTTTAGCACCCACTCAGAGGAGAGTCGACTCAGTGGCAATAGATTGCTACAATGGGAGCTCGAACCCAAGGATTCATGTATCGAGGTATATCTCCTACATGGCATCTATGGGTGCAACCGACGTGACCAGATGTAGGCTCTTTCCATTGACTTTGAGCAACCATGCTCATATGTGGTTCACTTCACTACCTTCATGCTCAGTGGACACATTCGACCAGCTCGCCAGACTATTTTTGGGTCATTTATCGACAATAGCTCCCCGACCAGTGACCAAGCAACGCCTAATGAATACGCAGCAGGGCAACAATGAGTCTGATCGATCCTATATTGAAAGGATCGAGAAGCTCATCCTTGAAGGAGATCCCTTAGAGGATGAAGCGAAATTGCTCGGGGCCATCGGCGGCCTTCTGAAAGGAACCAAGATGTGGCGGCGCATGATCGCCAATTATCCGATCAGTTACGCTGACTTCAGGAAGCGGGCTGACGACCTGGTACTTACTACAGAGCTTTTGGAGTCTTGGCTCTCCGACACAGAGGAAGTCGGGGCACCAAAGAGGAGTTCTAAGGGAACTGGGAGCCACCAAAAAGCTCCCAATAATTACAAGTCGTTCAAAGAGTCAATTTCTGTGAAGTTGATGGATGTCCTAGGCATGACACCCATTCATATCTACATGCAGATCGAGGGTCGGGAGTTACTTCTCCCACCTCGCCCAATGAAGAATAAGAACAAGCAGAACTCATACAAGTTTTGCCACAACCACGACCAGGCAGGCCACTACACAAGTGAATGCAAGGACTTGCTGAAACAATTTAGGAGACTGTATGAGGATGGTTTATTGAATGAGTTTGTCAAGTGACGTCAAACAAACAACGAGCCAGAGCCTTGAGATCGCTAATCACCCAACCGTCCCAAACGAGGAGATCTGGCCGAAAGGTCTCTCTACCATTGAAGACACCAAGATGTCAACCTATTAAAGCTTACGAGCTCAAAAATTCATATTGCACAAAGTCCCAGTACACATGAAATATGACTCACCCGAAGAACTATTTTCAGTAGATCGGAGGTCGTCTTTTTGTACTAGTTTAGCCAAGTCAAATGAAATGTCATCTTTCTTTTCAAAATTCCTATGTGTTTAAACTGAAGGAGGTAGCGTGAATAAACAACGCCTTCCCAAGGTACGACTTTCGACATACTGGCGGCGAGATCGCCACCCTAGTAGTGCGGTCCTTCCCCCGACTTTGAATGATGACTAAGCAAAGTTCATAAATAAACCGCATCCAAATAAGACGGCAAAAACACATGCAATTCTAAAAGTCACGTAAGGAAATCAAGTCGGCACAATAAAGGGAGGAAAAAGAAATGATTTTCATTACTGACGGAAAGCCCGAAGGCTTCTCACATCAAGTCGCGAACTGCTCGGCCATAAATGCTCATCGACAAGCACAAACAAGTCTCATATAAAGGGGTTCGTTACCTCAAAATACGAGCACAGAAAAGACTTGTACAAAGAGGCTCGCTACCTCGGAGTACAAGCACAGAAAAGACTTGTACAAAGAGGCTCGGCACCTCAGAGTACAAGCATAGACAAGTCTCGTACAGAGAGATCCAACTCAAAGTGCGAGCATAAATAAGACTTGCACTAAGGGGTTCACCTCAAAGTGCGAGCACAGACAAGTCTCGCACAGAGATATTCAACTCAAAGTGCGATCACAAATAAGACTCGCACTAAGGGGTTCATCTCAAAGTGCGAGCACAGACAAGTCTCGCACAGAGAGATTCAACTCAAACTGCGAGCACAAATAAGTCTTGCACAAAGAGATTCAACTAAAAGTGCGAGCACAGACAAGACTCGCACTAAGGTGTTCACCTCAAAGTACGAGTACCGACCAAGACTCTCAATGGACACAGCCCCTCGACGAGCTTAATTCTGGCAAGTAACAATCTCAGATGATCAACCCCCAGACTTGGGGGCACGAGGGAGAATCGAGCCCGCTAAGACGAGTCAAATCTGAAGTTGAAGATCCAAACATTTGCTTCTGTTGCTAGAATAGAATCTATTAGATTACTTCTTGATATTGCATGTTTCATTAACATTAACTTGCATCAAATGGATGTCAAATCTGCATTCTTGAATGTAATTTTGACTGATGAAGCTTATGATGAACAACCTCAAGGTTTTGAGTGTCTAGAATTTCCTAATCATGTTTACAAGTTAAAGAAAATATTGTATGGTCTTAAACAAGCACCTAGAGCTTGGTATGGTAGACTTACTGATTTTTTACTTGTTCATTAAAAATTCTAAGAATGATATCATGGTTGCTCAAATATACGTTGATGATATTGTATTTGGTTCAACTTGTAATGATATGCTTTAAAGTTTTGTTAAAGAAATGACCTGCACTTTGAAATGTCTATGGTTGGAGAACTAAATTTCTTTTTAGGTCTTCAAATCAAACAAATGAAAGATGGTGTTTTCTTTTCTCAAAACAAATATGCTAAGAATTTGGTGAAAAGGTTTGGTCTTGAAAGTGTTAAAACTATGAAAATCCCTATGGGTTCAACTCAAAAGTTGAGTAAAGACTTGATTGGAAAAGATATTGATCCTACTTTGTATAGATCAATGATTGGTAGTCTTTTGAACTTAACTTCAAGTAAGCCTGATATTATGTATAGTGTGTGTCTTTGTGCTAGATATCAAGCAAATCCTAAGGAATCACATCTTAATTCTGTAAAAAAAAATTATAAGATATGTAGTTGGAACATGTGATCTAGGTATTTGGTACTCAAAGGATACTAAGTGATGCAGAATGGGCAGGTGATTATGATGATAGAAAAAGTACTAGTGGAGGATGTTTCTACATGGGAAACAACATTATCTCCTGGCATAGTAAGAAACAGAACTGTGTTTCACAATCAACAACTGAGTCTGGATATGTTGCTGCTTGAAGTTGTTGCACTCAACTCCTATGGCTTAAAAAGATGTTTGATGATTATGGGTTGGAAAGTGGTATTTTGTCTGTTTATTGTGATAATACTAGTGCTATCAATATTTCAAAGAATCCTGTGCAACATTCTTTGACTAGGCATATAAGTATAAGACATCACTTTATAAGAGATCATGTAGACAAAGAAGTTGTGAAGTTATAGTACATTTCTACTGAAAAACAACTTGTTGATATTTTCACAAAAGCCCTTGATAATGAGAGATTTTCTTCCCTTAGAAAATCTCTTGGTCTTTGCTATTTTCACAAGTTATACTCTAAAAGTCACGTAACGAACAGGGTGTTCAATCACCTCGGAAATCTCGGAGCACTGAAAGCTCCAACAAATATGGGAGATGAGGCCAACTTTCATCTCCCGAATGGCGAGTTGCTCAATTGCGACCTCGTACTCGCACTGGCTACACACCACCATGAAGTGCCAAAGGATTCTGCCACCCATCACAACAACAGGCAGGGCGCCTTCCCGACCTCACATCTTCACGACACACAAGTCGCCACACTTACCCGCGCTGTTCAAGTTTTGCTTGAATGGATTGAAGATCAGAACAGGATGATGTGGACAAACACCAACCTCGTCATCCCGAGATCACCATTTGGTACGCTATTTACTTTAGCACCCACTCAGAGGAGAGTCGACTCAGTGGCAATAGATTGCTACAATGGGAGCTCGAACCCAAGGATTCATGTATCGAGGTATATCTCCTACATGGCATCTATGGGTGCAACTGACGTGACCTGATGTAGGCTCTTTCCATTGACTTTGAGCAACCATGCTCATATGTGGTTCACTTCACTACCTTCATGCTCAGTGGACACATTCGACCAGCTCGCCAGACTATTTTTGGGTCATTTATCGACAATAGCTCCCCGACCAGTGACCAAGCAACGCCTAATGAATACGCAGCAGGGCAACAATGAGTCTGATCGATCCTATATTGAAAGGATCGAGAAGCTCATCCTTGAAGGAGATCCCTTAGAGGATGAAGCGAAATTGCTCGGGGCCATCGGCGGCCTTCTGAAAGGAACCAAGATGTGGCGGCGCATGATCGCCAATTATCCGATCAGTTACGCTGACTTCAGGAAGCGGGCTGACGACCTGGTACTTACTACAGAGCTTTTGGAGTCTTGGCTCTCCGACACAGAGGAAGTCGGGGCACCAAAGAGGAGTTCTAAGGGAACTGGGAGCCACCAAAAAGCTCCCAATAATTACAAGTCGTTCAAAGAGTCAATTTCTGTGAAGTTGATGGATGTCCTAGGCATGACACCCATTCATATCTACATGCAGATCGAGGGTCGGGAGTTACTTCTCCCACCTCGCCCAATGAAGAATAAGAACAAGCAGAACTCATACAAGTTTTGCCACAACCACGACCAGGCAGGCCACTACACAAGTGAATGCAAGGACTTGCCTGAAACAATTTAGGAGACTGTATGAGGATGGTTTATTGAATGAGTTTGTCAAGTGACGTCAAACAAACAACGAGCCAGAGCCTTGAGATCGCTAATCACCCAACCGTCCCAAACGAGGAGATCTGGCCGAAAGGTCTCTCTACCATTGAAGACACCAAGATGTCAACCTATTAAAGCTTACGAGCTCAAAAATTCATATTGCACAAAGTCCCAGTACACATGAAATATGACTCACCCGAAGAACTATTTTCAGTAGATCGGAGGTCGTCTTTTTGTACTAGTTTAGCCAAGTCAAATGAAATGTCATCTTTCTTTTCAAAATTCCTATGTGTTTAAACTGAAGGAGGTAGCGTGAATAAACAACGCCTTCCCAAGGTACGACTTTCGACATACTGGTGGCGAGATCGCCACCCTAGTAGTGCGGTCCTTCCCCCGACTTTGAATGATGACTAAGCAAAGTTCATAAATAAACCGCATCCAAATAAGACGGCAAAAACACATGCAATTCTAAAAGTCACGTAAGGAAATCAAGTCGGCACAATAAAGGGAGGAAAAAGAAATGATTTTTTTCATTCTTGCGGAAAGTTCAAGGCTTCTCACATCAAGTCATGAATTTTCGGCCATAAATGCTCATCGACAAGCACAAACAAGTCTCATATAAAGGGGTTCGTTACCTCAAAATACGAGCACAGAAAAGACTTGTACAAAGAGGCTCGCTACCTCGGAGTACAAGCACAGAAAAGACTTGTACAAAGAGGCTCGGCACCTCAGAGTACAAGCATAGACAAGTCTCGTACAGAGAGATCCAACTCAAAGTGCGAGCATAAATAAGACTTGCATTAAGGGGTTCACCTCAAAGTGCGAGCACAGACAAGTCTCGCACAGAGATATTCAACTCAAAGTGCGATCACAAATAAGACTCGCACTAAGGGGTTCATCTCAAAGTGCGAGCACAGACAAGTCTCGCACAGAGAGATTCAACTCAAACTGCGAGCACAAATAAGTCTTGCACAAAGAGATTCAACTAAAAGTGCGAGCACAGACAAGACTCGCACTAAGGTGTTCACCTCAAAGTACGAGTACCGACCAAGACTCTCAATGGACACAGCCCCTCGACGAGCTTAATTCTGGCAAGTAACAATCTCAGATGATCAACCCCCAGACTTGGGGGCACGAGGGAGAATCGAGCCCGCTAAGACGAGTCAAATCTGAAGTTGAAGATCCAAACATTTGATTCTGTTGCTAGAATAGAATCTATTAGATTACTTCTTGATATTGCATGTTTCATTAACATTAACTTGCATCAAATGGATGTCAAATCTGCATTCTTGAATGTAATTTTGAGTGATGAAGCTTATGATGAACAACCTCAAGGTTTTGAGTGTCTAGAATTTCCTAATCATGTTTACAAGTTAAAGAAAATATTGTATGGTCTTAAACAAGCACCTAGAGCTTGGTATGGTAGACTTACTGATTTTTTACTTGTTCATTAAAAATTCTAAGAATGATATCATGGTTGCTCAAATATACGTTGATGATATTGTATTTGGTTCAACTTGTAATGATATGCTTTAAAGTTTTGTTAAAGAAATGACCTGCACTTTGAAATGTCTATGGTTGGAGAACTAAATTTCTTTTTAGGTCTTCAAATCAAACAAATGAAAGATGGTGTTTTCTTTTCTCAAAACAAATATGCTAAGAATTTGGTGAAAAGGTTTGGTCTTGAAAGTGTTAAAACTATGAAAATCCCTATGGGTTCAACTCAAAAATTGAGTAAAGACTTGATTGGAAAAGATATTGATCCTACTTTGTATAGATCAATGATTGATAGTCTTTTGTACTTAACTTCAAGTAAGCCTGATATTATGTATAGTGTGTGTCTTTGTGCTAGATATCAAGCAAATCCTAAGGAATCACATCTTAATTCTATAAAAAAAATTTATAAGATATGTAGTTGGAACATGTGATCAAGGTATTTGGTACTCAAAGGTTACTAAGTGATGCAGAATGGGCAGGTGATTATGATGATAGAAAAAATACTAGTGGAGGATGTTTGTACATGGGAAACAACATTATCTCCTGGCATAATAAGAAACAGAACTGTGTTTCACAATCAACAACTGAGTCTGGATATGTTGCTGCTTGAAGTTGTTGCACTCAACTCCTATGGCTTAAAAAGATGTTTGATGATTATGGGTTGGAAAGTGGTATTTTGACTGTTTATTGTGATAATACTAGTGCTATCAATATTTCCAAGAATCCTGTGCAACATTCTTTGACTAGGTATATAAGTATAAGACATCACTTTATAAGAGATCTTGTAGACAAAGAAGTTGTGAAGTTAGAGTACATTTCTACTGAAAAACAACTTGCTGATATTTTCACAAAAGCCCTTGATAATGAGAGATTTTCTTCCCTTAGAAAATCGGTTGGTCTTTGCTATTTTCACAAGTTATATTCTAAAAGTCACGTAACGAACAACGTGTTCAATCACCTCGGAAATCTCGGAGCACTGAAAGCTCCAACAAATATGGGGGATGAGGCCAACTCTCATCTCCCGAATGGCGAGTTGCTCAATTGCGACCTCGTACTCGGACTGGCTACACACCACCATGAAGTGCCGAGGGGTTCTGCTACCCATCACAAAACCAGGCAGGGCGCCTTCCCGACCTCACATCTTCACGACACACAAGTCGCCACACTTACCCGCGCTGTTCAAGCTTTTCTTGAATGGATTGAAGATCAGAACAGGATGATGTGGACAAACACCAACCTCGTCATCCCGAGATCACAATTTGGTACGCTATTTACTTTAGCACCCACTCAGAGGAAAGTCGACGCAGCGGCAATAGATTGCTACAATGGGAGCTCGAACCCAAGGATTCATGTATCGAGGTATATCTCCTACATGGCATCTATGGGTGCAACTGACGTGACCTGATGTAGGCTCTTTCCATTGACTTTGAGCAACCATGCTCATATGTGGTTCACTTCACTACCTTCATGCTCAGTGGACACATTCGACCAGCTCGCCAGACTATTCTTGGGTCATTTATCGACAATAGATCCCTGACCAGTGACCAAACAATGCCTTATGAATACTCAGCAGGGCAACAATGAGTCTAATCGATCCTATATTGAAAGAATTGAGAAGCTCACCCTTGAAGGAGATCCCTTAGAGGATGAAGCGAAATCACTCGGGGCCATCGGCGGCCTCCGGAAAGGAACCAAGATGTGGCGGCACATGACCGCCGATTATCCGATCAGCTACGCCAACTTCAGGAAGTGGGCTGGCGACCTGATACTTACTAAAGAGCTTTTGGAGTCTTGGCTCTCCGAGACAGAGGAAGTCGGGGCACCAAAGAGGAGTTCTAAGGGAACTGGGAGCCACCAAAAAGCTCCCAATAACTACAAGCCGTTCGAAGAGTCAATTTCTGTGAAGTGGATGGATGTCCTAGGCATGACACCCATTTATGTCTACATGCAGATCGAGGGTCGGAAGTTACTTCTCCCACCTCGCCCAATGAAGAATAAGAACAAGCAGAACTCATACAAATTCTGCCACTACCACGACCAAGCAGGCCACTACACAAGTGAATGCAAGGACTTGCTGAACAACTTAGGAGACTGTATGAGGATGGTTTATTGAATGAGTTTGTCAAGTGACCTCAAACGAACAACGAGCCAGAGCCTTGAGATCGCTAATCACCCAACCGTCCCAAACGAAGAGATCTGGCCGAAAGGTCTCTCCACCATTGAAGACACCAAGATGTCAACCTATTAAAGCTTACGAGCTCGAAAATTCATATGGCACAAAGTCCCAGTACACATGAAATATGACTCACCCAAAGAACTATTTTCAGTAGATCGGAGGTCGACTTTTTGTACTAGTTTAGCCAAGTCAAATGAAATGTCATCTTTCTTTTCAAAATTCCTATGTGTTTAAACTGAAGGAGGTAGCGTGAATAAACAACGCCTTCCCAAGGTACGCCTTTCGACATACTGGCGGCGAGATCGCCACCCTAGTAGTGCGGTCCTTATCCCGACTTTGAATGACGACTAAGCAAAGTTCATAAATAAACCGCATCCAAATCAGACGGCAAAAACATATGCAATTCTAAAAGTCACGTAAGGAAATCAAGTCGGCACAATAAAGGGAGGAAAAAGAAACGATTTTCATTACTGGCGGAAAGCCCGAAGGCTTCTCACATCAAGTCGCGAACTGCTTGGCCATAAATGCTCATCGACAAGCACAAACAAGTCTCATATAAAGGGGTTCGTTACCTCAAAATACGAGCACAGAAAAGACTTGTACAAAGAGGCTCGCTACCTCGGAGTACAAGCACAGAAAAGACTTGTACAAAGAGGCTCGGCACCTCGGAGTACAAGCACAGACAAGTCTCGCACAGAGAGATCCAACTCAAAGTGCGAGCACAAATAAGACTCGCACTAAGGGGTTCACCTCAAAGTGCGAGCACAGACAGGTCTCACACAGAGAGATTCAACTAAAAGTGCGATCACAAATAAGACTCAGACTAAGGGGTTCACCTCAAAGTGCGAGCACAGACAAGTCTCGAACAGAGAGATTCAACTCAAAGTGCGAGCACAAATAAGTCTTGCACAAAGAGATTCAACTCAAAGTGTGAGCACAGACAAGACTCGCACTAAGGTTTTCACCTCAAAGTACGAGTACCAACCAAGACTCTCAATGGGCCCATCCCCTCGAAGAGCTTAATTCTGGCAAGTAACAATCTAAGATGATCAACCCCCAGACTTGGGGGCACGAGGGAGAATCGAGCCCGCTAAGACGAAGTTGAAGATCCAAACATTTGCTTCTGTTGCTAGAATAGAATCTATTAGATTACTTCTTGATATTGCATGTTTCATTAGCATTAACTTGCATCAAATGGATGTCAAATCTGCATTCTTGAATGTAATTTTGACTGATGAAGCTTATGTTGAACAACCTCAAGGTTTTGAGTGTCTAGAATTTCCTAATCATGTTTACAAGTTAAAGAAAATATTGTATGGTCTTAAACAAGCACCTAGAGCTTGGTATGGTAGACTTACTGATTTTTTACTTGTTCATTAAAAATTCTAAGAATGATATCATGGTTGCTCAAATATACGTTGATGATATTGTATTTGGTTCAACTTGTAATGATATGCTTGAAAGTTTTGTTAAAGAAATGACCTGCACTTTGAAATGTCTATGGTTGGAGAACTAAATTTCTTTTTAGGTCTTCAAATCAAACAAATGAAAGATGGTGTTTTCTTTTCTCAAAATAAATATGCTAAGAATTTGGTGAAAAGGTTTGGTCTTGAAAGTGTTAAAACTATGAAAATCCCTATGGGTTCAACTCAAAAGTTGAGTAAAGACTTGATTGGAAAAGATATTGATCCTACTTTGTATAGATCAATGATTGATAGTCTTTTGTACTTAACTTCAAGTAAGCCTGATATTATGTATAGTGTGTGTCTTTGTGCTAGATATCAAGCAAATCCTAAGGAATCACATCTTAATTCTATAAAAAAAATTTATAAGATATGTAGTTGGAACATGTGATCAAGGTATTTGGTACTCAAAGGTTACTAAGTGATGCAGAATGGGCAGGTGATTATGATGATAGAAAAAATACTAGTGGAGGATGTTTGTACATGGGAAACAACATTATCTCCTGGCATAATAAGAAACAGAACTGTGTTTCACAATCAACAACTGAGTCTGGATATGTTGCTGCTTGAAGTTGTTGCACTCAACTCCTATGGCTTAAAAAGATGTTTGATGATTATGGGTTGGAAAGTGGTATTTTGACTGTTTATTGTGATAATACTAGTGCTATCAATATTTCCAAGAATCCTGTGCAACATTCTTTGACTAGGTATATAAGTATAAGACATCACTTTATAAGAGATCTTGTAGACAAAGAAGTTGTGAAGTTAGAGTACATTTCTACTGAAAAACAACTTGCTGATATTTTCACAAAAGCCCTTGATAATGAGAGATTTTCTTCCCTTAGAAAATCGGTTGGTCTTTGCTATTTTCACAAGTTATATTCTAAAAGTCACGTAACGAACAACGTGTTCAATCACCTCGGAAATCTCGGAGCACTGAAAGCTCCAACAAATATGGGGGATGAGGCCAACTCTCATCTCCCGAATGGCGAGTTGCTCAATTGCGACCTCGTACTCGCACTGGCTACACACCACCATGAAGTGCCGAGGGGTTCTGCTACCCATCACAAAACCAGGCAGGGCGCCTTCCCGACCTCACATCTTCACGACACACAAGTCGCCACACTTACCCGCGCTGTTCAAGCTTTTCTTGAATGGATTGAAGATCAGAACAGGATGATGTGGACAAACACCAACCTCGTCATCCCGAGATCACAATTTGGTACGCTATTTACTTTAGCACCCACTCAGAGGAAAGTCGACGCAGCGGCAATAGATTGCTACAATGGGAGCTCGAACCCAAGGATTCATGTATCGAGGTATATCTCCTACATGGCATCTATGGGTGCAACTGACGTGACCTGATGTAGGCTCTTTCCATTGACTTTGAGCAACCATGCTCATATGTGGTTCACTTCACTACCTTCATGCTCAGTGGACACATTCGACCAGCTCGCCAGACTATTCTTGGGTCATTTATCGACAATAGATCCCTGACCAGTGACCAAACAATGCCTTATGAATACGCAGCAGGGCAACAATGAGTCTAATCGATCCTATATTGAAAGAATTGAGAAGCTCACCCTTGAAGGAGATCCCTTAGAGGATGAAGCGAAATCACTCGGGGCCATCGGCGGCCTCCGGAAAGGAACCAAGATGTGGCGGCACATGACCGCCGATTATCCGATCAGCTACGCCAACTTCAGGAAGTGGGCTGGCGACCTGATACTTACTAAAGAGCTTTTGGAGTCTTGGCTCTCCGACACAGAGGAAGTCGGGGCACCAAAGAGGAGTTCTAAGGGAACTGGGAGCCACCAAAAAGCTCCCAATAACTACAAGCCGTTCGAAGAGTCAATTTCTGTGAAGTGGATGGATGTCCTAGGCATGACACCCATTTATGTCTACATGCAGATCGAGGGTCGGAAGTTACTTCTCCCACCTCGCCCAATGAAGAATAAGAACAAGCAGAACTCATACAAATTCTGCCACTACCACGACCAAGCAGGCCACTACACAAGTGAATGCAAGGACTTGCTGAACAACTTAGGAGACTGTATGAGGATGGTTTATTGAATGAGTTTGTCAAGTGACCTCAAACGAACAACGAGCCAGAGCCTTGAGATCGCTAATCACCCAACCGTCCCAAACGAAGAGATCTGGCCGAAAGGTCTCTCCACCATTGAAGACACCAAGATGTCAACCTATTAAAGCTTACGAGCTCGAAAATTCATATGGCACAAAGTCCCAGTACACATGAAATATGACTCACCCAAAGAACTATTTTCAGTAGATCGGAGGTCGACTTTTTGTACTAGTTTAGCCAAGTCAAATGAAATGTCATCTTTCTTTTCAAAATTCCTATGTGTTTAAACTGAAGGAGGTAGCGTGAATAAACAACGCCTTCCCAAGGTACGCCTTTCGACATACTGGCGGCGAGATCGCCACCCTAGTAGTGCGGTCCTTATCCCGACTTTGAATGACGACTAAGCAAAGTTCATAAATAAACCGCATCCAAATCAGACGGCAAAAACATATGCAATTCTAAAAGTCACGTAAGGAAATCAAGTCGGCACAATAAAGGGAGGAAAAAGAAACGATTTTCATTACTGGCGGAAAGCCCGAAGGCTTCTCACATCAAGTCGCGAACTGCTTGGCCATAAATGCTCATCGACAAGCACAAACAAGTCTCATATAAAGGGGTTCGTTACCTCAAAATACGAGCACAGAAAAGACTTGTACAAAGAGGCTCGCTACCTCGGAGTACAAGCACAGAAAAGACTTGTACAAAGAGGCTCGGCACCTCGGAGTACAAGCACAGACAAGTCTCGCACAGAGAGATCCAACTCAAAGTCACGAAGCCACAAATAAGACTTCGTGACTAAGGGGTTCACCTCAAAGTGCGAGCACAGGCAGGTCTCACACAGAGAGATTCAACTAAAAGTGCGATCACAAATAAGACTCAGACTAAGGGGTTCACCTCAAAGTGCGAGCACAGACAAGTCTCGAACTGAGAGATTCAACTCAAAGTGCGAGCACAAATAAGTCTTGCACAAAGAGATTCAACTCAAAGTGTGAGCACAGACAAGACTCGCACTAAGGTTTTCACCTCAAAGTACGAGTACCAACCAAGACTCTCAATGGGCCCATCCCCTCGAAGAGCTTAATTCTGGCAAGTAACAATCTAAGATGATCAACCCCCAGACTTGGGGGCACGAGGGAGAATCGAGCCCGCTAAGACGAAGTTGAAGATCCAAACATTTGCTTCTGTTGCTAGAATAGAATCTATTAGATTACTTCTTGATATTGCATGTTTCATTAGCATTAACTTGCATCAAATGGATGTCAAATCTGCATTCTTGAATGTAATTTTGACTGATGAAGCTTATGTTGAACAACCTCAAGGTTTTGAGTGTCTAGAATTTCCTAATCATGTTTACAAGTTAAAGAAAATATTGTATGGTCTTAAACAAGTACCTGGAGCTTGGTATGGTAGACTTACTGATTTCTTACTTGTTCATTAAAAATTCTAAGAATGATATCATGGTTGCTCAAATATACGTTGATGATATTGTATTTGGTTCAACTTGTAATGATATGCTTGAAAGTTTTGTTAAAGAAATGACCTGCACTTTGAAATGTCTATGGTTGGAGAACTAAATTTCTTTTTAGGTCTTCAAATCAAACAAATGAAAGATGGTGTTTTCTTTTCTCAAAATAAATATGCTAAGAATTTGGTGAAAAGGTTTGGTCTTGAAAGTGTTAAAACTATGAAAATCCCTATGGGTTCAACTCAAAAGTTGAGTAAAGACTTGATTGGAAAAGATATTGATCCTACTTTGTATAGATCAATGATTGGTAGTCTTTTGTACTTAACTTCAAGTAAGCCTGATATTATGTATAGTGTGTGTCTTTGTGCTAGATATCAAGCAAATCCTAAGGAATCACATCTTAATTCTGTAAAAAAAATATTATAAGATATGTAGTTGGAACATGTGATCTAGGTATTTGGTACTCAAAGGATACTAAGTGGTGCAGAATGGGCAGGTGATTATGATGATAGAAAAAGTACTAGTGGAGGATTTTTCTATTTGGGAAACAACATTATCTCCTGGCATAGTAAGAAACAGAACTGTGTTTCACAATCAACAACTGAGTCTGGATATGTTGCTGCTTGAAGTTGTTGCACTCAACTCCTATGGCTTAAAAAGATGTTTGATGATTATGGGTTGGAAAGTGGTATTTTGACTGTTTATTGTGATAATACTAGTGCTATCAATATTTCCAAGAATCCTGTGCAACATTCTTTGACTAGGCATATAAGTATAAGACATCACTTTATAAGAGATCTTGTAGACAAAGAAGTTGTGAAGTTAGAGTACATTTCTACTGAAAAACAACTTGCTGATATTTTCACAAAAGCCCTTGATAATGAGAGATTTTCTTCCCTTAGAAAATCTCTTGGTCTTTGCTATATCTGAAAATAAACACTAGATGTTGTGACAAATGTTTCCAATATTTGAAGCAACATTGTGGTTCTGATAATGAATTTGTCTGTTGTGTTTGCTTATTTTGAACTTTAAATGATAGTGTTTTGATCTTATTGTTTTAATCATGGTTTAGATACAGAAACCTGGGCATATATCTCTTAAATGCATTAAAAATAAAGCACAACTTAGATGTGTAATCACTGAGTGACTATGGGACACGGAGCTCGCTACTACGATGTTCTCTTTTCAAAAGGTGATTAAATATACATCCATGTTTATTCATAATCCATTAAGTAATTATGGGACACGGAGCTCGCTACTACGATGTTCTCTCTTAAAAAGATGGATCAATGTGAACATGTGTTTGAAGAAAATTTCAAAATATGCAACACTGGATGATGAATTTCATGCAAAATGAAGTATTGAGATATATGTGTGCTGATATTTTGTGAAACCTTAAGTGATTCGAACTTTATCTATCATACATGATTTGTTTAATGTTCTTGGTAAGACGATTTTGTGGATTAAATGAGTTGTTTGAACTTATTTTGTGTCTATTTAATTTTGGATATGATTTTCTATTTTTGAAAATGTTTTTGGCGGTTTCTTAGACATCACACGATCACAAAACTTGCAACATAATGGGTGGTTACCTTTGTTCCACTCATTGTCGGTTTTTGGTGGTTTTGTGTAATAACTTCTATGTTTTGAACTCTACTTAAGGTCGATTTATTTGTGTTGTTTCATACCCAAAGCTGAAAACATTATTGTTGCATATAGGAATCGAGGTTTGTTTGATTTACACTTGTGTTATTTCATTTTTTCGGTCTTATACTTTACTTTTCCCTCCTATATTTCATATAACATTATTTTAATGCTTGTGTATTATTTGATTGGACATTCAGGTGGTGAGATGACTAATAAACAAAACCCTTCGGTTTCTCCTAATCATTCACACTCACACGCAAATCCTCTTCACTCAAACCCTTCGTCGAATTCTTCTTCACCGGCGAATTCGAACCCGCTGAACATACTTATAGAAATAGGCTCACAAAACCCAGATTATGATTCCACAAATATTGGTGGATCATCATCTTCATCCCTTCCTAAACCTCCCGTGCTTCATATACCTGATACTGCTCCAAAATCCCTTGTTGATCTTCTTATAAAACAGGTTGTAGAATAAAACTCGATTGTTTTACCTGATATCTATTTTGGTTCCAAACTACTCAATGTTTCTGATTATGTTGATCTCTCAGCCAGACCCTTAGCTACTGAACCCGCTCCAAAAACTGCTATAGAAACCCCTATTTCTCCAAACTCTACTGACAACCCGACAGCCGATGTTGAGATGGAAACGGCTGATTCCTCTGATTCAGATGGAATGGGGGAGAAACTTAAGAACATCAAACTGCGCACTAAGAAGTTAGCTCCCAAAAGAGGTCATGGTAGATGGGGGAAGAGGAGAATGTCTCAGATGAACCTTGGAAAAGAGGTGGACTACACCGACAAGTGTCCAAAAAGGATAGATGGTGGTGCTGATGATCCCATTCAGGTGGAGGATTCAGATGAAGAGATGGAAGTTCCTGAAGTCCCTGTTGCTGAACTGAAGGACTCTAATGATGATCTGACAATGGAAGAGCTGATGGCTAAGAAAGAGAGGAGAACCAAAAGGAGAAATGATCCTCCTGTGAATGCTACTGTAGATGTTGCTAAAACATCTGAGGATCCAGAAAACTATCATCAAAGTGATAATTCTGAGGAACAAGATGATCCTCAAGCAGAGGATTCAGAGGACGAAGAGGATCCTGGAGAAGATGGCCTTGAAGCAGAGGAGCCTGAGAAAGCTGATGATGAAGTTGCTTCTGAGTTTGACCACTCATATGATTCTTATGAGGTACTTATGTTTGATTCTGACCCTGACGATAAGGTTGAATATGATAGAAAGTCTGCTTTGTGAAAATCATGCTTAAGAGATTTATAGTTGATGAAAGGATCATAAAAATGCCTGAATTTGAAGCAAACAATCTGATAGGATTCCTAGATAGTAGATCTCTGTTGCATGTTCTTCAATATGCAAAACCTTATTATGTTACTTGGGTTGCTGAGTTTTATGCCAATTTGAAGAAAAGTTATGGGAATAGGCAGTCATCTAACTATGGGTGTGATCATACCAGCACTAATGCACCAGATCCCATCAGAACTCCGAAGTTAAGCGTGCTTGGGCGAGAGTAATACTAGGATGGGTGACCCCCTAGGAAATCCTCATGTTCAATTGTTGTGAGAAGAATAAACCCGACTTGCATAGAGTTCGCAAGTATTGCAAGTCGCTACAGGCGACCAGGAAGAGCGACTCAGAACAAGACTCCGCGAGCCGGAGGTCGTGAAGTCACAAGCCACAGGTCGCAGGTAGCTCACAGGCTGCCAGAGGTCGCAAGTCCTGTCAACCCTTGGTTTAATCGCGTAAACAGTAAGTTGCTCGCCGACTACCACTTGATACGGCCCACCGGCGAATAGACCCATAATCAACCTACCCATCGGGATGAATCACTCCACATCCAAGTCATTAATATGACAAGTCGCGAAGCGACTTACACTATAAACCATCACAAGTCGCGAAGCGACTTACAATCATATACGACGCATGTTTTGATATTCAAAGAAGGCACCCGGCAAGCCGCGAGATCCGCCCCCGAAGTCCGCCCCGCGATTGGCGCGCATTAAAGATAACAACCTCTGACTCGGCGAGGCAGACAAGATGACTTGCGGGATTGAAGCCCTTTTTGTTGCACTATTCCTTATGTAAATTCCCGCCCAAGAGCCAGGAACTATAGTATAAATAGGCCTACACGGCCACACTTGTAGGAGGTTGAAACTCTTAGAACCTTAGGCAGATATATTATAGAAATATCTGGCTTGGAAGCCCCTAGATGTAGCCTTCTTTACAAGATGAACTAGGTAACAAATCTTGGTGTCTATTTCCTCTCTTGATCGCCTATTTACGTTCAGTGAATTAACTTGATAATTATTGTTATATTGGCTTAAAAATAAACCAAGTACAACAATTGGCGCCGACTGTGAGAAAGATTTCTACTGATTGTTCATCATTCTTGGAAAACCCACCTTCTGTTCGTCAACAATGGCCATCAACCAATCTGAAGTTGCTCGACATAAGGCTGACTCTCGTTATGGGGCAGAAGCCTCCCTGAGCTCCCATCACGCCCATCAAATGTCCGTTACAACCACTCCATACTGGGGTAATCTCATTCGGACCCCCGAAGATGAAAAAGTCGTTATGGTTGTCCTCCGAAAGAGACAACTTACCTTCGGCATCTCAGAGGAATGATTCCCGAACAAGAAGACCTCCCAGGGGGCATGCCTTTCTAAAGGCAAGGGTCACCTGACCTCAAAAGGGCAGTTAGTAGGCTAACTGGCCTTCCCGGTGATGATAATCACCAACACTAGGGAGTTCCGGCTCCCTCAAACGGATAGACCAGCGGTTTTGAACAGCGTGTTCAATCACCTCGGAAATCTCGGAGCACTGAAAGCTCCAACAAATATGGGGAATGAGGCCAAATCTCATCTCCCAAATGGAGAGTTGCTCAATCGAGACCTCGTACTCGCACTGGCTACACACCACCATGAAGTGCCGAAGGGTTCTGCCACCCATCACAACAACAGGTACGGCGCCTTCCCGACCTCACATCTTCACGACACACAAGTCGCCACACTTACCCGCTTTGTTCAAGCTTTGCTTGAATGGATTGAAGATCAGAACATGATGATGTGGACAAACACCAACCTCGTCATCCCGAGATTACCATTTGGTACGCTAGTAACTTTAGCACCCACTCAGAGGAAAGTCGACGCAGCGGCAATAGATTGCTACAATGGGAGCTCGAACCCAAGGATTCATGTATCCAGGTATATCTCATACATGGCATCTATGGGTGCAATCGACGTGACCAGATGTAGGCTCTTTCCATTGACTTTGAGCGACCATGCTCATATGTGGTTCACTTCACTACCTTCATGCTCAGTGGACACATTCGACCAACTCGCCAGACTATTCTTGGGTCATTTATCGACAATAGCTCCCCGACCAGCGACCAAGTAACACCTAATGAATACGCAGCAGGGCAACAATGAGTCTGATCGATCCTATATTGAAAGGATCGAGAAGCTCATCCTTGAAGGAGATCCCTTAATGGGCCCAGCCCCTCAATGAGCTTAATTCTGGCAAGTAAAAATCTCAGATGATCAACCCCCAGACTTGGGGGCACGAGGGAGAATCGAGACCGCTAAGACGAGTCAAATCTGAAGTTGAAGATCCATACTTGATACCAAGAGTGCGACCTTAAGTGCGGAAAGTAGGCAAGTTTTATTTGAAGCACAGATCAAGACCGCCCTCCGAATGAAGGCGAAGTCCGCTCTTAGGGGCAATTGTTGTCAGAAGAATAAACCCGACTTGCATAGAGATTGCAAGGATTTCCAGTCGCTATTGGCGACCAGGTGTTGTACCCGACTTGATTACCAATGAACAAACAAGTATTTTGATAAGCTTCGATCAATGTAATGGCAAAAATATTAAATGACAAACAATTTGATTACCCTGTTCGTCCTTGAAATAGGCTACTTCTGGGGGCACCAAGCCAGGATATTTTACTATATAATTTCTGCCTAGGATACTAAGGTTTCGATCTTTTACAAAGTACATTACAAGTTATATTTATATACATGGATCTAGGGTTACAATCTTCATGGGCTTCTTCCCGTGGTCCAACCTAGGGTTTCCTTTCTTATTCCGCAAGTTGCGCTTACAGATACACATTCCCCGGTTATATCCCGAGAAATCCGCCTCCTTAACTACCCGAATCTTTTCCATGTTTATCTTTAACTAAGCTCGGGACTCAGTCGGTCCTGACTTTCGGGTTCTATCAAGTCACCTCGCGACCTATTTGCCATCCCAAGTCGGCCCACGACCTTCGTGGCTTCCCACTCCTCTAGCGACTTACCAATCTCCTGAAGTCGCTTCAAGTCTTGCTCCATCTAGATAAAGTTGGATAATGTGCTAACCATAGGACGGTCTAATTCCCGACTTTCACCAAGTCGGGTTATTTCTTCCTACAACAATTGCCTCTCAAGATGAGGTCGCAAGCTTGCTCAGGGATCTTATCTTACCATTGACGTTTGCCGACCTATGGAAAGTCGATCTCGGGACCTGTACCCGAGTCAAACCCTCATCCTTGGGGAGTTATACGGTCTCCTCGGTTTCCCAACTCGCTCGACAAGTGACAGGATTGTAATGATGGTATGACAGGTGGGCGATGTTTCAATCCACGAATCCCTCCAACCAGAGGTCGCGTGCTTCCTACGCACTGCCCAAGCAGCCTTAATTTTTGTGGGGGGCCTCGAAAGTTCGAATTTATATTTTCGACACCCCGCTCTTCTCTATAAATAGGCCTAGGGTTCCACCCTTTAAGTCCTTCCTCTTTCTTGCTTCCAAAACTCATAGATTCGAGCTTCTGCGTCTGTTACTCCGGCTACCCTTCAGAGACCCAGCTGCTTTCCAGGTAACTGTCTTTCTCCCCATTTCACGTCAATGGCATCCAGCTCCAGATCATCTCCTGCGCCCCCTCCGTTCATGGTTTCTTCATCTTCTGATGACGACAACATGGCGATCGCTGAATTGTACCGTCGTAGCCAAAGTGAGACCGCCGCTCCCAATCCCACAACGCCTCAGACCGATGGTGCCTCTGGCGCTGGCCGGGACGACCGCCGCTCCCAATCCCACAACTCAGCACGATAAGTGACAGGATTGTAATGATGGTATGGCAGGTGGGCGACGTTTCAAGCCGCGAATCAGTCCAACCAGCTGTCGTGTGCTTCCTACGCACTGCCCACACAGCCTTAATTTCTGTGGGGGGACTCAAAAGTTCGAATTTATATTTTTGACCCCCCGCTCTTCTCTATAAATAGGCCTAGGGTTCCACCCTTTAAGCCCTTCCTCTTTCTTGCTTCCAAAACTCATAGATTTGAGCTTCTGCGTCTGTTACTCCGGCTACCCTTCAGAGACCCAGCTGCTTTCCAGGTAACCGTCTTTCTCCCCATTTCACCTCAATGGCATCCAGCTCCAGATCATCTAATGCGCCCCCTCCGTTCATGGTTTCTTCATCTTCCGATGACGACAACGCGACGATCACTGAATTGTACCGCCGTAGCCAAAGTGAGACCGCCGCTCCCAATCCCACAATGCCTCCGACCGATGGTGCCTCCGGCGTCAGCCGGGACGACCATGGATATGATGATGACCAGTTCTTGTTTGAGTTGGAGGAAATAACACACGTTCGCGCTTACGAACCGAGCTCCTTCGCTTTGGCGCGGCGAGGAGGAGAGGTCCGCCTTCTTTGGCTCGAAAATATGGGGCCTACGAGCGGGCTTTTGACTATTACTCTTATGTGGCCTAGGCCCCGTACAAGAGACCGGCCCGTGACTTCCGGAAGTTGGTCAAGTTGGACTTCGTGGCATCTCATGACAAAAACAGGTCGGTTCTCACTGATGGCTACGTGCAATCCCTTCGCCACCTTTACAAAGTCCCCCCGAGACGTGCATTTTTATGGGGCGACCCCTGACGAAAGCGCCGACCAGCCGCCACCCGGGATGATCGTAGTCAATGAGAAAATAATGGAGGCCAGGATCCGGTTCCCGCTTCACCCGGCAATCTCCCACCTACTGGCGGCTTGGAATCAGAGCCTGACCCAGATCACTCCTAACGGATGGAGCTACATTCTTTCTACAATGACTGTTCTTGGGCAGGCCGGGTTGCTTCGACTTCCAACCCCAGGTGAGGTGGCCTATGTAATGACGCCCATCCATCAGGCCGGAGGCTATAACGTCGTGCTGCTCCGTAGGGGTCGGGAGCTCGTGAGCGGGATCCCAAGTAAGATGGAGGGGTGGCACTATAAATGGTGGTTCGTCGGGGGGGCGTGGGAGTCTGTGGACCCCTCAAGCACATTGCCCATCATTGTCCCAACCGATTATGCCAATCGGGTCGACCATGGTAAGTTTCGCTTTCTTTCTGACATAGACACTTGTATTGATCTAATTCTCCTTTTCTTTTACAGTTTTCACACCCACTACTGCCGACCTTTATTGGGACTTCAAAGAGGCATTTGATATCATTCGCGACACTCCACCGAGCTGGCGGGACGTGAACGCTTTGAACACTGAGCTTGACCGACTCAACGCCGGGCTCAGATACTTACCCGCGCCATTTGAACATCCTCAGAAGTTCTTTTACTATCGTGCTTATTACACTTTTTGGTGTCGACTGACCGATTTGGTTTTTCTTCCAACATTTGGGTTCCTAACATCCCCATTTACCGTCATAAGCCTCCTGCGGACGTCATGGCCTCCCGCAAGAAGTCTGTTCTTGGAAAAATGAGGCATCTGGTGGCCTCCGAGGGTGCCCCTCTGAGGCCGCCTCCTGTCAAGGCCGCCCCTCCAAGCTCGACCCTCCCCGGGTCCCCTCCGCCGACAAAGGCAAGAGAAAGGCCACAGGGTCGAAACTCCGACTTCCGGCATGCTCGAAGAAAGTGAGGGATTTCGACCCACGAGTCCTAAATCAACAGGCGTGGGGAAGAAAGATCGATCTACCCTCGATCTCGATCCGGTTATTAGCCCAGAACCTTCTTGCTTGCTTGATTCTCCATGCCTCAAATGTGAGGAGAGGTCGACATGACAACGATGACTCCTTCTTAGGCTGAGAGGAGGAGCAGGTGAACGAGTAAGTTCTCGCTATGATTTGCATGACCTCTTTCATATTATTTTCATAGCTCGACTACTCGGCTCTCGAACACGGCCTCCCACCGACTTACGCCCGAGGTGGGGTTTTCCTTAGGACCCTCCTCTCCAATCGGACAGGCTTCCCAATAAGTGGTCGGGGCTACATCTCCCGGCGTGCATAACTCCGCTCAGGCGTGGACGCCAAGATCAATCATGCCAATGCTCTTAAGGCCCGTAAGATGATTCTGGCAATATGTACTCGGCCATGGTCCATACTCTAAAGGTGGCCTTTTATTTGGAGAGGACCAGTGCCCAAGCTGAAACCGAGCTCCGACATCTCGGAGTCGCGGGTCTCGAGTAGCCGAGGGCCTAGAGTGATCTTGGCCGAGAGACCACAGAGGCCGGAGAGCCAAAGCCGAGCACCTTCGCAGATCCTAGGCCCTCGAGGGTCGCTCGGAGAGCTAGAGGGCGGGCTAGCTGAGAAGTCAAGACGCCCAGGAGACCAACACCAGGCCGGAAGTTCAAGACGATTCGGCGGGGGAAAGTGGAGGCTCCTGTCGGGAGGAGCGGGAAGGGAGTTGGACACCAGGGAGGCCCACTTCAAGGTCGCCGAAGAGATGAACGCTAATTTTGCGTACGTGATGGCCTTTGTGGGTGCCATCCGAATATGTCATCAGTGAACCTTTCGCGACCTTCCATCGGGCGGGTCACGAGCCTCCAGGGGACTACGTCCGGATAACCCTCGCCCTCGATGTTTTTATCGATATCCAAAACTTGGAGGATATGGGCGTTGATCTCTCATTCTTTCCCGACCCACGGCAGATCGTGCGCCCTCTCCCTAACTCTCCGATTAATACACCTTCCGAGCCCTTCGGTGGAGGAATTGGTAAGCTCGGAGGTCATTCCTCCCGCTGCTGTCACTCCCGCCGAACCCATCGGGGAGAAGATGCCGAGGTTAGAGGTCATTCCCCCGGCTGTCGACATGCCTTCCGAGCCCATTGTGGAGAGGATATCAAGCTCGGAGGTCGATCCGCCGGAGGTCACCCAGCAGGAGCCTCCTTTTAGGACGGTCAGCACTCCACCCTCAACTGCCCCGACCGAGAAAGATTGAAGTTGTAGCCTTACTACTCACTTTTTATTTTTCTTTATAACTGTAACAGCCTTCGGGCTTTGATTTGTGATGTACTACCTCCCGACCTTCAGGTCTTTTATCAATGGAAGTCGTCATTTTGTTTTTCGTCTCGTCTGGTGTTTGGTGTTTATCTTATTATAAAATAAACTCCCATATTTCATTCCCCCCAATTCGAGGTCGCAAGCTCGTCTAAGGGCCTTGACTTGAACTCGTATTTCTTATCAACTTCTGGCAGGTCGGACTCGGGAATTGTGCCTACACCGCAATCTCATCCTCTGGGAGGCGAACTGTTACCTCAGTTCTCTGAATCGGCGTGACGTGTGACAGATCTGCAATGATGGCCTGGATATTTGGTGGCGCTAGGCACCGTAAGTTAGACCAACCAGAGGTCGTGTACTTCCCATGCGCTGCTCACGTGGCGCCAGTTTCTTTATGGGGCCCTCGAGAGTCGAAATTTTCAACTTGACCCCTTCCTTTCCTCTATAAATAGGGCGGGATTTTAAGATGTATAATACGCATTATCTCCTCTGATCTCCCCACTTATCATCCCCAAGCTTTGGTTATGGGCGATTCTGGCGAACCCCCTATTTCAGGGCACCCTCCGGCAACTAGCTTCTCCTGCTCTATACTCCCAGCTTTCGGCATTCAGTCCATCCCTGAGTTCCCCCCGGCTCTGATCTTGACTTCATCGATGGATGACCATACGGCCATTGCCAAGTTGTGCTACCACCTGGGTGGCGGTTCTGCCACCGCGATGATGGAGGTGCCCCGGGCCCTGTGTTTTGGGCGCCGATCGTGATGACGGGATTAGTGGTGATGGGCATTTTCTGACATGCATGGATTTAGTATTGTATATGCGAATCCGGTCAAGCCAAAATGCCCCTTCACAATCCCTTGAATATTTTGCACCACATGTATGACACTTGTGTTCATTTAACGCGAGAGGTCTCATTGCAGCATCTGACACTTCTCGGATGTTAAAACATCATTTTCTGATAGTTTTGCAGCATCTTCCTCAGCGACCTCCTTCGTACCAGAGGGTCGTTAGCTCGAGTAGCTCCGTAGTATAGACCAAGTAGCTAGCTCGAGTAGCTCCGTAGTATAGACCAGGGCGCTAGCTCGAGTAGCTCAGTAGTATAGACCAAGTCGCTTGTATTGTATTGGAATGCTTTCTTCTGCCGACCTCCGGGTCTATTGTAATGGGGTTCTCCCCGACCTCCGGGTCTTTATTAATGAAATTCTCCTTTTTAATTCCATTTTTGTGTTGACTCGATTTCCTTATGCGATTTTTGCTTAGTCCTTGTCGTCTTATTTTCTATGCGACTTGTTTCTCGAAAATTTGCGTAGTCGTCTTATAAAGTCGGGGGATGACTGCACTGCTAGGGTGGCGATCTCGCCTCCAATATCTCTAAAGTCACACCTTGGGTTCACACATTATCAGTCACGTCTTTCATGCTACCTGCATGTTATCGATCATGTCTTTCATGCGACCTGCATGTTATCGATCATGTCTTTCATGTGGGATGCATTTCATCGATCATATGTTTTTCGTGCGACCCACTTGGTTTCTACACATAGGAATTTTTTTCTTTTAAACAGAATAGAGAATTAATGTTTCCAACAGTATTTGTTTACAACGATGTGACCAGTGCAAAGGTGTAAATCTATTGATAGTACTTCTTCAGATGAGTTGCATTCCATGGGTATTGGGCCTTGGTCCCATCCGCTTTCTCGAGCTCGTATGCCCCGTTTGGTAGGACTTTCGATATCTGGAATGGGCCCTCCCAGTTTGGACCGATGGCACCTTTTGAGTCTCCGAGTATCTTTTTCAGCACTAGATCTCTGACCTTGAATCGTCGAAGTCGCACCTTAGAGTTGTAATCTGGCATTTCCCACGTTAGCCTCCAATTGCTTTTCTTCGAGTAGGTCCAGATTTCTTTCCAAGGCCTCATCATTATGATCAAAAGCGACTTGGCTAGTTCGGAGGGTCGGAAGGTCGATTTCCACAGGAACAACCGCCTCAGTTCAGAAGGCTAGCGAGTAAGGGGTTTCACCCGTTGAATTTCTGCAGGTCATTCTGTATGCCCACAGTACGTCTGGGAGCTCGCTAGCCCATTTCCCTTTTCCCCCCTCAATCTTGGCCTTGAGTGTGTGCTTTATGATTTTGTTCACGGTCTCGACCTGACCGTTTGATTGAGGGTGGTATGGGGTAGAGAACAACTTTGTGATCTTCCACTTTCTGAAGAAGGCGTCGACCTTAATACCGTCGAACTGCTTTCCATTGTCTGATATGATCGCCTGAGGCAGCCCAAATCTGCAGATAAAGTTCCGCCATATGAACCTGATGACATGATCTTGGTCAATGGTTGCCAAAGCCTCAGCCTCGACCTATTTTGTGAAGTAATCCACCGCTACTAGGGCATACTTGACCAATCCTGGGGCCGTTGGGAGTGGCCCAATGATGTCTATCCCCCACTTTGCAAAAGGCCAAGGACTGAGGATGCTTGTGAGCTCTTCTGGTGCGACCGTGATGGAGGGAGCATAGATCTGACATTTGTGGCATTTTCGGGCAAAAACGATGACATCGGCCCTTAAGGTTGGCCAAAAATATCCCTGCCTTATGGTCTTGTGGGCCACCGACTCCCCCCTAGTGTGGTTTCCGCATGCCCCTTCGTGTATTTCTCGAAGAATGATTTGGCCTTGCTCAGGCGTAATACATCGAAGTAGGGGCATGCCGAAGCCTCGCTTGTATAACTCCCCGCTGATCATTGTGTATCGTGCGGCCCGTTACTGCAACTGCCGATCCTGGACGCGATCGGGTAGCAGGAGGCCGCTTATCAAATACTCCATGATGGGTGTCATCTAGTTCGACATCGGGGTCTCCAATGTTGTTACTATCGTTTGTGCGGTGGAGGGGTGGGAAAGTGTCATGATGGTGACATCCTTCATATCTTGTGATCCCTCAGAGGTCGCCAGTCGGGCCAGAGCATCAGCTCGCGGGTTCCGCTCTCTCGGTATTAGCTTGACATGGATCTGTGCGAACTTCAGGCACAATGTTTTTACAATTTCCTGATAGGCAGCCATCCTATCATCCCTAGCCTTGTACTCCCCCGAAACTTGGCAGGCCACGAGCTGGGAGTTGGTATGGACCTGCAATCTCTTGATGCCCATGGTAGTTGCCATTTCTAAACCGCTGATGAGCGCCTCATATTCGGCCTCATTATTTGTTGCGGGAAAATCAAAGGTAATGGCGTTCTGGAATGAGATACCCACGGGACTCATTAAGACAAAACCAGCTCCTGACTTGTGAGAGGTCGCCGACCCATCTACGCACAGCTCCCTTGGAAAACTGCTCAAACTCTCTGCTTCAGAAGGGAATGTAAGCTCCACTAAGAAATCGGCCAGTGCCTGGGCCTTAACTGCAGGTCGTGGCGCGTAGGTCACAATGTATTGCCCGACCTCAATGGCCAATTTGAGACATCAGCCGGAAGTGTCTGGTCAGTGGAGCACATTTTGCAGTGGCAGGAAGTGAGAACCTCGACCTGGTGGTCGAAAAAGTACGGCCTCAGTTTCCTCACACTCATAACTAATGCGTATGCCAACTTCTCTAGCGATGGGTAGCGTTGCTCCGTCTCGTTTAATGTCTGGCTGACAAAGTAAATGGGCAGGTGGATCTGGCCCTCGGCTTGGACTAGTACTGCGTTCAAGGCGGTCTCCGAAGCCACGAGATACAGGAACAATTTCTCTCTCGGGACAGGTTTGGACAATATGCTCACATCCGCCAGGTACGCTTTGATTTTTTCAAAAGCATCCTGACTTTTGGGTGTCCATTCGAACTTTGCTTTCTTACGGATCATGTCGAACATGGGTTTGCATTTGTCCCCCATCCGGGATATGAACCTGCTTAATGCGGCTAGGCACCCCGTGAGCTTCTGAACTTCTTTCACACTTCGGGGTGCCCCCATATCCAGTATGACCTTAACCTTCCCTGGATTCGCCTCGATCCCCCGCTTACTGACCAGATGTCCCAAGAACTTCCCCGACTCCACTCCGAAGTTGTACTTCTTGGGGTTGAGTCTCATATTGAACTTTCTGAGGATATCGAAGGTCTATGCGAGGTGAGACGGGTGATCCTCCCTTTTTAAACTCTTGACAACAATATCATCGACATAGACTTCTATCGACTTCCCGATCTCATCAGCAAATATATGATTGACAAGCATTTGGTAGGTTGCCCTGCGTTCTTCAGGCCGAATGGCATCCTTTTCCAACAGTATAGGTTTTTCTCGGTCAGAAAGGAGGTGTGTTGCCGATCTGGTTTGTGCATGGCTATCTGGTGATAACCTGCAAAAGCATCAATGAATGACATCATATCATGCCCGGCCATATTATCTATCATGTGGTCGATGTGCGGCATGGGAAAGAAATCTTTTGGGCAGGCCTCGTTGAGGTCGGTAAAGTCGATACACAACCGCTAGGTCCCCTTGGACATTTTCACCAGTACTGCATTGGCCACCCATTGTGGCTAGTCGGCCTGCATGATCAGGTCGTTATCCAGCAGCTTCTTCACCTCTTCGGCGAAAGCGGCATATTTCTTGTGGCCAAATTTCCTCCTTTTCTGGGTAACCGGCCTCTGAGATGGGTCAATATGAAGTCGGTGACACGCGATTTCTGGGTCGATCTCTACCATGTCCTTGTGCGACCAGGCGAAGACATCCAAGTTCTTTTTGAGAAAGTCAATGACTTCCCCCTTCAGGTTGCTCGGTATCTTAGAGCCGATAATGACTTCTAGATAGGGGCGAGTTGGATCTACCCTGACTTTCTTGAGTTCTTCCCCCGGAACGGCTCTTGGGCCATCTTGTCATGGATCATCGATTTTGGCCTCGATTAGGAATTCATCAGGCTCATGCCCTATTCTTGGATCGAGGTCGCTGCGAGTTCTTTTTCTGCTTGTTCTTTTCTCATTTAATTCCCCATCTTGTTCATTGCTATCTATTACAAGTATTTGTTTGACAGGTGTAGGTGCGGAATTGAAAAGAGATGAAGAGTAAATCAAACAACCTCTTGCATCGACCTGATCGCCCTTAACGGTGCCGACCAGCCCACTCTTGGTGGGGAATTTTACACAAAAGTAGAAAGTGGAGGACGCAGCCTCGAATTTATGCTCAAAAGGCCTTCCCAGGAAACTGTTATAGGAGCTGGGAAGGTGGACTACTAGAAAATCTAATAGCCTAGTTGCCCTAACTTCGCTATTCAGTGTGGAGACCAGCTCGACGGCCAGTCGGATCATCCATGTGGGCCTTACAGTAGCGTCACCAAACCCCTTCACGATGTGGTCGCACGCGGTGATATATGCATCATATTCCCCGAGCGGGTCCAGGGTTTTCTTGAAGAGAATGTTGCATAAGGCACCCCTATCGACCAGAAGTCGGCACACTGTAGTTCCCATTACGTTGGCCCGGATCACCAGGGGGTCGACGTTGGGGTAAACTACTTCAGCCTTGTTCTTTTCTCCGAACTCGATCGTGTTGGACTCTTCCCCCAAGGCAAGGACGGGTAACACCATCTTCCTGGCGTTCTCTATCTCCATTATTTCGGCCTTCATCTTCCGCTTGGAGGAGGAGCTGGAGGCTAGCCCCGATCGTCCTTTAGGGAGAGAGTGTGTATCACCTGATCTCCCACATTTTTGGGCATGGGCGGGATAGGTCGCTCCCCTTACCCCGCTCCATGGTTGTTGTTCCTGTTGGCGTACTCCCCTTGCCGGTGACCTCTCGAAGCCTGGTCGCCTTCCTTCTGAGGTCGCATGACGAACTCGTTAAGCAGGCCGTCTTCATATAATCTCGAGCTGCGGCGTTGAGATCTTTGCACCCATGGTATAGTATAGTGCTTTGCTCGTGAAAATGGCAATACTTGTTAGGGTTCATCTTGCCTTTATTCTTCATTTGGGAGGAGGAGAATGTGATTCCCATTCCCTGGTGCGGTGAAAATGTGCGGGGTCATGCCGAGGCGTCCATCAACTTCACCGGAATGCTTTCTTCAAAAGGCTTGAAGCTTCCAGGCGGCTTGTATTGTGAGTTGGCTTTCTTAGAACTCTTCTTGGGCTCAGCGACCTCCTTAGCCTAGGAGAGTCAGGATTCCAAGAGCTCATTTATGTGTGTCAGTCATGCTAGCCCCTTGAGTCATCAGCGTGGTAGTCAGATTACTCTGCCTTCATGCACCGCCAGAGTTTGGTCCCTTCTTGAGGCGGGAGGCAGCCCCCCCAAAGCAACTTTGCTTCATCCCCAATGGGGTCTCCTTCCAAGATCAGCTTGTCGATCCTCTCAACATAGGACCCGATCGGTTCTGTGTCCCCTATTTGGGTGTTCATCAGTGCCGGTCGATGGTCGAGTGCGAGGCGGTAAAAGTGCATCGAAATAAGGCGAAGCGAGTGCTCAAAAGTGTCTACCGGCAGGTGGGTAGAACCAGGTGAACCACCTGAGCCCGTCGTCAGGTCGAGAGAAAAAGCCGACATTTGGTTGCATCGATGGCGCTTTATAGAGGACATGTATGAGTTGTATTTCGCTACATGGACCTTTTGGGTCCGTGTTCCCCATCATGGCGATCGAGTTTGCGACATTAATCTTCCTTTGGGTAGCCGCCAAGGTGACCAGAGTTCCGAGTGGGGAGTTCGGGACAGCGAGGAAAAGGTCTAACCCCGCTGAACTGCTCCGATTCTCCATGCGCTCCATCACTTGTTTGATAGTCCGAGTCAGTGCTGCTACCTGAGCATCGCGATGGTCAGTGGTCGCCTTTGCCGCCGAGGGGTCACCGCAATGCACGGTCGATCCCTTTGGCAGGTCATTGTGGTGGAGGTTCAGTACGAGGGCAAGGTCGCGCTCCACCTGATTAGCTCGCCGAGGCTCAGATTGCGCCTCATCCTCAACAATCCCTAGGGATTTCTGAACCCCAAGGTCGCCAAGTCTGTCGAATACGTTGTTCAACCCTGTCGGCCTCTTGAGGAGCTGGCGATTACAGACCAGGGTGTGTTTAGCCGGATTATAGGCCAATTGGCCCGCTGAGTGTCCCTTCCGAGCCCGTGCCTCCTTATTTTTTGAGGGCCCGACCTCCTGGGTGGCCTTCTTGGGGGATGGATGCACGTCCTCGTCATCGAACGCGAGGCGTTTTTTTTGGAGGACAGCCATCACGGCCTTTACGTCCGCAGGAGTCTGCACTAAGTTCCACCATTCAGGGGTCATCACCGGGTCAGGCTGGCGAGCGCGATGTGAGCAGGTATGTTGAGAGCTCATAGAGGCTTCGGGCCCATCGAGGGCGTCCAGCTCTTGCCCGTTCAGATTAACCTGATTGCTCGTCATCGATATTGATCAGAGATGGGATGGGTTTTCCTTCGAACAGATTGATTTCATAGTACCCGACGAACAAACAAATATTTTGATAAGATCCGATCAATGTAATGGCGAAAATATTAAATGACAAACAATTTGATTACCTAGTTCGTCCTTGAAATAGACTACGTCTGGGGGCACCAAACCAGGATATTTTACTATATAATTTATTCCTAGGATACTAAGGTTTCGATCTTTTACAATGTACATTACAAGTTATATTTATAGGCATGGATCTAGGGTTACAATCTTCGTGGGCTTCTTCCCGTTGTCCAACCTAGGGTTTCCTTTCTTGTTCCGCAAGTCGCGCTTACAGATACACATTCTCCGGTTATATCCTGAGAAATCCCCCTCCTTAACTACCCGATTCTTTTCCATGTTTATCTTCAACTAAGCTCGGGACTCAGTCGGTCCCGACTTCCAGGTTCTATCAAGTCGCATCGCGACCTATTTTCCATCCCAAGTCAGCCCGCGACCTTCGTGGCTTCCCACTCCTCTAGCGACTTACCAATCTCCCGAAGTCGCTTCAAGTCTTGCTCCAGCTGGATAAAGTCAGATAATGTGCTAACCATAGGACGGTCCAATTCCCGGCTTCCACCAAGTCGGGTTATTTCTCTATAGAACACCAGGAAGAGCGACTCAGAACAAGACTCCACGAGCCGGAGGTCGTGAAGTCGCAGGCCACAGGTCATAGGTCGCAGGTAGCTCACAGGCTGTCAGAGGTCACAGGTCCTGTCAACCCTTGGTTTAATTGCGTAAACAGCAAGTCGCCCTCTGACTACCACTTGATACGGCCCACCGGCGAATAGACCCATAATCAACCTACCTATCGGGATGAATCACTCCACATCCAAGTCATTAATACGACAAGTTGTTAAGCGACATACACTATAAAACATCACAAGTCACGAAGCGACTTACAATAATATACGACGCATGTTTCGATAGTCAAAGAAGGCACCCGGCAAGCCGCTCTGACCCGGCAAGGCGTAAAAGATGACTTGCGGGATTGAAGCCCTTTTTTGTGCACTATTCCTTATGTAAATTCCCGCCCAAGAGGCAGGAACTATAGTATAAATAGACCTACACGGCCACACTTGTAGGAGGTTGAAACTCTTAGAACCTAAGGCAGATATATTTTACAAATACCTAGCTTGGAAGCCCCAGACGTACTCTTCTTTACAAGACGAACTGGGTAACAAATCTTGGTGTCTATTTTCTCTCTTGATCGCCTATTTATGTTCAGTAAATTAACTTAATAATTATTGTTATATTGGCTTAAAAATAAACCAATTACAACAGTTATTACATCAATCCTAGGCTTATTAATATCTTTCTGAGGACTAGAAAAACTGAGTAAGATGGTGTTGAGTTGGACATAAAGGAAGTGATGTCTGTCATCACTAGTGGTAGGTATTCTGAATGGAGTTTACAATTTTCTGCTGAAAAACTGACTTCTCTTTACTCTGTGATGCAAAAGTTGCTAGTTTCTAACTGGCTACCTTCAAAGAATTCCACTGTGTTAACCAAGGAACAGACATTCTTGCTATACAAGATTGTGCACTTGAACAGATTCAATATGGGTCAAATTATATTTGACAATATGGTGTTCTTTGCTTGTATACACTCTGATGGAAGTATTCTACCATATCCAAGCTTGATTTGTCAATTCTTGGATAGATTGGAATTTTGAGAGACCCAGAGGTGAGAGGATCAGTGGTTATGTTCCAAGTTTTGGGATTTCTCATGTACTGAAAGCTGAAAACCGAACAATTGATCTTCCCTTGGCATATCCTAAACCGCAGACAAAAAATATTGCCCATTTTGTTGGCAACATTCCCTACACAGTCACCAGTAGAGATGGTATCCCTTCTGTCACTTTTTCAAATTCTTATATTTGTGATCAAATTACATCCATCCAGCACAATATAGATGCACTGGTTAAACAACAAATCTTCTGGAGAAACCTGCTTTCTACTCCAACAAGGGGAGGATCACCTGATGATGTTCCTAATGATGGTGGTGGAGTTGGTCCATCTGGCCATGCAGGTGAAAATGATGATGAACCAGATTGTTGGGAAATTTATAGTTAGTTTTGATGGAAGTTCCAAAACTGTTTGTAATAAGACCAGTCTGACCTGTTAGCTGAATGATGACTTAGAATAAGGATAGGATGACCAGCTGAGTTGTATAGATAGCTGATGTAAAAGATAGGTTACATATTGAGGGGGAACTCAATATATATAGGTCAGGTCAGAAGATAAAGTCAGAAGATCAGACGGGTCAGAAGACCAGATGAGTCAGAAGACCAGACAGGTCAGAGGACCAGACGAGTCAGAAGACTAGACGGTTCAGCAGATTAGACGATCCAGTTAGTCAGATGATCAGGTGAAGACATGAAGCTCAAGCTCAGAAGACCTGAAGATCAGATGACTACCAGAAGATCAAGACCAGAAGACCTATATCAGTCGAGTCTGCTAATTGAGCTAAGACAACTTGCATCAGAAGACTCTATCAGGTAGACTGATCAGTTTTATTTGATCAGGTCAGCTCTCACCAGGTGTCAACTGATGTTGCCCCAGATCATACGTTGTCAATCAGACAAGAAGAATGTCAACCTTAGTTGGTAGAACAAACACTGAAAAAGTGTACTTGTTAACCAATGAGAATGAGACACGTACGTACGGAGCTGACAAAGCAGGATTCGGCGCTGCATAATCAAACGGCTAGAAAGGACAAACATACATGCTTTCGGCCATGCCGTTCCTGAAGCACGTCACATCAACCCTGCAAATCTACCAAATATAGCCTGAAATTCAAATTGCTCTCCAACGACTATTTGATTTCGAGGTCTATAAATATGGGATCATCCTACATAGTGAGGACACGAAAATTATCATCAAGCTCGAGCCATAGCAATTTCCGCACGAAGAACACAAATTTGAAGAATATTTCTAAGTGTTCATCCCATTGTTCTTAGCATAGAAATCTCATCCTCTAGCTTTAGGCTACGTAAATACTAGGATAGATTTCCAGTTGGAACAACAACAAATCTTTACCCAAACCCACAAAGTTAGGTTAAGTTTGTTTAGCAAGATTTCAGACTAGGTAGTTTCTGATTTATGGGATCGGTTGAGTGAGAACTCCTTAAACATTTGTTGTGCTATGTTGGAATAACACATTAAACTAAGTCCAGTTGGTTAGTTGGTGCCCCTGCTGATAGGGAAGAGTGGATGTAGGACTGGTTGTCTGAACCACTATAAAAATCTTGTGTGCTTAATCTGCTTTACACTATAGCACACTACCAGATTTGATATTGCATACATATTATGAGTCTAGATCAGTTTTGCATCAAGCAACTGATCTGATTAGCTTGACACTTTGTCATCTGATTGAAAATAGACAAGCAGAATCTGATTCTATAAAACTGGTTTTTCACACGGGTTAAAACTTAGCTTCCGCACATCAGTTAAACTGATAGACACCGAACTGATCTGCCTTCAGGCGATCAGTAAGTTGGATATCAGTCCAAACTGATTCACTCGCACTCTGATCAGGCAACTTTCTTTCACACCTGACCTTGCACGAAAAGTTTTCAGAAGTCTATTCACCCCTCCCCTCTAGACTTCTGCCCTCACAAAACCCGTTCGGGACGTACAAGTGGTATCAGAGCCGTGGTTCTACGGACCACTGGCTTTGAGTATCATCGGTTCTTGAGGAAGAACCATTGTGGTCACTTGAACAGATCTTGAAAAACCTATTTTTAAATTCATCTGTTTTCATAACTCACAATCATCATGGATAATTCCTCTGGTATGTATAATGATTTGCCTAAGTTTTCTATTGATGAGTATGCAGACTGGACCATACTCATGAGCAACCATCTGGGAGCTATAAGCAGCAGAATGATGGAAGTTCTTGAACAAGGACCCATCATCATCTACTACAACAATCCAGCTGAAGGAGGAGATCCAGAATTTCCAGTTGGAGCCAGAATCAGAAAGAGTCCTTCTCTGATGGATGTCGTGGAGAGAAAATTGTCCAATCTGGATACTGTAGCCAGACACATCATTATGAAGACGATGGACAAGATAACTAGAGAGAAAATCAAGTATCTCAAGACAGCCAAACAGATGTGGGATACTCTAGCTGAGATATGCGAGGGAAATGACCAGATAAAGGATAGCAGATTACAGGCCGAACTGGTTAAGTTTGAGAAACTCAAGATGCTGCCCAACGAGACGATCAACCAGCTAGATGGAAGGATTACCATGTCCATCAACAAGCTCAAAGAGTTAGGACGAGAAATGACCGACAAGGACATCAACTACAAGATTTTGAGATCTTTGACGAAAAAGTGGGATATGAAAGTTACCATGATCAATGACTGCCAGGACATAGCGAAGATGAAGCCGAGTAACCTGTTCTTAAATCTGAAGGTCCATGAATTCAACCTGATTGAGAGAGGGCAAGAGGAAGATGATGAGTCATCTGCCGAAACCACACCTGCAACAACAAAAGCAGTAGCATTCAAAGCAGGCGGCAGCTGCTCAAAATCTTCTGAGTCTGTCAGTTGACCTCCTATCTCATCCTCTCCTGTTCTGATAATCTTCTAAGCCTATTGGAAATATTTTTAGTTAAGCTGAACAGATTGCTCTACTCACCAGAAAGCTTGAAAGATCAAATATTTAACTGGGTAAATATCGAATGTTTTACAGAGATTATCAGAATAGGAGAGGATGAGATAGGAGGTCAACTGACAGATCACAAGAAAGGAACATATCTGATGACAGAAGAGATGATCATAAGGAGGATCGCAGAGAGGATAAGAAAATAGATGATCGATCTGACGACAGAAGAGACAACAGATCAGAAAGGAGGAATTCTGATCACAAGCAAACAGGAAAGTCACCTGATAGATTCTACAAACGGGATGACTCACCTGGCAGAAGAAGTTCCGTGGAACGTGGAGCGTGTTTCAACTGTCAGAAACCAGGTCACTACAGTGCAGACTGCCCTGACCTGACTCTGAAAGAAAGAGAAGACAAGCAGAACAGAAGAGAGCAACGATACAGAGACAAAAAAGCCATGGTTGTTGATACATCTGGAATTGATGATTCTTATCTGCCTTCAGAAGATTCTGGTTACTCATCTGTAGAAGACTTCTGTCTGATGAGCAATGCTGATGATTTCAACGACGTAGACGATCTGATGTTCTCATCTGATGACGACATCTGCCTCATGGCCAAGGATGCTGATAATTCTGAGGTATCCTCTAAACCTTCTGTGTTTTCTGTTTCCACACCTGTTGTGCTGAGCACACCTGTTGGAGATATTAACCTGCAGCTCTACAATGAGCAATTGCTTGATGATCTCTCTAATGCAGTAGACACTTATACTATAGTGGAAGCTGAGAACGATAAACTGAGGTCAGAGAACAATCAGCTTGCTAAAGAAAATGCTGCAAGAAAAGCAACTGAACCGAAATCAGTTGAGACTGTTCAGAAAATGACTGCAGAACTGGAGATTCTGAAAGTCAATTCTTCTGATCAGGATAAACTGATTAAGGAACTAGCCATTAACAAACAGCAAGCTGATGATCTCAAAATCCTCCAAGCTAAGTTTGATGAACTCTTCCGACTGCATGAGAGTCTAAAAACTACTGAGGATAGTTTGCGTAAGAAAATAGAGGTTTTCACGAAATCATCTAATACCATTCAAGATCTGAACAACTATTTTCATACATCAACTAATAAGAAGGTAATTGGGTATGAAAACTCTTTTGCATCCTCAAAAGCCCCGTCTGATTCACTTCAGAAAAGTGTAATCAAACAAGTTTCTTATCAAGATACACGAAAAGCAAAATCTGTATCAGATAAGGGAAAGGGATTAGTTGACCACACAAGGCAAGTGTCGGATCAGAATGGTAACAGAAATGGACCACAACTGATCAGACATCAGCCGAGAAATCAACAGAAGAACCCTGTTCTTCTGAAGAGACCTCAACCTGATCAGCATATTAGGAATCAGTGCCTCTCAAGGGAAAATCTGATCAGAAACCTATTCAGGTCAAGTTGTCTAACAAGCAAGCTAAGGGTAAACTACTAAGACCATCTATGCCAAAAAGAAATGAATCTTTTAATGGTAGCAGTCGTACCTACCCTTACAATCAGAAACCTAGGGCTGCTACACCTGAGCCCCACTGGATTAAAAGAAGACAAATATCAATAAAAAATCCCAAGTCCTCTGATTCATCCAAGGCTCACACTAATGAGCATACTGACCAGATTGCATATGAAGAGATGTATGATTATGTAGATGTTTATGGGAGACAAATCAAGCCCTCTGTTTTCAACAAGGGTTCCAGATTTATTTGGATCTCGAAAGGTATTTCTAACCCCCCAGGACCCGATTCTATTGAGGTACCTAAAGCCTGATCTGATTGCAGGTTCGCGTGGGTTTGACCAATAAAGGAGTTGTACAAGCAACTATTTGGTACATCGATAGTGGATGCTCAAGACACATGACTGGAAACAAACATCTCCTTAGCTCATACACAGAACAAGATGGCCCACATGTACTCTTTGGTGATGATAACTTTGGTTTTACCAGAGGATTCGAAAGCTTAGAGAATGATGATGTACAAGTTACTGGAGTCTCGTATGTCAATGGTTTAAAGCACAACCTGTTATCGGTTTCACAATTCTGCGACAACGAATTCAATGTTGAGTTCTCGACTGATTAGTACGCTATCAAGAATCGAGCTACTCAACAGATTTTGTTAGCTGGTTCAAGAAAATAAACGATCTATACTGCAGATTGGAACAGTTGTCCAAGAAATGCATGCTTGATTGTTAAGAGTTCCAAAAGCAGCAGTTGGCTCTGGCACAAGAGAATGAGTCATCTGAACTTTAAAACTCTTAACAAGATAGCAAGGATGTCTTTCGTTGAGGGTCTCCCAAAAAATGAGGTATTCTCTAAGGATCAGACATGTGTCGCACGTTAGAAGGGAAAGCAGGTTAAAGCCTCATTCAAGGGGATCCCAGGACCAGCATCCAGCAGAGTACTGCAACTGCTCCATATGGATTTATTTGGACCAGTTACACCACTTAGTCTCAGCGGACGCAAATACACTCTAGTAATCGTGGATGATTATTCCAAGTTTACCTGGGTTGTATTCTTGTATAATAAGAATGAGACTACAACAAAGATACCCGAGCTGCTCAAGAAATTACAAAATGAGAAGGGTGTCAGTATTGTAAAAATCAGATCCGATAAAGGTACAAAATTTCAGAACTCCTTTATTACTGACTTTTGCACTAAGTTTGGAATACAACATGAAACATCAGATGCAAGAACACCACAACAGAATGGAGTAGCAGAACGGAGAAACAGAACACTCAAAGAAGCTGCTCGCACAATGTTAGCTGAACATGCAACTCCAAACCGTTTCTGGGCAAAAGCCATCAACACTGCATGCCACACTCAGAATATATGCTCTTTGACTAAGATTCACTTCAAAACACCTTATGAACTATGGAAGGGCAGAAAACCTCGTGTTTCTTACTTCCATGTTTTTGGGTGCAAGTGTTTCATACACAACAATGGGAAGAGCCAGTTGAAAGGCTTTGAAGACAAGTCAAATGAGGGTATATTCTTAGGATATTCCTCATCAAGAAAGGCTTTCAGGGTGTTCAACAGGCGAACTCTAGTTGTGGAAGAAACACCTCATGTGGTCTTTGATGAGACATCTTCTGAACAAGAGAAATCTGCCTCAAAACAAGCAGTACCAGATCAACCGGTGTCTGATGCACAGAAAATGGATCAGTTAAGTATCAAAGATAAAGGATCAGATCACGTAACAGTGTATGTTCCAAAAATTGATCTTACTGATTCACCAGGTCAATTAGACCCAAAGGTACGTACAACTGTCAATGAAGAAGCTGGTACAGCTGAGACAGTATCAACTGAACCATCTGATTCAGGGGGAACACCTGATGTTCCTATGGACAGACATCATCATATGATGATTCCAACATCAGCTGAGACTTGTCCATGTCAAGTGGATCCTATTACTGCACCACTCCCAACCACTAGTGACTCAATATCAGATGAGGATGATAATATCCAAACTGATATACATCAGAAAAGAAGGACTTGGTTAAGTGACCATCAGACTGATCTGATAATTGGCAATCCGAATGCCCGAGTCTAAACTAGACATCAGGTTGGTGAAAGTGCCATGTATTATTGTTATTTGTCTTTGAAGGAACCAATCATTATAGAAGAAGCTCTACAAGATGCCAGCTGGATAATAGCCATGCAAGAAGAACTAGACCAGTTTGAAAGGAATCAAGTGTGGAATCTGGTGGACAGACCAACTCATCAAGATGTGATAGGCACCAAGTGGGTATTCAAGAACAAGAGAGATGAGAATAATGTCATAACCATAAATAAGGCAAGACTTGTTGCTAAGGGGTTTTCACAATCAGAAGGAATTGATTATGATGAGACCTTTGCACCAGTTGCTCGCCTGGAAGCCATTCGGTTGTTTCTGGCATATGCGGCCCACAGAGAGTTCATTGTGTATCAGATGGATGTAAAGAGTGCATTCCTAAACGGGGTACTAGCTGAGGAAGTTTATGTTGAACAACCTCCTGGCTTTGAAAAAGGCAACCAGGTGTACCATTTAAGAAAAGCTCTTTATGGCCTAAAACAAGCTCCTCGAGCTTGGTATGATACACTATCTCAGTTCTTGATAGACAGTGGATTCACTAAAGGAGTAGTAGATAGAACCTTATTCAGAATAAAAGATAGAGAAGATATTCTGATGGTTCAGATCTATGTGGACGATATTATCTTCGGATCTCCCAACAAGAGCCTAGAGGGGAGGGGTGAATTTGAAATGTCCATGATGAGTCAGATGAATTACTGTAGGTCCCGAACGGGTTTCGTGAGGGCAGAAGTCTAGAGGGGAGGGGTGAATAGACTTCTGAAAACTTTTTCGTGCAGATCAGGTGTGATGGCAAGTTTCCTGATCAGAGTGCGAGTGAGTCAGTTTGGACTGATATCCAACTTACTGATATCCTGATGGCAGATCAGTTCGGTGTCTATCAGTTTAACTGATTGTGCGGAAGCTAGTTTATACCCGTGTGAAAAAATAGTTTTAACAATTCAGATACTGAAATCAATTTTCAATCAACTAACCAAAGAGTCAAACTGATCAGATCAGTTGCTTGATACAAACTGATCCTAACTCAGAATATGTATGTGATTTTAAGCAAAGTCGTGTGCGATAGTATAAAGCAGTTAAGTACAGATAAATGCACACAAGATTTATAGTGGTTCGGACAACCTGTCCTACGTCCAGTCTTCCCTATCACAAGGGGCACCAACTTAACTAACTGGACTTAGTTTATTGTGTTAGTCAACACATTACAACCAATAAATATTTATAGAGTTCTCACTCAACGATCCCAGAAATCGAAACTAGAAACCCTAGTCTGAAATCTTGCAAAACAAACTTAACCTAACTTTTGGGTTTGGGTAAAGATTTGTTGTTGTTCCAACTGGAAATCTATCCTAGTGTTTATGTAGCCTAAAGCTAGTGGATGAGATTTCTATGCTAAAAACAATGGGATGAACACTTAGAAATATTCTTCAAATTTGTGTTCTTCGTGCGGAAATTTTGCTATAGTATGAGCTTATTGATAATTTCCGTGTGTTCACTCTAAAGAGAAATCCCATATTTATAGACCTCAAAATCAAAGAGCCGTTGGAGAGCAATTTGAATTTCTGACTATATTGGGTAGGTTTGTAGGATTGATGTGACGTGCTTCAGGAACGGCATGGCCGAAAGCGTGAATAGTTGTCCTTTATAGTAGTTTGACTATGCAGCGTCAAATCCCGCATTGTCAGCTCCGTGCATACGTGTCTTGTTCTCATTGGTTAACAAGTACACTTTTCAGTGTTTGTTCTACCAACTAAAGTTAACATTCTTCTTGTTCAGATCAACAACGTATGACTGGTGTAACATCAGTTGACACCTGGTGTGAGCTGACCTGATCAGATAAAACTGATCATTCTACCTGATAGAGTCTTCTGGTGTCAGTTGTCTTATCTCAACTAGCAGACTCGGCTGATGTAGGTCTTCTGGTCTTGATCTTCTGATAGTCATCTGATCTTCAGGTCTTCTAAACTTGAGCTTCATGTCTTCACCGGATCATCTGACTATGTGATCGTCTGATCTTCTGACCTTGTCTTGTCTTCTGACTCGTCTGGTCTTCTGACTTGCTTGTCTTCTGATCTTCAGACCTGACCTATACATATTGAGTTCCCCCTCAATATGTGACCTATCTTATACATCAGCTGTCTATACATTTCAGCTTGTCATCTTATCCTGATTCTAAATCATCAGTCAGCTAACAGGTCTGATTGGTCCTATTACAACCTGTTTTGGAACTTCCATCAAAACTTAATACAAATTTCCCAACAATTACTTTCTGGGTCTTCAAGTTAAGCTGAGTACAGAAGGAATATTCATCTGTCAGGTAAAGTACACTAGGAATCTGTTGGCTAAGTTTGAAATTCAAAACAGTAAGGAAGCCAAGATTCAAGATGGATCTAGATGAGAATGGTCAGAAAACCAATCAGAAAGAATATAGGGCTCTCATTGGATCCTTACTATACCTGACTGCCAGCAGACCAGATATAACTTTTGCAGTAGGTGTATGTGCCAGATTTCAGGTAAATCCAATGCAAAGCCACCTGGAAGCAGCTAAGCGGATTCTTAAATATATGAAGGGGACAGTAAATCTTGGTTTATTCTACCCATCAGATGATAATCTAGAGCTTAGTGGGTATTTTGATTCTGATTATGGAGGTTGCAGAATAGTCAGAAAATCAACCTCAGGTACATGTCAGTTCTTAGGAAGCAAACTGATCTCTTGGTTATCAAAGAAGCAGACATCTGTTGCCACATCTACTACTGAAGAAGAATATATGGTTGCAGGAAGCTGTTGTTCCCAACTGATCTGGCTTAGTCAGCAGCTGAGGGATTATAACATTGTAGCTACGAATGTGCCCATATTCTGTGATAGTAATAGTGTTATTGCAATCACTCAGAATCCAGTATTACATACAAGATGCAATCATGTGGATGTCAGACATCATTTTATAAGAGATCATGTGGAAAAGAAGAACATCAGAATGGAAAAGATCCATACTGATAAGCAGAGAGCTGATATCTTAACCAAGCCACTAGCCGAAGTCAGATTCAGAGAACTATGTAATGAGCTATGACTTCTGGACTTAGGAGAAAGTGCACCAGAAATGTTTGGTGGACTGGTCTCCAGGACCAGTTGGTTAAGAGACTAACCAGCTAAGGAGGATCAGTTGAGTAATGGTACCTCAACTGATCAGAAAGATCAGTCTGGGACTGATCAGAAAAGGGATAACAGTTGTAGGGGGAACTTCAACTGATCAGATTGGATCAGAAATCTGATCAGATAAGTGGGACATTGTTGGGAAATACTAAGGACTAGGCTACTATCAGTAAGGTCAACAATAATCAGTGTTGGGATTATACTGGAAAGTATGCTTTTACTTTGTATAATCAGACTGAATTTCAGACTTATTTACTGAAATAAATTATTTATCACTGATGCTTTAAATATCATCGAATGTTACATATATTTACTACATAACTGTTCAATAAATAGTACGTGTTACATTGTAGTTAATTTAGTGATACCAGATCACAGAAGATTAAATTAATAGTTCCTTGTAACTAAAAGTACACAATTCACGACCTAGATGGAAATGAACAATCCATCGTGAAAGGTTGTAGTGTAAGGCTCAGATTGGTTTGTCTTGACCAAGAGATTACACTAGTGCATGACTGATGCATTGAAGAGGACCTACAGGAGGACAAATTCTTCAGAACTGAACTAGGAAGAATTAGACCTCAGTGGTTAGTTATTTCTTAATCTTCGTCCCTTAAATAGGATTGCGTGTGGTTGGTAACTATTGCTTTGACTTATTACGGGAAGAGAATTAATGAGATTCAATACTCTATATCTTGGGCAATATTATTGGTCACATGTGATTGCTAAGATTTAATACGGAGAATCGTGTGCAAGTACGCTTGTTCGATTTGCCCCCTTGGGAGGTTCATAAGTTTTATCATACCAAATCTTGCAAGTGGAACTAGTTTCCAGTATGGATAATAATGTTGAACAGTTCCTTTACCAAGGATAAAAGATATTAATTAATGGAAAGCTATTTCAGTGGCTTGAATTAATTAATGGGCTAGATAATCTTAAACACGGGAAATAATAATTGGGAGCCATATTAACTGTAATATGGGTTAAGATGGATAGTGAAATATTAATTATGTAGTGGGATTAATTAATATTTATGGGCTTGAATAATATTGTGGCTCAATATTGATAATTCAAGGTCCATTGGAAGGTCCTTTCTTAATTCTCCTAAAGGCCCCCCAAGTAGCCCAACATAAAGTCCAATAACTGAAAAGGTGTTTAAAAATAAAATAAATTTGTTGCTTATTTTTCCTAATAATTTTCAAAAATTATGAATAAAAGGGGAGAAAGATTTTCTTTGAATTTTGTTATGGAATGAAGATATGTATTCTTGGAATACAAGATTATCTCATTAAATTCAAGAAATATCCCACTTGGTTATTCATATGAAAATTTCGAAATTTTTGGATAATTATGGGAAAGAAAGATTTTCTTGATTTTCTTGAAAAGATATTATGGAAGATATGTATTTCTTGAAATACAAGTATATCTCATAAATTCAAGAAGATCCAAATCTTGGTTTCTTTTCTCTTAATTTTCGAAAATGCTCCATAACAAGATGAGGTGGGATTTTTGTGGAATATTTTAATTATGGAGAAAAGAATATAGGAGATATATTCAAGATTTCTTGGAGATCAAGAAAAGATTTTCCCATATCATTTTATCACTAAAAAATCGTCCAACCCCCTCTATAAATAGGGGATGAATGTTTCATTCCCATGTACAATTCCATGTGCTGGAAAAATTAGTAAATCCACAAAGGTGGTGCAACAAATTTTATTTTTCCTTTTGTTAATTGTTCGCGAGTTTCCTACCACCGGATTGTCGAGCAAGGACTAGAGAATACTTGGGAAGGTCTTTTGGTGTGTTTTCATTGACGAAACCATTGTCATTCCAAGAGGTAAGTTCACGTAAACTCGTAGTAATTCCGCATGCATAGGATTTACGTGAACTGTTTATATGCATGATTTGTTGTTGAATTATTATTTGAATTAATATAGGATTAATTCATGCTAGTAATAATTGTTAGAATTAAATTTGTATTTAAATATTCATCCCGAATAGATCCAAGCAATTAATTCCCCAACAATCGTATCGAGCCTCGGTTTAGACTCAATTGTAATTTAATTTAATTTGCTGTCATTAAACTTTGAAATTGGATAGTAGAATTGCTAGATCTTTTTTGCAGGTATCCAATTGTCATGGAATTTAATGTGTTTATTTATGCATGCATATAAATTGTGGTTTTTTAATTGATTAGATTTCGGATTCGTTTTTGCCTCGTGAGAAAATCCACGAGTAGATTAGAATTTGTTTGATTTGATCAATGTAATAGACTAGTCTAGATCTAGGTTTATTTATTTTTTAAATAAATTGTAACCGGATCAGAAAACGGAGGTGGAAACAAAGAATTAAAAGACGGGATCCAGAACCGAGACTCTACGCTGGCGGCGAAGCGGCGATGCCGCCCGAGGTGCAGTGACGTGACGCCAGCGCCAAGACGGCGAAGGAGGCCGCTGGCCGCCAAGACGGGCGGGGCGACGCCGAAGTCGTAAGGGCGGCCAAGACGTTTTTTCAAGACGGGACGCCATTCGCATGGCTAGGAGTGTTAAAGGGCACTCCAACCTATGAAGAGCACTCAAGATCAAGACATGACAAAAATTAACCATGACAATTGGATAAATGTGCCCAATATGTTTAATTTTTTGTCTTGATGTTTATGCATTATTTTTTGCTTATTTAAATTGTGTTTAAATTTGAGATGCATGAGAAAATATTTTGAAAAATCTCACTTTCGAAAATTACTAAGTATGCTTAAACAATTAATTGAAAATTTTATTCCGAATAATAAAATTGAATTAATTATTGACCACCATGATTTATTTATTTGTGAATTCTTTTGGAGAAATTCCCCCCACGGGACGGTCAAAAGATAGCTTTCACATGAATAAGTTCTAATTGGATGATTGTGAATTATTACTAGTGGCTACGATGACCCTCCCCACGAGGCTCGATCAAAGAGAAATAATAATTATGTATTTAATCATGGTTATTACTTAGGTATAAAATTGATATGCATATACTTGCCCGAAGTCCCTGTCAATTTTATATTGGTCAAGTGGGAGCCAACTATTAATCTGGATATTAAAGGTTTGTAAATGTTCTTGTTTGTAACCTGCTTGAATGTGTTTAAATAATGACCCACCCCACGTGGCTTATTTAAACTGTTTTGAGATGTTGGCTGATGCATGTTCATATTTTTTAGATATTTCAATATGAAACATGTGATCGAATTTTGTGATATATTTGTGCTTATGCATATTATTATTTATTTCAGTTCATCATGTCGCAACCTTTTAATCCAATGTTCAATATACTTAAAGACAATTTGCTTACTGGTGAAAACTATTTTGATTGGATATACAAACTAAAACCTTTCCTAGCCGCATCACCTTCCAAATGGGTACTTGATACACCAAAACCCGGAAAACCAGCTATGGACGCCGGAATATGGGACGAGATGCTATATGGTGAATGGGAACTGGCAAATGAATTGATGAAGGATACAATTCTGGCACATCTGTCAGATGCGTTGAAACGCCTTCACCAAGGATATGAGTCAGCTGCAGACATCTTACAGAATCTCGATGCGATGTTCGCACATCAGACCCATATGGCAATCCAAAGTGTGAAGCAAGAAATTGCTGAATTAAACATGGAAAAAGGGACGACTGCAGCGCAGCACGTTCTTAGGGTTATGGTGCTATTTGAGGAGCTTGAGATCCTTGGCGAAAAATGTGATTTCAAGACTATGATTGATTTCATTCTCCAATCCTTACCAAAGAGCTATAATCACCACTATCTTGAGTATCGATTGGAAGATCTAGATTTTACAGTGGATGATCTTGTAAATGCTCTCACTTTGGTTGAAAGGGAAAGGGAGCGCGAGGAAAAGAACTTGGGGAAACATAAATCTTCTTTTCATCCTAGGTCAAGTGGTGATAAGGATGATGAAAAGAGAAGAAAGTTAAACCAAGCAGACTCAACGTCAAATAAGAGCATGGAATCAAGCATGTGGAAAGTTTTGGAAAGCGGGGGAGTAGGACACTCGAGGTCAGCCTGTTCCAATCCCAAAAGGAATGGAAAGAAAGGTAATTCTCACGCACTAGTTGTTGAAACTTGCTTAACGGCGTATGCCTCCCATTTATGGGTGGTGGATACGGGATCCACTGATCATGTTTGTTTCACTTTACAGGGGTTCAAACGGACCCGGAAACTTAGTGGGAGTGAGATCCTCATCACACTAGGCGATGCTACGAGAGTGGCTACTGAAGCAGTGGGAGAAGTGCACCTGTCTTTTGAAGACAGAGTTTTAATTTTAAGAGATGTTCTTTACGTTATGAGTTTTAGAAAGAATTTAATTTCGGTTTCTAAACTTTACCTTGATGGATATTCGATTACTTTTGATAAAGTTGTTACCATTTCTCTTTATGATAAATTTATCTGTCATGGAACGTTGTCAAGTAATCTCTATACAATTAACTGTGCACACCACTCACGAAATGCATCCTATAACACATCAACTGTTTTCGATAAAAGAAAACGTTCATCAGACGTGAACAAAACACTTCTATGGCATCTAAGATTGGGACATATTAATCCAAAGAGGATCCAAAGGTTGGTGAAGAGTCTCTCCAAGTTGAACCAATTCCAACCTGCGAATCATGTTTGGAGGGTAAAATGACCAAGAGGGCATTTGGAGCCAAGGGGAATAGAGCCAAAGAAGTGTTAGAAATCGTTCACATAGACGTATGTGGTCCAATGTCAACCAAAGAAAGAGGAGTTTACGAGTATTTCGTCTTTTTTATTGATGACTACTCGAGGTACGGTTATATTTTTCTTATGAAGCATAAATCTGAGACCTTTGAGAAATTCAAAGAATTTAAGGCTCAAGCAGAGAATCATAGGGAAAAACGTATCAAGTCTCTACGATCCGATCGTGGAGGTGAGTACCTCAGCGATGAGTTTTTGAACTACTTGTCAGATGAAGGGATTGCATCCCAGCATACTACACCCGGAACCCCTCAACAAAACGGGGTTGCAGAGCGAAGAAACAAAACTCTTTTAGAATGGTTAGATCAATGATGTGTTATGCGGATCTTCCCAAGTCGTTCTGGGGTCATGCCTTGGAAACAGCGGCTTACATTCTGAACTTGGGGCCATCCAAATCGGTTCCCAAAACTCCCAAAGAATTGTGGACCGGGCGCAAGCCTAGTTTGAGACACATGAGAATTTTGGGGTGTCCGGCCTACGTGTTGGACAAGGAAGCCGGAAAATTGGATCCACGATCAGAATTAAGGTTATTTATAGGATACCCCGAGGGAATAAAAGGGTGTATGTTCTATGGTCCCAAAAATCAAAAGGTGGTAATAAGCACCCACTTTAGATTTTTGGAGGAAGACTATATGAACGAAAGAAGACCCAGAAGTAAGATTACCTTAAGTGAGCTAAGGGGGCTAACCTCATTGCCAACTGTACAAGATGATATACCAAACGACACACTTTCTGGCAGGAACCTCGTCGTAGTGGGAGGGTTGTAAGACAGCCCGAGAGATTCATGGGGATAGGAGAGTCCTCGGACTTGATTCCCGGACAAGATGAATCAGACCCATGGACATATGATGAGGCAATCCAAGACAAGGATACGGTTTCTTGGCAAAAGGCAATGAAAGCAGAAATGGGGTCTATGGATCATAACAGAGTGTGGGAGCTAGTCGAACCACTTAATGGGGTCAAACCCATTGGTTGCAAGTGGGTATACAAGAGAAAGAGGGGACCGGACGGGAAGGTGGAAACCTTCAAGGCAAGGCTTGTGGTGAAAGCTTATACTCAGAAAGAAGGGATCGACTATGAGGAAACCTTTTCACCTGTAGCAATGCTTAAGTCCATCCGGATTCTCTTGTCGATAGCTGCGCATCTCGATTTTGAAATCTGGCAAATGGATGTCAAGACAGCTTTCCTTAAATGAAGTCTTGATGAGGAAATCTATATGCAACAACCCCAAGACTTCATTGAAAAGGGCCAAGAACACCTAGTTTGTAAGCTTATGAAGTCCATTTACGGACTCAAACAGGCATCCAGAGCTTGGAACCAATGTTTTGATCATGTTATAAATGTTGTGTTCGATATAATAATTCAGGATTAATCGAACACGTAAGAGCGACACGTGTAATATTTATTAAAATAGTCATGCCCGATGGACAAGTGTACTCGCCGTCCGTCGACCAAACAAGTTTGTTCAACCAGTTCTCCACTTGTCGCCCAAAACAAACATACTCGCCACTCAAATCAGGAAAGAAGGAATCAAATAAGCTCAGACAAGTCTAAGGCCACAAACAAGTCTGAGGACTCAGACGGCCAAAATGCTCAGACTATTTCGGGGGTCAAGATCTTTCGCAACTCAGATATCCTAAAATGCTCAGACTATTCCGGGGGGTCAAGCTTTCGCAACTCGAGATATCCCGAAAAGACTCGAGATAATCCGAGGGTCAAGATGCTCAAGAACTCAGATATCCTGAAAGACTCAGATAATCTGAGGATCAGTATGCTCGGTGCTTAGATATCCTGAGGGATCAGATATCCTGAAGACTCAGACATTCACCGAGGATCGGTATGCTCAAGAAGACGAGACATCCCGAGGGTCAAGATATGTTCGGTACTCAGACATTCTGAGGTCTTAAAACATCCTGAAGACTCAGGCATCCTGAAGGGTCAAAGTGCTCAACACACAGATATCCCGAAGACCCAGACATCCTGAGGGCTCAGTATGCTCGAGGAGGATAGTATTCCAGCATAAAACTGACATGGTTAAAGGGGCGAACAAAGCATCCGACCGAGCAAAAGATTGATTTGGACGACCAAAAAGGTGCCTTATAGACAAGCAAAAGCGAAGATCAACCTAGAAGACGGAGTTGGAAAGGTGGCCGTATCACAAAAGTTTTTGCATGGCCCGGAGTCTCCAAACTCATTTTGCCAACCCGGCATGCTTGCTTCTGAGTGCTATAAAAGGAGAAAAAAAACAAGAAGAGAAAGGTTCAGAAATTTCCCAGAAAAAGTTACACCCACACAAGAAATTCCCCAGAGAGGCGAGGTACAGAAAAATTCGAGTGATTATCCACACATACAGAAACCCTAGCACTCATATGCTAACTCTCCAAATTATCTTCATCTCTAACGATTCATCTTCATAAGGTGTATCAAATATTGTACGTGTAAAGCTCGCAATACCACATCCTGGCTTGGTATGCCCCCAGAGTAGTCATTTCCTGACGAACTGGGTTAACAAATTCATCTTATTTACAATTTATTTTACACGTGCATGTTTTGTTTGTGAGTCGTTTCCGAATTAGCCACATCATATTCCTCAAATAAAACGACTCGCGACAACTGGCGCTAGAAGGAGGGTGCTTCACCAAAAAACCAACCCATACACAAACCCTTAGTTAGCCGAGGTAGAAAAAAGAAATATAATGCCTCAATCTAGGAACACACAAACAGAGAGGTCGGGGAAAAGTCGACCTCATGACCAAAATGAGGCTCAGCGCCAGCCTCACAAAGATCAGATAGGGGAGACCATCAATCTTGAGGATATTGCCAATGATCCGGGACCCAACAAAGGCCATCACTTTCTTGTTGCGAGCACAGAAAGAGAGGGCCGAAAAAGAGTTGTCTAAGTTAAAAACTCAAGAAGATGAAGAACGACACTCGCGTACACCTGATAGCGAGCAAGTTAAAAAGAAAACTGCGAAGCGGGCGAATAAAAAAGCCGATGATACATCTGATGACGAACAGCCTCAGGGGTCTAGACCTTCAGCGTTTGGACGCTTGAGGCTCTCCTCCAAAGATCGAATCGACAATAATAGGCGATAGGATCCAGGGAAGGAACAGCCAATAAACATGCCCGCACATTCAGATCTTCATGATCGTCCGCATGCAGAACAAAAATCGGCGGGAACAAAATTGTCTATCCATCATCGATTGGGTAGTCAAGAACGAGATTGGAAAGGGGGACTCCCCCATCACGAGCATGACCCACTGGGTCCTCATGATGGGAAACATCCCCGATCTAAGTCTGTCAGTTCCATAAAATTTGTGGAAATGCAGAAAGCCATCGATGGATTACAGGCCGACCTAGCCGCGACCAAAGGCCACCCTCGGGAGAGCACAATACCCTGCTCGCCACTATCACCGGCGATCATGGCGGCCGAAATACAAGAGAAAGTAGCGAAGACCCGACCACCAGTCCCCATGTTCGATGCTGAGTCTGACCCGCATGTCCATCTCAGCAAATATTCAGACTTTATGATCGCAATGGGTGCCACAGACGCAACTCAGTGACGATCATTTCCCATAACTTTGGGTGATCGGGCACATAGATGGTTCGCTAATTTGCCCGCTACGTCCATCACATCTTTCGCTCAATTGGGACAACAATTTCTGTCCCACTTTTCATCCATGTATGCTCGTCCAGCGCCGAAACAAAGGTTGGCGCATTTTTCCCAACTAAGAGGTGAGTCTGATCGAGCATACATCGAAAGATTTGATAAATGTTTGTATGATGGGGCCCCAGTTGAAGAGGATGCCAAGATCCTCGTGGTGGTCGGGGGCCTGACTCTAAACACTGACATGTGGAAGGCCATGCATCAAGACTGACCGAACATATATTCAGAATTCCGATAGCGAGCGGCCAAAATTATAGCCATGCAAGATTTGCTCGCCCAATCACGATTGGGTCAGGAACCTACAACTAGGAAAGTTTTTGGGAAGAAAGTGATGAATGGAGGGGGGTACAAACCCCCAGGCTCTTTCAAACCATTCAAAGAAAGAGCATAAGCAAACGCCCAACGAAGTCTTCTGGGCGTTTCAGCAGAAACAATCTTTAACCAAATCAGAGATCGGGACATGTTGGATAGGCCGAGAAGAATCATAATGGACAAGCATCGGCTTAATGCTTCCAAATATTGTAACTACCACGAGTACATCGGGCACAATACAGAAGATTGTTGCGATTTACTCCGCCAACTTTGGAAGCTATACGAAGACAATCGTCTTACCTAATTCCTAAAAAAGCCGGTGAGCAGAGACTCCCGAACAGAAAAAACAGAAGATCGAAGGGGTAAACGTAAAGCCGAACAAACATCTGACATTGATCTCGAAGAATCACGTAAGAGGTCTGAATTACCCAAAAGAGGGCCTCCTACTATGGGAAGAGGTCGAGAAAGTCAAGAGATTCACATGATACGTCCTGAATATAGTCCAGTGGGTGGATGTTACCAGGCACCAACATTATTGAACAGACGTAAGAAGATGGAGATGCGTGCCATGCAAAGCATTCATCAGGTAAAGGTGGCGAGCACATCAGCTAGCACGCCACCCTCTCACCAAATCATGTTTTCAGAAGACGATCTCAACGGTATAATAACTCCCCACAACGACTCCTTAACCATTAGTGCTCGTCTCCTGGTTGACACCGGAGCTTATGCGAACATTTTGTTCGTCAATACCCTTCACCAGATGGAAAAGCAAGTTGGGGACTTGAGCAGTTATATTGAACCGTGTGATCATACCATAATGGGTTTTGGGGAATCTGTAACCCGACCCTATGGTATGATTAGGTTAAGAGTCGAGTTAGAATCAACTCTGAATCCGGAGATCCGACGAACTAGAATGCTAGATTTTATAATCGTCGATGCTCCGTCTACTTATAATTGGTTCCTAGGTCGCCCGTTTATTCAGGAATTTAAAGCGGCCTGTTCTACTTACTATTACTGTGTCAAATTCCCAACACAAGATGGAACAGGTAGCGTAAAAGGAGATCAGAAGAAAGCTCGAGATTATTTGCTATCATGTGCACCAGAAAAACAAAATATTGTTAACATGATGGAGCAAACATGGGAGATCGGTGAGTCAAGCCAACAGGTAAATATGTTGCCAACATGTTTGAACATATCTTTGACGAACACAAGGTTGACGAGCACAGCTCTCCGCGCGAACACAGAATGCGTGAACACACAATCCGGGAAGGCAACTCATGTCCCAGATCTCCCAGATCTAATGAATATTGATCACCTAAGCGAGCAAACGGACCTAGAACCTCGCATAGGTTTCAAACCCATGGAGGTTGATGACGAGCACCGGGGGTCCATTCAAGATCCTCAGTGGAAACAAAAAAGAAAGCGATCAACACCTGTCGAACAACTGGAGCCTATCAACATCAACCCGAACAGACCTGAGTTAGAAGTGTTCATTGGTTCAGAATTACCTGAACCAATTCGAACATAAATGATTGCTTATCTTCAAGCAAACTTGGATGTGTTAGCATGGTCGCACGAGGACATGGTTGGAATTGATCCAAAACATGCATGTCGTTCCCTCAACCTTGATCCAATACAAACTCCAGTTATCCAGAAGCACAGAAAGTTTAGTCCGGAAAAGTATGCGTCAATGAATAGTGATTCGAGAGGTGAAATGCCCAAGATGGCTTGCGAACCCTGTGCTTGTCCGCAAGTCTAATGGTTCTTGGAGACTATGTATTGATTTCACTGATTTAAACAAGGCATGCCCGAAAGATAACTTCCCGATGCCGCATATCGATTATTTGGTCGATAATACAGCAGGCCATGAACTCATGACTTTCATGGATGCATTTGTTGGTTATCACCAAATACCCATGCATCCGGACGATCAAAAGAATATGGCATTCTACAGTGAAAAGAATATGTATTGTTGGAAACGCATGCCATTCGGATTAAAGAATGCAGGTGCAACATATCAACGTTTGGTGAACAAAATGTTCGACGAACACATAGGCCGAACAATTGAGGTATATATTGATGATATTGTGGTAAAGAGCGAACATAAGGAAGACAACATCACCCACCTCGCACAAACGTTTGATATACTCAGGGAGTACAACATGAAGCTAAATCCCAAGAAATGCAGCTTTCAGGAAAATTCCTCGGACATATGGTCAGTCAACGGGGGATCGAAGCGAACCCATCAAAGATTTAAGCCATGCTCGATATGCAGGCCCCCAGGAGTGTGAAAGAAGTCCAAAAATTAATCGGACGTTTAGCTTAAAGTAAGCCGGGTTTTATATCCTTTAGGCGGGGACAAATGTAAACCTTTCTTTGATACACAGAAATTCGATGGACCGAGCATTGCCAAAATGCATTGAATCATTGAAGCAAGACCTTGCAGATACTCGAGAACCATCTAAGCCTATCGAGGCGAACAACTCTATCTGTACCTTCTTTGCATCCGAACATGCAATCGGTGTTGTTAACAAATGCAGGCGAAGGGGCGACACATTTGCCCGTTTACTATGTAAGCTAAGTGCTTAAAAAAGTCGAGCTCATTATCCTCCTTTGGAAAAATTAGCATATGCTCTCGTAATAAGTGTTAGAAAATTGCGACCATACTTTTTTCGATCACTTTCGGTCGAAATCTTGACCACCTTCCCTCAATCGCGAAGTCCTCCACCGACCGGAATCTGTGTGATTACTCAAGTGGGCGGTGGAGTTAGATTAATTGGCATTACGTCAGCTCATGAACAGCGATGAAGGCCAAGTTATGGCCGATTTTATGGTTGAGTTAACATATCCACAAATGCCCGAAAAAGTTGTCGACCAACCATGGCATATGTATGTTGATGGCTCATCAACAAGTTCAAGAGCCGAGCAGCGCGAGTTCTCATCCCAACCGGACAAACATTCAATGACCATCCATTTTGACTTCGGCTACAAATAATGAAGCCGAAAGTCTGAAGCTTTGATCATTTGGACTCTGATGGCTATGACAACAATGAATTGAGAGGTCGATGATTTCAAACGATTCTCGGATAATCGTTTATCAAGTAACAAAGTAGTACGAGGCCCGAGGCAAACAAATGGCACAATATAAAAGAACTAGCAAAAGAGTTGCTCGAGCATTTCGAACAAGTTTTCATAGAACAATTACCACGATTGGGTAATTCGTTTCTTTGATCTTTGGCACGCTGGCAATAAAAGAAGGAGTGACGAACACAACGGACATTGTGGTCGTCACAACTTGTTCACCATCGTTCGAGTTATGATCGCCCGAAATGTAACAAAGCAAAAGAAACTTGGATGACTCAATCTGAGTTACTTACAAAAGGACTTCTCTCGAGAATAAAGCACAATTTACTCGCTTCTCGATTACAATCTACTCGTTATACTATCATAGACGAGCATTTGTACAAAAGAAGCTTCTCACTTCCACTATTGAAGTGTATTACTCCCGAAGAGGGTCGTGTACTTCTGGAACAAATCCATGATGGAGTATGCGGAAATCATACAGGTGGGCTCGTCCTTGCACATAAAATAATCAGACAAGGTTATTATTGGCCAACCCTCAAAAAAGATTCGCTCGCGTATGCTCGCTCGTGCCACAAGTGCCAGGTACATGCCCCACTTATTCATAGCCCACCTGAAGAATTAGTGTCAGTCTATAGCCCATAGCCATTTGCTAAATGGGGGATCGATTTGATTGGCCCATTTCCTACTGGCACGTCGGGAGTAAACTTTGTTGTGGTTGCCATTGATTACTATACTAAATGGGAAGAAGCCGAGGCCATTGTCAAAATCACCAAACAAAGAATGTGGAACTTTGTTTGGAAAAATATCATTTGTCGTTTTGGGCTTCCCCAATCATTAATAATCGATAACGGCAAGCAGGTTCGATGGAAGTGAATTGAAGACGAAATTGTGCTTTGTTGAGGCATAAAAAAGCATTACTCAACTCCATATTATCCCCAAATCAAAGCGGACAAGTTGAAGCATTATTAATAAAATTATCAAGCATACCCTCAAGGCCGGACTTGATAATTCAAGGGGAGGATAAATTTGAAGAGTTGCCTGAAATATTATGGGCCTATCGAACAACTTTCAGAACATCAACTGCGGAGACCCCGTTTGCCTTGGCATTTGGTGGGGAAGCTGTTATACCAGCAAAAATTAAGATTCCAAGTCATCGAACAATGACTTTTGGAGAGCACATCAATGACTAGGCGCTCGCCTAAGTGCAGACCTGTTGGAAGAAAGAAGGAATGAGGTTGATTTCAAGAATGCCATGTACAAAAAGAGATCAGAGAAGTTCTACAACTCCAAAGTCCGAACACGCAGGTTCAATATGGGCGAGCTGGTTTTAAGACGAGCAATGGGGGTATTAAGTGGTGTGTTCGGCCGAGCATGGGAAGGTCCGTTCAGAGTTACAGAACGTTTGCTAAACGGGGCATATGACTTGGAAGACCTGAATGGAGTCCCATTGTCCTACTCGTGGAATGCGTCAAATTTGAAAAAAATATTATCAATAATAGCAAGCACAGTTGGCCGAATAAAGTTGTCCACACAGCTGAAGCGAGCACAGTTGGCCGAACAAAGTTGTCCACACAGCTGAAGCGATCATAGTTAGCCGAACATAATTGCCGATGTAGCTGAAACGAACACAAATGGCCGAACATAATCAGCCATTCAGTTAAAATGAGTAGGACAATCCTAAAAGAAGAACACATTATGTTCGACACATATCTTCAGGAAATAAATGCTAGCCAGCACTATCAAAAGACAGAAGATACGTGTCAGAACGAGTTATCAATAGAAGATACGTGTCAGAATGAGTTGACAAGTGGTGGCAACCAATCTTTGAACAAGAGCTTGCAAAAAGCTGAACAGATATCAAAAGGGGGAGCAAAAGTAAGAGAGCCAGCACCAGCTAGCTATGCCAGCACTAGCTTGGGATAGTTCTATAAATAGAGACATATTGATAGCTGAAAAAAGCAGAGAAAAAACAGATGAAGAAGAAAAAAAGAAAAATACTACAGTTCTCAGAAGAAAGTTGGTTCAGTATGCCTCCAGACGAAGAATCCAGCACTCGATTCAGCTATCACTCAGCTGAATCGAGCATCTGGCCTGGTACGATATTTATACCCCATATGACACTCCGAACACAGGTTGAAGCTCGTTGCGGACTCAAGATGCTCGGCAGAGTCATGGTTTCCACTCCACGTTACTAACTGCTTATGCAGTAGTAAATCACTAGTCCCCTATGCATCCCCAAAATCTCCTCCGAAGGGGAGGGATGTCATAGTGTCCGCTCAAAGCAATATGTGGATGCTGATGCTCAGGCATCTTGAAGGGACGAGAATGGGTGCGGTGAAAATTTTGCTCAAGACTTGCTATAGGCGGCGGTATCTGGCGCCACATGCTCATGTCCGCAGCTGCCCGCATAATCACAGCTAGTCCATGAGGGACAAAATCTTATGCTGCTGCTGCTTGAGCATGTTACTAAAGAAGGGTAGACAGGATGATGTGCCACATGCTTGTCAACATCAATTCTGCGGACAAGGTGAGGCCAGTTCGTGTCTACTCAAGATAAGGTTTAAATTCAAAACCCTAGTCTGATATTTATAGTTGTGTAATAGATAGTCTTCTTCAAATATAAAGGTTGTAATAGAATACAAAGTGTTGCAAAAAGAAAAAAAAAATATATGTATTTTTGTTCGCTAAGATTTTCTAGTTGAAGCCTATTTGAGGTCGCACCTAAGCCGGATGGCCCGAATAAAGACGAACGAGCCCAAGTCTATGTTCACCTGAAGAACGAGTTCAGACTCTAATTCCCACAAAGAAAAATGAGTAATGGGTACGCAATGAAAAAAAAAGCGACTTCAGACTTACAGATAACCAGTAAGCCTTAAGCGGTGATGATGAAAGGGTCGCACTAAATAAAATAAGACGGCCCTTAAGACGTAAGTGATCGCGACCTAAATAAGACGATCGCAAACCAAGAAAGGGGGTTCATAAATTAACCCATCCGGTCGCACCTAAATAAGACGATCAACCGATTGCAACGCTAATAAGACAATCAAAAAAAAAAAGTCGAGCGGGCATAGTAAAACCCAATGTTCAATTCATTCAGAAGAAAAGGGGCAAAAACTAGGAAGCAACAAAGCGAACACAAAGCAACAAAGCAAACATCAAGCAACACAAGTATCAATCATTCATCAGTACCCACATTCATCCTCAACAACAATCAGGTTAGAGGAAATAGTTCAATATGTAATTCAACCATTCAGTTTCAAAAGTGTTCGAACAAAAGAGAAGAAGTCAGCAAAAAATTACAAGTATGGAAGATATTGTTCGAACAAAAAATGAAGACAAAAAATTACACAACATATGTTCGGCAAAACTAAAATAACACTAAGGAGCAAATTCATAATTGGGGGTGGACGGAAGGGAAATGTCGAACAAATCGTGCTCAGCCCCCTCAGCAACAACTCCTTCAATATGGTCAGGTACAATATGCTTGCCAGGAGGTACATTCTCGCTTTCGGTCCACAGAGAGGTCCCTTTGCTTCTTTCGCTTTTGATCGGACCGGACTCAGTTTGGAGATTTTGGCCAGCAACACCAGCAGTATTCACGTCCGAGCCATCTTCTTCATCCAGAATAGGATCATCAACTTCGATCCCTTTAGGAAGAATGGAGAAATCACACAGATCATTCAAATCTGACATTGGAAGGTTGCGATCTGGTGGGTTGTCGATCTGGTGGGTTATCGATCAGGTACTGCTGGAAACTGGATATGAGAGGGGCAATTTGTTCGCCAGTGAGTGCATGGCGAGCAGACCGGATAGCATCGGCGAAGGCACAAATGTAGGAGAAGTTGGACATGGAATCAACATACTCTTCATTATGCAGCTTTGAATTTTTGAGACCCAAACGAGTGTTGATCTCCTCAACATTCATCTCCTCCTGAGCTCTTCGTATGTTGACCACATCCTCCTGAGAGTGATTAAGTTCCTCCTTTGCCTGGTGGGCATCCTCCTGAGCCTGGCGAGCATTTTCCTGAGCTTGGCGAGCATTTTCCTGAGCCTGGCGAGCATCCTCCCCGAGCTTTGGCGAGCATCACTTGTCTTGCGAGGATGCCTATCCCTGAGCCAACCTCAGTTCATCTTGAGTCTTGTTCAGCTCGCCCACCTTTTCTTCGAAATTCCTGATCAAAGCCAAGTAGTTGGCATGAAGGTTGGCGGACTCAGCATAGGCTTTCTCAAGAACGACCATAGATTGGCCCTGAAGTACCAGACCAAGACGCATGTTTTCCATAGGAGTGGGACCCGTAGTAGACTCTTCCGGATCGATAGTCCATGCTCGAGCAGAGTCCGCACGCTTCGAACATGCTCGGGAATGCCCGAACCTTTCGAACACGGGCGAAAGGTAGTTTTTCAAATTGGGCATCAAGGGCACCAACCTGCTCAACCTACATATACACCCGAGCAAATAAATATGAAAAAGCGAACAGAATTAACCAAAAAAGAAGTAAAGCGAACAAAATGTACCTATTCGTACGAGCCGAATCCCATCCCAAGAATGATTTATCCTCAGGGGACCGAAGCTCAGGGTTCAATAGAGTCCATGATCGGGGTCCAGCAGGAGGTGGAGAAGATGTGCCAACCTCCATTTCAACGATTTTTAAACCGCCCGACCACGGAGGCGCCATTCGATCGCCACCTTGGCAAGGGGGGTCCGAGTCACCCTAATCGGCATCGGTGCCGTCGTCGAGCTGTTCGGGCTCGGTCGCGCTTCGTCGAGTTTGTTCGCTCGACCCCCCTTTCACGGTTTTTCCATCCTCGGTCTCTTCGGCGATGGAGCTTGTTCACTAGTCCCCTGCTCAGCCGAATGAGTACTCCTTTGCGGTCGGCTCAATTCCCCAGGGCCGGATGCGGATGCTCAACTTGCTCTGCTCGCCATGCTCACATCTCCTCAGTTTGTTCGTTGAGCCTCCCGCTCAACCTGTGGTCTTTTTCTTCGAGCCATCTCAGTATGTTCGGATGTACTCACGGCAACGGTCACAGCTGGGAAAGCTATACACAAAATAATTCATTATGCACAAAAGGATAACAACGAGCAAAATGGCACAAAGATTATACAAATAAAATAGGCAATCCTTACCAGCAGAATTAACAGCAACTAGATGATGAGGGGGTACAAAAAAACCTCTTTTCTTCCTCTGATCGACGGTATTCAGGGTTCTCACAGATCGTTCTGAGCGAGACTCGAGATCAATTTGCCAAATGTTGCTAAAATAGCCGTCGTTGGTCTCCTTGTCCGTCGCAGCTAGAATCCCTGAAATAAAGAGTAAGTTAAAATCAGTTCAAATTGAAGAACAAAAGACACAAAATCACTTACTTCGGTACACCCCGAAGTCAGTGGGGATGTCTAAACGAGCATTTGGTTCACTTCCAGAAGCCGGGCTCTTCCAATCGCCCCCAACGAACCAATTTTTTTCCTTCCAATAACTGATTTTGTTTGGCACATCCTCAATGATTTTACACTTGGCATTAGCTTGCATGAACAGCCACCCATGTTCACCCTTCGGACGGGTCAAGTGCACCAATCGAGCAAGTTCAGTTGCTTAGTAACTTGGCTTCATTTTGCCGAACAAAGTCAGGAAACTTATAATCATGTGCCACCCATTCGGCTTCAGCTGCGTGATGGTAATGTTCCATTCCACGAGCAAACGGGTGATGTCCGGATGGAGGGGGAATCGAAGGCCAGCTTCCATTGTGTCCAAGTTCACAGCGACACAACCCTCAGGGGGCTAGTCAGCCCGCTCATCAGGACCCGGTGCCTAGAAAAAGACATCTTTGGGGGTTTCGTAATTTCTATGCATCTGAGCGAGCATATCTACATCAATTATGCTCGCTATCTTGCTCGCTGGGTACTCATTTTCAACCATAATCCTATGAGGTTGCTCGGGCCAATCGAAACTATAACGAGCATTATACTCGTTATATATTGGACAATGAGGGACACCAACAGGTATATCGAGTTCAGAATTTTGCTCACCGCCTACCCCTATGTTCGATTCGGTTACATTCACAGCCATCAAAATTTCCCCCCTCACAATATCATCATTCCTATCTACATCAACATTATCAACAGGCCTAGACCTTATTTGAGTTTGGGGCAAAGAATCGTCACTTGAATCATCCGAGAAATCACTACGGACCAAGTCCCTATCTAATTCATTTAGGGCTTCGTCGGAATTGGAGGAAAGAACGGCAAACGGTTGCCAAACTTGCCAATGAAATCCTGAATCCGAGACATTTGTCTCCGGCGTATTAGCGTCGCTACGGGGGATTCTACTGACAGAGGGGGAAGAAGAACTATGGTGGTCAGATTCTAGGGGAACAAAAGAGTTTGAGAAAGAAGCCATAATCGCAATAAGAGAAAGAATGCAGCGGTTACCTGAGTAAGATTCTTCACCAGAATGATGAAGCCCTCGCCGGAAATTTTCAGACACGGAAAAGATTGAAAGACAGAGGTAAAAAGAAGAAGGAAAGAGAAAATGGTTTAAGGCGGTGAAATGAGGTATATATATAGATACCGGATTCAATTTTGAAAATCTGGCACAGAATACGAAACGACATCGACTATGGCCCAATAAGATTATAATAGTTGGGCCCCATGTTGAATACAAAGCAACCCGGTTGGGGGTATTGTTGTGTTCGATATAATAATTTAGGATTAATCAAACACGTAAGAGCGACACGTGTAATATTTATTAAAATAGTCATGCCCGATGGATAAGTGTGCTCGCCGTCCATCGACCAAACAAGTTTGTTCGACCAGTTCGCCACTTGTAACCCAAAATAAACATACTCGCCACTCAGATCAGGAAAGAAGGAATCAAATGAGCTCAGACAAGTCTAAGGCCACGAACAAGTCTGAGGACTCAGACGGCTAAAATGCTCAGACTATTCTGAGGGGTCAGTATGCTCGCAACTTCGGATATCTGAAATGCCGAGACTATTCTCGGCGGGTCAAGATGCTCACAACTCGAGATATCCCGAAAAGACTCGAGATAACCGAGGGTCAAGATGCTTCAAACTTCGAGATATCTGAAAAGACTCAGATAATCTGAGGATCAGTATGCTCGGTGCTTAGATATCCTGAGGGATCAGATATCCTGAAGACTTAGACATTCACCTGAGGGATCAGTATGCTCTCAGCACAGACATCCTGAGGGTCAGTATGTTCGGTACTCAGACATTCTGAGGTCTTAAAACATCCTGAAGACTCAGGCATCCTAAAGGGTCAGATTGCTCGACACTCAGATATCCCGAGGAGGGAAAGAGATTCGAGGAGGAGATAAAACTGACATGGTTAAAGGGGCGAACAAAGCATCCGACCGAGCAAAAGATTGATTTGGACGACCAAAAAGGTGCCTTATAGACAAGCAAAAGCAAAGATCAACCTAGAAGACGGAGTTGGAAAGGTGGCCGTATCACAAGAGTTCTTGCATGGCCCGGAGTCTCCAGCTCATGCTTGCCAACCCAGCTCATGCTTGTCGGAGTGCTATAAAAGGAAGAAAAAACAAGAAGAGAAAGGTTCAGAAATTTCCCAGAAAAAGTTACACCCACACAAGAAATTCCCAGAGAGGCGAGGTACAGAAAAATTTGAGTGATTATCCACACATACAGAAACCGTAGCACTCATATGCTAACTCTCCAAATTATCTTCATCTGTAACGATTCATCTTCATAAGGTGTATCAAATATTGTACGTGTAAAGCTCGCAATACCACATCCTGGCTTGGTATGCCCCCAGAGTAGTCATTTCCTAACGAACTGGGTCAACAAATTCATCTTATTTACAGTTTATTTTACACGTGCATGTTTTGTTTGTGAGTCATTTCCGAATTAGCCACATCATATTCCTCAAATAAAATGACTCACGACAATAAAGTCTTACGGGTTTGATCAAAACGAGTTCGAAAGTTGTGTGTACAAAAAGCATGTCGGAACTGAATTGGTATTCTTAGTACTATACCTAGATGACATTCTGCTCATCGGGAATGATGTAAAGGTGTTATCAGATGTAAGGGCATGGCTTTCAAAACAGTTTGATATGAATGACTTAGGGGAAGCCGGGCACATCCTTGGGATCAAGATCACTCGAGATTTCAAGAAAATGATTATAGGCTTATCGCAAGCTTCATACATAGACACTGTCTTGAAAAGATTCAGCGTGCAGGATTCCAAGAAAGGCTTCGTACCTTTTAGGCATGGAATCCATCTATCCAAGGAAATGTGCCCTAAGACACAAAAGGAGATAGATGACATGAAAGGCATTCCTTATGCTTCTTTGTCGGAAGCCTTATGTATGCAATCTTTGTGTCACGAGACGGATATCTGCTTTGTCGTTGGTATGGTGGCAAGATATCAAAGTAACCCGGGAAGGAACATTGATGGCGATTAAAAAACATTCGAAAGTATCCGAAAAGAACTCGGGATAGAATGTTGGTTTATCAGTCAGATGGTCTAATCCCCATCGGCTACACAGACTCGGATTTCCAATCAGACTTACATTCCAGAAAATCTACCTCCGGTAGTGTGTTTTGAATGGGGGGAGGAGCCATGACGTGGAGAAGCGTTAAGCATAAATGCATCGCAGATTCTACCATGGAAGCCGAATATGTAGGCGTCATGAGGCGCGAAAAAAGCGGTTTGGCTCAAGAACTTCTTAGTGGACTTGGATGTAGTTCGAATATGCCCAAAGACAATCATCATTTTATTGTGACAATCCGAGCGATTTGCAAATTCAAGGGAACCAAGAGCCCACAAGGCCAGCAAACACATTGAAAGGAAATACCATCTTATACGAGAAATCTTTAAGAGATGAGATATAAAGGTGGTAAAGATCGCGTCGGAAGACAACCTAGCTGATCCATTCACAAAGGGTCTGCCTCAGAATACATTCGAGAGACATGTGAAAGGAATGGGTGTCAAGACCGTTGCCAATCTGCTTTGAGTATATGTGGGAGACATTATTAGATTCGTGTAGGTGACATTTGATGTCACGTATTAGGAACTACACGAGACATGCTGATGTATACTTAAAAGCAGACTTTGAGTATAAGTGGGAGATTGTTGGGATTATACTGGAAAGTATGCTTTTACTTTGTATAATCAGACTGAATTTCGGACTTATTTACTAAAATAAATTGTTTATCACTGATGCTTTAAATATCATCGAATGTTACATATATTTACTGCATAACTGTTTAATAAATAGTATGTGTTACATTGTAGTTAATTTAGTGATACCAGATCACAGAAGATTAAATTAACAGTTCCTTGTAACTAAAAGTACACCATTCACGACCTAGATGGAAATGAACAATCCATCGTGAAAGGTTGTAGTGTAAGGCTCGGATTGGTTTGTCTTGACCAAGAGATTACACTAGTGCATGACTGATACATTGAAGAGGACCTACAGGAGGACAAATTATTCAGAACTGAACTAGGAAGAATTAGACCTCAGTGGTTAGTTATTTCTTAATCTTCGTCCCTTAAATAGGATTGTGTGTGGTTGGTAACTATTGCTTTGACTTATTACGGGAAGAGAATCAATGAGATTCAATACTCTATATCTTGGGCAATATTATTGGTCACATGCGATTGCTAAGATTTAATACGGAGAATCGTGTGCAAGTACGCTTGTTCGATTTGCCCCCTTGGGAGGTTCATAAGTTTTATCATACCAAATCTTGCAAGTGAAACTAGTTTTCGGTATGGATAATAATGTTGAACTGTTCCTTTACCAAGGATAAAATATATTAATTAATGGAATGTTATTTCAGTCTCTTGAATTAATTAATGGGCTAGATAATCTTAAACATGGGAAATAATAACCGGGAGCCATATTAACTGTAATATGGGTTAAGATGGATAGTGCAATATTAATTATGTAGTGGGATTAATTAATATTTATGGGCTTGAATAATATTGTGGCTCAATATTGATAATTCAAGGTCCATTGGAAGGTCCAATCTTAATTCTCCTAAAGGTCCCCCAAGTAGCCCAACATAAAGTCCAATAACTGAAAAGGTGTTTAAAAATAAAATAAATTTGTTGCTTATTTTTCCTCATAATTTTCGAAAATTATGAATAAAAGGGGAGAAAGATTTTCTTTGAATTTTGTTATGGAATGAAGATATGTATTCTTGGAATACAAGATTATCTCATTAAATTCAAGAAATCTCCCACTTGGTTATTCATATGAAAATTTCAAAATTTTTGGATAATTAAGGGAAAGAAATATTTTCTTGATTTTCTTGAAAAGATATTATGGAAGATATGTATTTCTTGAAATACAATTATATCTCATTAATTCAAGAAGATCCAAATCTTGGATTCTTTTCTCTTAATTTTCGAAAATGCTCCATAACAAAGATGAGGTGGGATTTTTGTGGAATATTTTAACTATGGAGAAAAGAATATAGGAGATATATTCAAGATTTCTTGGAGATCAAGAAAAATATTTTTCCATATTATTTTATCACTAAAAATCGTCCAACCCCCTCTATAAATAGGGGATGAATGTTTCATTCCCATGTACAATTCCATGTGCTGGAAAAATTAGTAAATCCACAAAGGTGGTGCAACAAATTTTATTTTTCCTTTTGTTAATTGTTCGCGAGTTTCCTTCCACCGGATTGTCGAGCAAGGACTAGGGAATACTTGGGAAGGTCTTTTGGTGTGTTTTCATTGACGAGACCATTGCCATTCCAAGAGGTAAGTTCACGTAAACTCGTAGTAATTCCGCATACGTAGGATTTACGTGAACTGTTTATATGCATGATTTGTTGTTGAATTATTATTTGAATTAATATAGGATTAATTCATGCTAGTAATAATTGTTAGAATTAAATTTGTATTTAAATATTCATCCCGAATAGATCCGGGTAATTAATTCCCCAACAATCAGGCTAACCAGATCAAATCAAAGTGGTAACTGGTTGATTACGATATCAATCAGTCAGATACGTTTCTGATTTACTTTATCTGTCTCATACTATATGATTTATTTAATTAAATGATTTTATTACTGTTGCCTTAACTTTATGACATATGCACTACAAACATTAAATGTGGACGTGGGGAATATGTATTTAATGGTATTTTATTGCAAGATTTCGCTTCCAAAATACGAGCGGACTACTTTTCACAACCACACGATTAAAATACTTTACGGCCGCTCAATCTCAGCCATTGATTTCAAAACATGGATACTTGAGTATTTATGGGGAATCGTGTTAAAAGTTTCCCCTCGCTTTATAAAAACCCTAACTCAATTTCCAGAAAACCTTTCACATTTCTAAAACTACAAAATCCTTGAGAGAAAATTCTTCTGCGAACACAATCTCATACTTCCAAGCAATTGATTCATTCTTCAATATTTCAAAGTTTCGAATCATTAATTGGTAACTTTACTAAATATGTTCTTGCGATATTCTATTGGTTTCACCTTTTGTCCAAAATTCCTTATCTACGCTTACAAATTATGTTACTGATTTCTGGAAATAGATTTTGTTACAATATTGTGTTCTGGCTAATTCTAAATGCGTACATGCTTAATAATGAGTCTGTGTGAAAATTACTCCCTTTATAAATTAGGACTACTAGTTTGTCTGTGGTTATTGAAATAATCTACTCAAACTTATCCCTAAATTTGCACTTGTTTCAGAGAAATGTCACAACTCATTGCCCGACAAGGACAATGCAAAAAGATTTGCAACTTCGCGTCAATGAAAAAGGACATCATTGATGAAAAGTTTGTTATGTTCTCAGTCACCTCGGATCCCGAGTCTTTGGAGATCCTGGAGTGCCTTCGTGCCTGTAGTCTGGATCAGTACTGCTATCGCCATCAGGACGTAGTACACACATATGAGGCCCTCGAGTTTCTATACAACTTATGGATGGATGATGATGATGAAAAGCTCATCTCCTATGTCAGCGGGACGGAGATAATAGTAACGGATAATGATATTCGAAGGATTTTTAGTTTGCGTCAAGGAAGCATATCACCTGAGTCATTCACATCTGACTTGAATGAGAAGGAGTTTCTTCAGGCTGAGCTTCTAAGACCAGCCAACAGAGAACAAACGGTGAATGTTCGTGCTCCATTCCTGAAACGAAAAATATCGCCTCTTATTCGAGATTGTCTCTAAGGTGATCTTATGCCTCACATGCAGTCTTGATGTCGTCACCTCTCATAAGATCGGTGTCATGACTGATATCATCAAGAAAGCCAATGATGTCGACTGGCTAGGGATGTTCAAGTCCAGGTTGCTGAAAGAGACAGCAAAATTTGCTCTGAATGACCAGAATGAGATTTATCTATCCTCCAAGTGTTCCTTCATCCACAAAGTCTCCATTATTCTTACAGACAAGCTACCGGATAATTTTGAATGGAATGAGGATGGCAAGAAGGTTTACTTGGCCAAATTTAAAGCAATTCTGAATAAGAATGAAGGCTTGCCTGGTCAATCTGATGATGATACAGCTCCCTATGTGCCCAGGCAGAGGGGCGAAGGGAAGGGAAAAGACACCAAGGCAACTGCGTCTTCCATTCAGTCAGAAGCGCAGGGAAAGGCCACCCCCGAGAAAAGACTGAAAAGAAAGGTCCTGGCCAAGAAACCAGAAGTGCCAGAAAAATGACAGAAGAGGATCACAACTCTTCTGAAGAAGGTTCCCAGCCCTGCTCAGAATGTTGAAAAGGTGGGGGAGTTGATTCATCTTGAATCAGAGGAGGAGATTGTTGTCAGTTCTAAGAGAACTGCAAGTACAGATAGGGAGGAGCAGATGCTGGAAGGAGAAGGAGAAAGGGAAGCTGAAGGAGCAGAGGTTGAGCATTCTGGGGAATTGTCACCATCTGACTTTGTGCCCCTTAGTACTGTTCTCGGGAAAGAAAGATCACCCACCCCAACTTCAAAATGACCCTCACCTTCACAAATCAAATCATTTTCACCCTCACCCTCACCCTCTCCAGTCAAATCACTCTCCCCACCCATATCCGATGAACCTCAGCCCTCACAACCCACAGCCAGTAAACCACATATTTCTTCACCCTCTCCCAAATCTTCAGAAAATATACAAGAACCTGCTCAGCAGGAGCACGAAGCAGAAGAAGGACTTGACAACTTTGTCTCCATCTCTCACAATCCTTTCAACATCAGAACCCTGCCTGCTTCTCCAGATTCAGAAAGCCCAGTGTTATATATCCTGAAGTAGCAGGTAAAGGAGTATCTGCTTGGATTGTGCCCAGACTTGATTAATCACCCTGGCATCCAGCACAAGATTGAAGAGATTGTGTTCTGGAGGGATGTTAGGTTGAAAAGCATCGAGGAATTTCTGATCCTCATGGAATCTCTCGAATCTGACTACTTCGTGGACCTGGAGATGAGATGCTTGGAGAATGCTAGAATTGATAGTGCAACTGAATTGGCCTCTGATGACGATATCAGATGGTTAATTCATGACAGGTTTGGAATTGCAAGAGAGGTTGAAGAGACAGAAGAACCTCACTTTGTTGAAGATATTAAGGGAGCTGCTGATGAACCATGTATGGGTGATGCAGATGTGACCTTACCTGGCGAGGCATCAACATCTGGCAGGTCTGTTGCTATTGATGTTGTTATCCTGGATCGTATTTCGAAAACCATTCAAGATGGGGTATAGTCATCCATTGAAACTCAGTTTCACACTCTGGCAACTGACCTGATGGCCAAGTTCAGAGAAGAATAATATGCACTCGTCAAAGTAGAAAGATTAGCAATTGTGGACAGACTGCTACATTTACATGACGTCATCATGGAATTTGTGATGAAATGTGTCGACCCAGTCACAGAAAAGCTCAGTCTCCATGAGTCAATGCTATTTGATCTTGGCAAGCTGCTGGAAAGTGTCTGGTCCTCTCTGGAAAGGACATACATGTGCCTAGACGCAGGATGGAAGTGATTTAAGGCATCGGTTAAACGGGCAGGAAAGTCCATTGAAGATGGTTTGAACAGATTGCTAGGCCCTGCGCCAACTGCTTCTACAGTCAAGATAACCCCGCTTGTAGTCGAAGAGGTTAAGGATGAATTGAAACATCAATTCAATGCCCTGAATGCCAGACTCACTAACCTTTTTTATGCAACCAAAAAGGGGGAAGAGGAGGAAAAACGGGAGAAGGAAAAATAGATGCAGATAATCGCCTCTGTGCCAGTTACCGGAACATCTGAACCAACTCCTCCTCAAGCATCATTTTCTGCCATGCCAGAAAATGTTGTATCAGCAGTTGGTTTATCTGACACCAAACTGGTGGAAATCATTGAAACAGTTGAAAAGCATGGAGAGAACATTACTGCTCAAGGGAAGGCAATTTCTGAATAGAATTCGTCTTATCTGAGGTAGTTCGGAGATTGGATAAAATCAAGGACTTCTCATCTAACGTTCAGAAAAGATATGACGCAGAAGATCAGGCCAAGAGCCTTGAGCTAGCAAAGAAGTTGATTATGGAAGACAAATCTGCAGAAGCTGAAGCAAGAAAGAAGGATCAGGCCAAGGGAAAGTAGATTATGGCTACTTCTCAACCTCAGATGCAGACACGGTCCAGATCACAGCTGACTCCGGCTCAACAAGAAGAAATGAAGGCCAGATAGTCAGTGATTGACGCTACTATTAAAAAGAAGAAATTGGCTGAGGGCAAAGGCCTTGCGACCAGATATGTCAGGAGGATGAGGAAGAAGGCGGCTCCAGCAAAAGATATTGACTGGGAAGAAAAGGCCCCACCTGCTCAGAATGGGATAAGATCAGAGGAGATTGGCTGGTTGATGTTTACATCTTGGAGAAGGTTCCTGTGTCTAATGATCAAGGGGAACTTAATGAAGAATTCAGGAACTGGCTTGAAGTTAAACATCCTCAATTCTACGACGTGATAATGCTTGAAGGAGAGGAGATGGGACTCATTCCTGAAGCACCTCCATTTGAGAACATCCTGCCTCCTCTAAGACTAGATAGATGTCTAGACCCCATTTGCTTCAAGAAGTTGTACTATGACTTTGCCAAGATGGGAGGAATCATAGAGAAGGAATGACTGGCTGCTCTCATGCTAAAGAATGTACAAGGTATTTGTGATTCCGGTAGAGCTCCAGAAGTTCAGATAAGGCTTCAGTTTTTAGAAGACTAGATAGGATCAGAAGATAGGTATCTCTGTACTTGTAAAATTATCATCATTAATGAAGTATTCTATCTTTCTGATTCTAAGACAACATCTCATTGTCTTCTGAACTGTGCACTTTATTTAATATCTTCCTTTTATTCATGTTATCTTTTTTCTGATTAAGTGTTTTGGTTCCATCAAAAATGGGGAAATTGTTGGGAAATTTATAATTAGTTTTGATGGAATTTCCAAAATAATTTATAATAGGAAAAGTCAGACCTGTTAGCTGACTGATGACTTAGAATAAGGATAGGATGACCAGCTGAGTTGTACAGATAGTTGATGTAAAAGATAGGTTACATATTGAGGGGGAACTCAATATGTATAGGTCAGGTCAGAAGACAAAGTCAGAAGATCAGAAGGGTCAGAAGACCAGATGAGTCTGAAGACCGGACGGGTCAGAGGACCAGACAAGTTAGAAGACTAGACGGGTCAGCAGATCAGACGAGCCAGTTAGTCAGATGATCAAGTGAAGACATGAAGCTCAAGCTCAGAAGACCTGAAGATCAGATGACTACCAGAAGACCAGAAGACCTATATCAGTCGAGTTTGCTAGTTGAGCTAAGACAACTTGCATCAGAAGACTCTATCAGGTAGACTGATCAGTTTTATCTGATCAGGTCAGCTCTCACCAGGTGTCAACTAATGTTGCACCAGATCATATTTTGTCAATCAGACAAGAAGAATGTCAACCTTAGTTGGTAGAACAAACACTGAAAAAGTGTATTTGTTAACCAATGAGAACGAGACAAGTACGTATGGAGCTGACAAAGCGGGATTCGGCGCTGCATTGTCAAACGACTAGAAAGGACAAACATACATGCTTTCAGTTATGCCGTTCCTGAAGCACGTCACATCAACCCTACAAATCTACCAAATATAGCCTGAAAATAAAAATTGCTCTCCAACGACTATTTGATTTTGAGGTCTATAAATATGGGATCATCCTTCTTAGTGAGGACACAGAAATTATCATCAAGCTCAAGCCATAGCAATTTCCGCACGAAGAACACAAATTTGAAGAATATTTCTAAGTGTTCATCCCATTGTTCTTAGCATAGAAATCTCATCCTCTAGCTTTAGGCTACATAAATACTAGGATAGATTTCCAGTTGGAACAACAACAAATCTTTACCCAAACCCACAAAGTTATGTTAAGTTTGTTTAGCAAGATTTCAGACTAGGGTTTCTAGTTTCTGATTTCTGGGATCGGTTGAGTGAGAACTCCTTAAACATTTGTTGTACTGTGTTGGACTAACACATTAAACTAAGTCCAGTTGGTTAGTTGGTGCCCCTGCTGATAGGGAAGAGTGGATGTAGGACTGGTTGTCCGAACCACTATAAAAATCTTGTGTCCTTAATCTGCTTTACCTGCTTTACACTATAGCACACTACCAGATTTGATATTGCATACATATTCTGAGTCTAGATCAGTTCTGCATCAAGCAACTGATCTGATCAGCTTGACACTTTGTCATCTGATTGAAAACAGACAAGCAGAATCTAATTCTATAAAACTAGTTTTTCACACGGGTTAAAACTTAGCTTCCGCACATCAGTTAAACTGATAGACACCGAACTGGTATGCCTTCAGGTGATCAGTAAGTTGGATATCAGTCCAAATTGATTTACTCGCACTCTGATCAGGCAACTTGCTTTCACACCTGATCTTGTACGAAACGTTTTCAGAAGTCTATTCACCCCTCCCCTCTAGATTTCTGCCCTCACAAAACCCGTTCGGGACCTACACAGATGCTGATGATAATGTTGATGATGCTACTGTAGATGTTGATGGTGCTGATTATCAGAATACTAATGGTGACAGAGAGGTTGAAGATGTTGTTAATGATGTTGTAGAGGAAGTTGTTTAAGATGCACTCAATGTTGCTGATGTTGAATAGATGGTTCCTGATGATGCTGAACCAGTTGAAAATGTATTTGTTGATGATGATAGCTCTGATGACACTGATGATTAGCTGAAGAAGACTCCTAACAGGGAGAGTATGTCTCCAGAGAGTGTTGATATCATTGATAAGCTATATGGTGCTGATAACTGGTGAACAGATTCAAGATAGGGGGAGTTTTTGAAGTATGGGGGAGCATTTATAGATTATGGGGATGCAGCCATTCAAATGGCCCAGTCTTTCCCGTTATTTCATTACAGAAATTCTTTCATGTGTTGTAATCTATTTATTTACTGCTCTTTACTTTATAATCTCTGTTAATGGATAACTAGATGATAGGTTTATATTTCTGTCATTTATCTTATGTTGGATACTCTGTTGGCCTAAGTACACTGCTGATGTACTTAGTGTTTGTGGTTGTCTGTTTGTTTTTAAGTTATGATTTGGTTGAATAGTAGTTGTTCTCTGAATGGCTATTGTTTGTTTCTTTCTTGACACAAGTTCGGATGTTGTTTTTAACATCAGGTGTGTTGTAGTAGAAAGGCCAAATTGGGGGGGAGTTTGTTGATGTTGCACGGATGTTTTTCCATATGTTGGAAAACATTCTACACAACATCATAAATTTGTCATTTCTCCTAACACTGACTCTGTTTTAATAGATGTGTTTTTCTATGTTTCCTATATTGCAGGTTGAAGATAATTCGATTTTATTGTCAAGCGGTTGCACTGTGGTGGAGTGAGAATAGAAAGATCATGGGTGGTTACACCAAGATCATGGAGATAGTGGAGGATATGTTCAAGGTTATCCATGCCTAGTGGATAGGACAATGCAGTTGATCTTCAATTCTATAAATACCCTGCATTGGTCAACATTCAAGTTTGAGGAAAAGTGAAATACCATTTGCTCTACTCCAAACTTTAGATAGTAACATCCGAGACACAACCAAAAGTACAACCTAGGGTGTTTGTATCTTGTAGGAGTGTGAGGGTCGATGTTATTCTATTTGTACTAGTCGAGGGAACACAATCTCTCCCATCAGTATTGATTTTATCTTATTAGATCAAGTTTAAGGTTGAATAAGATCACTAGTTACTTGATGGAATAGATTGCTTTTGGTGTGTGGTTTTTCACCACACCTTTTAGGATCTTGTAAGCGGTTCATATGTATCTCAATACTTGTTATAGTGATGTTTTTAATCATGAGGTTCGTATAGTCTGAATTAAGACTATACAAAATTTTGAAAACCTTTGCACTGCTTTTTTATACGTCCGCTGTCATATGTTATTTTACATGTTGTATAACATTTTCAACAACACCTTGAAAATACACGCACACACACTGTCAATCAATATTTAACAATCAATATAAACATGGCCTTTAAATTTATTTTGTTTCCATTATTTTCACATACTTAACGACCTCATCAGAAAAATACGAATTTATATCAAATATAAATTGTAATGGACTAGGATCCACATTACTACTATCATAATCTCAGCGAGGGTTGATCATTATAACAACATAACTAGTAGGTCTCCAAACCAATTGTCAAACTGTAATTCCTAGTTTATCGAACCCAGGTCGATTGATGTCCCTTAATTTTTGTTCCCCTCGAGGGCTAGTAAAACAAAATCAAGTTGGTTTACAACCATCAAACGGAGACATTTCATGTCCCTATAAAAGTCCCGTTAGATGTGTTAGTGTTAGTGTCCTAGAGACAATCTATTGTAAGGACATAATACTCGATGATATTCAGTTTGATTTAATATTATAGTTCATTTAATATTAATGTTTGGCAATACACTTGTTTGAATATTATGTTTGATTGTTTGCATTTATTCATGCAAATGTTCCCATGCGTCTTTGTTGTCATTGAGGTTGTGAGAACTCAGATGACTTAAGCATGATTCTCAAATTGCCCCGATCAAGGATCATCGAGAATGGGATATTGATGATGCATTTGAGATTGGTGTGCGATCTTCATCATACTCTTAGAGAGTGTAGTAAGATCTCACTTACTACGAGATACTAGGTATCTCATGTGGATGCATAAATACCTTATAGGGTATTGGTATACCCATCCGAGAAACCGTTTGATGAAGTTCCACTATATGTGTCTACGGGTATCTCGGTTAGTAGGGGCGATGTGATACTCCTTTGACTTGAGGTCAATACACACGACATGTGTGGAATGATGAACTTTGACCATGACCGACGCTTGCACCCGCCTATGGGTAGATATGGCTTGGATTGGGTTCATCACGAAGTACATGTGCGTGGTAGTTGAGCCAAGAAAAGGATTCATTCCTCAAAGTGGATTTAGAGAGAATACTCATCTTCTCATCATAATTGGATCGAAGTCATTGGCAAATGCATGTCAACTTGGACTTTGTGACCAAGTGTGACACAAGTGATCAATTAGTGATTGGAGATAAATTGATTAAGTTATTTGAATAGACACTTGTCATCATGTTCAAGACTAATCGAGTATTCGTGAATGAAAGGAGGAAATCGCAATAGCCCCCATGTTTTAGTTACAGGTAGTTGCACGTTTCTCGCAACGTACCTCATATATTGAGAATGTCTGATTTATTATCTAGGGTTCAATTAAGACCGTTAGTTTGACTAATTGCTTGATATATGAGGATATATGGGTCACACAACAAGTAATTCCCTTTTACGGATTATAGTTGGTTGATTAAATGTTAAATAGGATTTAATATTTAATTTATGGAGAATTAATTGATAATGAATTAATTTGGAATTAAATATTATTAATGTTATATTGAATATTATTGTAGGATTTAATATATATATATATATATATGGAAATAAATCGTAGAGATTTGACATATATGAGAATTAAATCCGTAGAGATTTTATATGTAGGAAATAAATCTAAGAGATTTATTTAAATAAAGATTAGGGGATTTTACTTCCCAATCAGGTTACCTTAAGATTTAAGCTGGGCATCTCCTATAAATATGAGCTCTTGGGAATCCATAATACGGTTGTTCAAATTATCTTCATAAAATCTAGAGTTATGTAGGTCTCGAACGGGTTTTGTGAGGGTGGAAGTCTAGAGGGGAGGGGTGAATAGACTTCTAAAACTTTTCGTGCGGATCAGGTGTGATTTGAAGATTACCCGATCAGGGTGCTAGTGTATCAGTTTAGACTGATGTTCAATCTTACTGAGTGCCTGAGGGCAGATCAGCTTGATATCTGTCAGTTTAACTGAGAGTGCGGAAGCTTGTTTTAACCCGTATGAAAAACCAGTTTTATCAATTCAGATTCTTAAGTCAGTTTTCAACCAGCTGACTAAGGTGTCAACCTGATCAGATCAGTTGCTTGGTGCAGATTGAGCTTAACTTAGAATATGTATGCGCTTTTAAACTCAGTTGTGTGAATAGTGTAAAGCAATAAGAAAGCACGTAAACGCACACAAGACTTTTTATAGTGGTTCAGACGAAACCAATCTTACGTCCACTCTTCCCTTAACACAGGGGAACCTTAACCGAACTTAACCGAACTTAACCTGCGGGACTTATATCTCTCTCGGGATGGCCGAGATGTTTATTGAGTTCACACTCTACAGATGTTTATCGAGTTCACACTCAACCGAACTAGAAATCAGAAAACTAGAATCCCTAGTCTGAAATCTTCCGGGAACAAACTTAACCTAACTTGTGTTTGGGTAAAGAATGTTTGAGGGTTCCAACTGGAAATCTATCCTGGTGTTTAGGTAGCCAAAATGCTAGTGGATAGGATTTCTTGCTAAGAACAATGGGATGAACACTCTAAGAATAATCTTCAAATATGGTGTTCTTAGAGCGGAAATTCTGAAGGCTTTTTACTTCTTGAGAATCTGCGTTAATGATGTTGTTCCGCTTTGCTCAATTGTTCATGTGATAGTAGTTGGTCTCTTGTCCTTCCTTTCGATCAATCCCATTTTATAGACCTCGAAATCAAAGAGCCGTTGGAGAGCAATTTGAATTTTGGGCTATATTAGGTAGGTTGTAGGATATGATTGTGACATGCTCCGATTATCGGTGTGGCCGTAGGCATGATTAGTGTTGTTTTTGTCCGCAGTGTCGTATCCCACATTGTCAGCTCTTTTTGTGCACGTGTCGCTTTTCTGGCTTTGGCATGCTAGGTGGCACTTCATGAATTTGTCCGTTAGACGATTGATATTCCTTTTGTAGAAGATCCGTCTTGTCTGGTGTATATTTTTTATTGACACCAGGTGTGAGCTGACTTGATCAGGTAACTGATCAGTCTACCTTGTTTGAGTCTTCTGATGCATATTGTCTTAGCTCAATACGCAGACTCGGCTGAATGTAGGTCTTCAGGTCTTTTGATCTTCAGGTGTCTCCGAGCCTCGGTGTATTGATCATACCGAGTCTTGAGTTTGTTAATCGAAGTCTTGTGTTTATCCGAGTCCTCGAGTTCATTTGAGTCTTCAAAGTGTCTATCCGAGTCTTCAGTTCATCCGAGTCTTGAGTTCATTTGTCTTCATTTGTCTTCACCTGTCCTCCGACTTCTTGTCTTCTGATTTGTTCTTAGTCTTCTGATCATCTGACCTTATCTGGGTCATCTGATACTTCGACCTGACCTATACATATTGAGTTCCCCCTCAATATGTGACCTATCTTTTACATCAGCTATCTATACATTTCAGCTGGTCATCTTAATCTGATTCTAAGTCATCACCAACCAATGTGTCCGACCGGGTCCTATTACAACCTGTTTGAACTTCCATCAAAACTAAAAATGATTTTCCCAACAATTTCCCCTTTTGATGGAACCAAAACACTTAATCGCAAAAAACAGATACCATGAATGGAAATGTAGATAATGTAAACAGTACATACCTCAGAAGACAATGAGATGTTGTCTTAGAATCAGTGAGATGGAATATTTCATTCAGATAGGTGTGTGCATTATAGAATACATGAAAAGCATAACTATCATCTGATTCCAAGTTGTCTTCCTTAGGTGTACTTGAACATTTTCAGCTCTTTGGGGATGCCAAACATCCTGTACATCCTTTGTATTAGTTTCTCCAGCTCTTCTCTTCTATGGGTCCCTCATTTTTCAGCAAATCCATAGTAGGCATTTTTGAACTTAACAGGATCTAGCTTTTTGTCTGGACGCAAAGGTGGAAGGAGTAGTTCAAAGGGTGGAGCTTCTGGTATTAGTGACATGATCTTGCCTTCTTTCATCACTGTCTGGTAGAAGTCTGGATACTTTGTTTGTAACCAGTTCCGGAATTCATCATCATTTTCAGTCTGATCTTGATGAATTTGAATCTTCTCCAGGATGTAGAAGTCACATAACCATTCTCCTCTGATCTGATCCCATTCTGGAAGCAGATTCAAATCTGCACGCAGAGGATGTCTTTAACAGTCTTGGAAGGGCATTCTTCTCACAAGCAATCTCCTCTACTGCAGCTTCGTTCTTCCTCTTCCTTCGGATGTAAGCGATGTTCAGTCCCTTAGCCTCTGCTAACTTCTGCTTCTTGATGGCGACCTCTCTTATTCTCTATCGTGTTTGCTCTTGAACTTGTTCAGGAGTCATGTGGCTTTTGGTAGAGAATAGGTGGCCTTGTCTCTGATCTTCCGCAGTTGCTTTCACCATCTTGCCTTTGCCTTTCTTTTTCTCCTCGCCAGAGTCTTTCTTCCAGTTCATCTTGTTCGTCTTCTTGACTAATTTCTTAGCGAAGTTCAAGGTTTTTTGGCCCGATCATCGATTTCCATTCTTTTTTCGCATTTAACGAAGAAAAGTCTTCAATCTTGTTGACTATGGCAGTAATCTCTGAAAGAGCAGTTTTCTGCTCAGTGATCTCTTTGCTATGTTTCTCCACAGTTTCCTTCACTTCAGCAATGAGATCAGTAGATGGAGTGGCTGGCAAGTCAGATACAGTGCTTTTCGGTAGAGATGAAATTGTTACCAACTGTGTTTGTTTTTCTTTCAACTGTGTCTGTTTTTCTTTCTTCTCTTTATTCTCATGTCCTTCCCCCTTTTTAGTTTCATCAAAGAGGTTGGACATCTTGCGGTTCAGAGCAGTTAATTGCCGTGAGATCTCCTCTCTGAGTTCCTCGACAACAAGAGGAGTAATCAACGTTTGCAGAAATGCGTGGAGTGAAGAAGCGTCGAGAGCAATTTCGATTTCTGTCTTGCTGCTCAGAGAAGCAAAGAAATGTTTCCAACCCATATCCATGTGGTTGTTAGTTTTGTCCAAGGATGCCCAGACATTTTCCAAAAGTACTTGGTTCGATTGAGCATCTCCGTCTCGAATCATGAGTTTGCCGATCGAGTTTGAGCTTCTGAGCAAGAGGATTTACTAGTTGCATTACTTCAAAGATAAAGGATGGCATTGTGCATCCCAATTGTGTGACTTCGTTCCTTGTTAACTAGTTTTGCTTGCTCATATTCAAATCGCTTCATCGATCTGCCATGGAGCCGCGAATTTGTCTTCAAAATGCGCCTTGATCCCATCCCCGAATCTTCTCAAGATAATGATTTAAGGTATCAAAGCTCATCGTAGCATTTCGGGTCGATGTTGAAGCCTTGCCAACCGGGGTCTCATCTGCAAAGACCCATTCTTGGTTCATCGGCTTATGATGGGCTCCCTCATGATCCGTGTTGAATGGATTAGAGGAGGTTGAACGGTTTCCTCCATGTTATTGTTGGGATTATACTGAAAAGTATGCTTTTACTTTGTATAATCGAAACTGAATTTTCAGACTTATTTACTGAAATAAATTGTTTATCACTGATGCTTTAAATATGATTGAATGTTATATATATTTCTCGCATAACTGTTCAATAATTCGTGACGTGTTACATCAGAGTTAATTTAGTGATACCTTTTTATCACGTAAGATTAAATTAACAATCCCTTGTAACTATAAGTACGCCCATTCACGACCTAGATGGAAATGAACAACCATCGCGAAAGGTTGAGGTGTAAGGCTCAGATTGGTTTGTCTTGACCAAGAGATTACACTAGTGCATGATCGATCTTGTTGAATAGGACTCCACGGGAGGATAAATTCTTTAATCGAATAAGGAAGAATTAGACCGGTGGAATGGTTCGTTGTTTCTTAACCTTCGTCCCCTTAAATAGATCCGTGGGATCGGTAACTATTGCTTTGACTTATCATGGGTAGCTTAATCGTAGAGAGAGATTCAATATTTTTTATCTTGGGCAATATTATTGGTCACATGTGATTGCTAAGATTTAATACTGAAGAATCGTGTGCAAGCACGCTTGCTTGATTTGAGGGGAGGTTCATAAGTTTTATCATACCAAATCTTGCAAGTGGAATTAGTTTCCCAGATGGATAATAATGTTGAACCGTTTTCGACCAAGGAGGACAAAAGATATTAATTAACGGAAAGCTATTTCAAAGGGCTTGAATTAATTAATGGGCTAGATAATCTTAAACACGGAAATAATGACCGGAGCCATATTGACCGTAATACGGGTTAAGATGGATGGTGCAATATTAATTATGTAGTGGGATTAATTAATATTTATGGGCTTGAATTATATTGTGGCTCAATATTAGATATTCAAGATCCATTAGAAGGTCCAATCTTAATTCTCCTAAAGGCCCCTCGAGTAGCCCAACATATAAATTCAATAACCTAAAAAGGTGATTAAAATAAAATAAATATTGTTGCTTTATATTTCCTAAAAATTTTCGAAATTTATAGATATGATGGGAGAAAGATTTTCTTTGAATTTTGTTATGGAATGAAGATATGTATTCTTGGAATACAAGATTATCTCATTAAATTCAAGAAATCTCCCATAGCCTATCTATATAGAAATTTTTAGAAAAAAGTAGAAAATATAAATGGGCAAGAAAGATTTTCTTGATTTTCTTGAAAAGATATTATGGAAGATATGTATTTCTTGAAATACAAGAATATCTCATAAATTCAAGAAGATCCAAATCTTGGATTCTTGCACCTTATAATTTTCGGAAAATTCCATAAGAAAGAGGGAGGTGGATTTTTGTGGAATATTTTAATTATGGAAAAAAAGAATATATGGGATATATTCAAGATTTCTTGGTGACCAAGAAAAGTCTTTTCCCACATTGAAAATTCACATAAATTTCTGTGCCCTCCTCTCCTATAAATAGGGGATGATTAGTTCATTCCCAAGTACAATTCCATGTCTTTGGAAATATTAGCAAATCCACATAATTGGTGCAACAAAGTTTATTTTTTCTTTTTGTTAATTGTTCATGACAGTATCCTTCCACCGGATTGTCGAGCAAGGGCTAAGGGAATACTTGGGAAGTCCTTTTGGTTAGTCCGTCCGACCAAAGCCTCGCCATCCCGAGAGGTACGTTCACGTAAACCCGTAGATTCCGTAGAGATTGAGGTTTTACGTGGCTTTTTTATATGCATGATATGTTGTTGCAATTATTATTTGAATTAATATAGATTAATCCATGCTAGTAATAATTAATGAATTAAATTTGTATTTAAATATTCACCCTTAATAGATCGATGAACTCATTTCAACAATGGTAATGAGCCATCGTTTCGGCTCAATTTTTAAATTGTAATTTAATTCACGGACATTAAATTTGAAATTGGATAGTAGAACCGTTAGATCTGCTTTTGCGTGTATCCAATTGTCATGGATTTTAATGTTTTTATTTTGCATGCATATAAATGTGGTTTTTTAATTCGATTTTCGATTTGTTTTGCTCTCGTGAGAAAATCCACGATAGACCAGATTTGTTTGATTTGATCAATGTAATAGACTAGTCTAGATCTAGGTTTATTTATTTTTTTGTAAATAAATTGTAACCGGACGGAATTTAAGAGATGAATAATTAAAGGATGAAATCCTAACTGTGGTAATAAAATTACGTAAATATATGGCACACAATTAGTAAAGCCTAGGCGGGCAGGAGAAAGACGACGATATTGGCTTAAATAAGAAAGAAGTTAAGGCGGCGAGAGATTTCATGGGAGGAGGCTTTTGGGGCGAGGCGAGGCTTTTTTTTGTCGCCGCCGAGGATCGGGCCGATTTAATTTTAAAATTTGCCGAGAAAAGAGAGATTTTGGCGGGGTCTTGAAAGGTCGCTTAAGTTGAAGAGATTTTTGACGTCGGAGATTGCATATGAGAAAAGCTGGCGTGGCGGTTTCCAAAGTATTTTTTTCGACTGGGAGAAATTCGAGATTTGTTTCTTCAAGATCAAGCCAAGAAAAATCAAACCATGACAATTGGATAATTTGTGCCCAATATGTTTATTTTTTGTTATGCTTGATTTATTTGTGCTATCGTTATGCTTTATTTAATTTGTTTAAATGTGTTTGCATGAGGGTTGCCAAATTGAAAAATCTCAACTTCAAAATTACTAAGTATGTTTTAAATAATTAATTGACAATTTTATTTAGGATAATAAAATTGAATTAATTTTGACCTCCATGATTTATTTATTTGTGAATTCTTTTTGGAGAAATTCCCAACCTGACGGTCAAAAGATAGGTTTCACATGAATGAATTCCAAACGGATGATTGTGGGTTATTACTAGTGGGCATTTATGACCCTCCCAACGAGGCTCGATCAAAATAGTAATCCTCAGATTTAATCATGGTTATTACTTAGGTATAAAATTGATATGCATATACTTCCTCAAGTCCCTCGTCAATTTTATATTGGTCAAGGGGAGCCAACTATTAACGGATATTAAGGGTTTGTAAATCGTTCTTGTTTGTAACCCGCTTGAATGTGTTTAAATAATGACCCACCCAACGTGGCTTATTTAAACTGTTTTTGAGATGTTGGTCGATGCATTGTTCATATTTTTTTGAGATTTTAAATATGATGGCATGTGATCAAACCTTGTGATATATTTGTGCTTATGCATATTATTGTTTATTTTAGTTCAAAGATGTCGTTACCTTTTAATCCATTGTTATTATACTTAAAGTCAATACAATTTGTATGGAAACTATATTTATTGGAAAATTAAAATTGTCCTAATCGCAAAAAGCACAAGTGGATTTTGACACAAAAAAATCGATGAGCCAACCGACGAAGTCAAAACACGCGGGACTTTTCGATCACCTTGAGAGATGTCGTCATTGAAATGGTGGAGGAAAACCCGTAAGGGATTACGCCCTCAAAATAGATGGCCCATCCGAACAAACTTGAGATTCTCGAGCGCAGATTATGATCCGGAGACTCAGATGAATTTGGTACTTCATTCTCTGCCCGTAAAGGTTTTTGAGCATTTTGGCCTCGCTAGCTAATTTAATTTGCAAACTTTTGGACTCGGCAAAAATGATGATAAGGCATCAAACTCAAGCTTTTGATTTGCAAGTGGTCCGTCTTCATCTTCTAGGCCAAGGGTAGGCAAGATATAGAAGAGGACCAAAGGCCATAAGCAATAAACTCAATTGTTGCCAAGCGGCAATGGTAAGATGAGGAATGCTTGTTGAGTCAAGGAAAATCCAAAGAGGAAGTGCTTTTGCGGTGAGAGAGAGGACAATGGAGGTTTTGGCTGTTCCAACCCCAAAAAAAAGGACCGGAAAGAAAGGTAATTCTCACACACTAGTTGTTGAAACTTGTTTAGCGGCGATACTTCTCATTCGTGGGTGGTTGATACGAGATCCACTAATCATGTTGGTTTACGGGTTCTAAATGATCCCAAGCAACATAGTGGGAGTGAGATCCTCATCACATCGGGTAACATTATTTAAAGTAGAAGACATTGATTTGTGAAGTGGCGGATATATGCAATGCTTGGAGTAACGATTATTGCAATACTACGCAAGTAGCAGACATTGCAATGCTACATGAGTAGATTAAAGCAAAATGGGGAGAAGTGCACCTATCTTTTGAAGATAAAGTTTTTTTTGAGATTATCTTTATGTTAGGTTTTAGAAAGAATTCACTTTCAGTTTCTAAAATTCGATTAAAGGACACTAAGTTTCTTCTAATAAGAATGACATCATTTTGAAATGATGAGTGTATCTCATACGAGACATTGATGGAAAATCTCTATACAATTAATCGCGGCACACCACTTTTTAAATGTATCCTATATAACGCATCAACTATTTCCGAGAAAAGAAAACGCTCATCGACGTGAACAGAGACTTTTTGGCATCTAAGATTAGGTCATATAAATCCAAAGAGGATCCAAAGGTTGGTGAAAGATGGTTCACCTGGAGCGTCTCCAAGTTGAATCGATTCCAACCGCGAATCATGTTTGGAGGGTAATATGACCAAGATGGCATTTGGAGCCAAGGGAATGAAATTAAAGAAATGTTAGAGATCGTTCACATAGATGTACGTAGTTCAATGTCAACCAAAGCAAAGAGGAGGTTATGAGTAATTTTATTGATGATTACTCAAGGTACATTTTCCTTATGAAGCATGAATCGAGACCTTTGAGAAATTCTAAAGAATTTAAGGCTCAAGCAGAGAATCATATGGAAAAACGTATCAAGTCTCTACGATCTGATCGTAGAGGCAAATACCTCAGCGATGAGTTTTTGAACTACTTATCCGATGAAGGATTGTATCCTAAACTCATCGCATCTTTAACCCTCAATAAAACGGGGTTTGCAGAGCTAAGCAACATAATTCTTTTTGGAAATGGTTAGATCAATGATGAGTTATACGGATCTTCCAAAGTCGTTTTTGGGTCATGTTTTGAAAACACGATTTTATATTCTCGAACTTGGTGCTATCCAAATCAGCCGGATAACCCCAAAGAATTGTGGACCGGACGCAAGTCTAGTATGAGACACATGAGAACTTTGGGGTGTCCGCCCACGGTTTGGACAAGGAAACCGATTAAATTGGATCCTCGATCAGAATTAAGGCTATTTTGTAGGATACCCCGAGGGAACAAAAGGGTGAATGTTCTATAGTTCCGAAGATCAAAAGGTGGACATCCGCACCCACTTTAGATTTTGGAAGAAAACTATAGAACCAAAGAAAACCCAGAAGTGAGATTACCTTAAATGAGCTTAGAGGGCAAACCTCAAAGGTAATTTCGTATTAGATGATATACCAAACGATACATTTTCACAACCGAACCTCGTTATAGTGGGAGGGTTGTTAGACGAGAGAGATTCATGGGAATAGGAGAGTCCTCGGACTTGATTCCCGAATCGCAATCCATGGACATATGACGAGGCACTCCAAGATATGGATGCGATTCTTGGCAAACAAAGAATGAAATTCAGGAATGGGTTCTATGTTTCATAATAGAGTGTGGGAGCTAGTCGAACCACTTAATGGGGTAAAACCCATTAGATGCAAGTGGGTATATAAGAGAAAAAAAGGACCGGACGGGAAGGTTGAAACCTTTAAAGCAAGACTAATGGCGAAAGGTTATACTCAGAAAGAAAGGGATCGATTATGAGGAAACTTTTTTGTATATAGCCATGCTTTTAAGTCCATCCCAGATTCTCTTATCGACACAACATTTCGACCTTGAAATTATGGCAAATAGATGTCAAGATGCCTTTCCTTAACTAAGTCTTGATAAAGAGATCTATATGCAACAACACCAAGGTTTCATTGAAACATGCCAAGAACACCTAGTTTGAAAGCTCAAGAGGTCCATTTACGGACTCAAACAGGCATCCAGAACTTGGAACCAAAGTTTTGATCATATTATAAAGTCTTATGGGTTTTGATCAAAACGAGTTTGAAAGTTGTGTGTATAAAAACGTGTCGGAACTGCATTGGTATTCTTAGATCGCACGTAGATCACATTGTGATCATCGGGAACGATGTGAAGGTGTGATCGACGTAAGGGGCATGGTTTTCAAAAACAGTTTGATATGAAAGACTTAGGAAAACCGGACACATCCTTGGGATCAAGATCACAAGAAAATGATGGATCGGGTTATCGCAAGTTTCATACATAGACATCGGTTTTGAAACAATTCAAGATGCAAGATTCCAAGAAAGGATTCGCACCTTTTCGACTTGGAATCCATCTATCCAAGAAAATGTTCCCTAAGACTAAAAAGGAGATAGATGACATGAAAGGTATTCCTTGTGCTTCTACCGTCGAAACCTTATGTATGCATTCGGTACGAGACCGGATATATGCTTTGGTCGTAGGCATGGTAGCAAGAAGATCAGAGTAACTCGAGTGAAAGAAATTGGGATTTAGTTAAAACATTCAAGTGTCTAAAAGAACTCGGGATAGAATGTTGATTTATACCGATACTCCAATCCCCATCGGCTACATGGACTCGGATTTCAATCGATTTAGATTCCGTAAATTATCCGCCTCGCTTAGTGTGTTTCCATTTTGGGAAGTGTAGCCATCGAATGGACGAAGTGTGAAGTAGAAATGCATCACCGACTCAACCATGGGACTCGGGTAAGTAGTGCCAGAAGGAAGCGTTGAAAGAACCGATTGGGCTCTAGATCTTCTTAGTGGACTTGGATGGTGTTTCGAATTGTTTCAAGAATATATTAGGAAGCGATTTATAAATTCAAGAGAACCAAGAGTCCACTAGTCAAACAAACACATTAAAGGAAAAGACATCTTATACGAAATCATTAAGAGAGGAGATATAGATGTGGCAAAAGATAGCGCCTCGAGGACCCTAGCGATCCATTCAAAGCGCCTGCCTCTCGAATACATTCGAGAGACATGTGAGTAGAATGGGTGTCAAGACCGTTGCCAAACTGCTTTGAGTATAAGTGGGAGAAATTATTAGGTTCGGTGTAGGTGACATTAGATGTCACGGACTACTCGAGACGTGTTGTAGTATACTTAAAAAGATTTTGAGTATAAGTGGGGAGATTGTTGGGATTATCTTTGAAAAGTATGCTTTTTACTTTGTATAATAGAATTGAGAATTTTCCTTATATATTTATTGAAATAAATTGTTTATCATCGATGCTTTAAATATGATTGAATGTTATATATATTTATTGCATAACCGCTCAATAATTGTGACGTGTTACATCAGAAGTTAATTTAGTGATACCCGATCACGTAAGATTAAATTAATCATCCCCTTGTAACTATTACGCCATTCATTTACCTAGATGGAAATGAACAACCATCGCGAAAGTTTGAGGTGTAAGGCTCGGATTGGTTTGTCTTGACCAAGAGATTACACTAGTGCATGATGATCTTGTTGAATAGGTCCAAGATGAGGATAAATTCTTGAATCGAATAAGGAAGAATTAGACCTCGGTGGTTCGTTGTTCTTAACCTTGATCCCTTAAATAGGATCACGTGGGATTGGTAACTATTGCTTTGACTTATCATGGGTAGCATAATCGAGAGAGATTCAATACTTTTTATCTTGGGCAATATTATTGGTCACATGTGATTGCTAAGATTTAATACATTAAGAATCGGTGACGCTTGCTTGATTTGCCTTTTGGGAGGTTCATAAGTTTTATCATACCAAATCTTGCAAGTGGAATTAGTTTAAAGATGGATAATAATGTTGAACCGTTTCTCAAGGACAAAAGATATTAATTAACGGAAAGCTATTTCAAGTGGCTTGAATTAATTAATGGGCTAGATAATCTTAAACACGGAAATAATGAAGGGGAGCCATATTGATCGTAATATGGGTTAAGATGGATGGTGCAATATTAATTATGTAGTGGGATTAATTAATATTTATGGGCTTGAATTATATTTTGGCTCAATATTAGATATTCAAGATCCATTAGAAGGTCCAATCTTAATTCTCCTAAAGGCCCCCCGAGTAGCCCAAACATATGATCCAATAACCTAAAAAGGTGATTAAAATAAAATAAATATTGTTGCTTATATTTCCTAAAAATTTTTGAAATTTATAGATATGATGGGAGAAAGATTTTTTTTGAATTTTGTTATGGAATGAAGATATGTATTCTTGGAATACAAGATTATCTCATTAAATTCAAGAAATCTCCCACTAGCTTTATCTATATAGAAATAAAGGAAAAATTAGAAAATATAACCGGCAAGAAAGATTTTCTTGATTTTCTTGAAAAGATATTATGGAAGATATGTATTTTTGAAATACAAGAATATCTCATAAATTCAAGAAGATCCAAATCTTGGATTCTTGCACCTTATAATTTTCAAAAATTCCATAAAAAGAGGAGGTGGATTTTTGTGGAATATTTTAATTATGGGAAAAAAGAATATATGGGATATATTCAAGATTTCTTGGTGACCAAGAAAAGTCTTTTCCCACATTGAAAATTCACGCCTTTGTTCCCTCTCCTCTCCTATAAATAGGGGATGATTAGTTCATTCCCAAGTACAATTCCATGTGGCCGGAAATATTAGCAAATCCACATGTATGGTGCAACAAAGTTTTTTTTTTCCTTTTGTTAATTGTTCGAGTATCCTTCCAACCGGATTGTCGAGCAAGGGCTAAGGAATACTTGGGAAGTCCTTTTCGTTAGTCCGTCCGAAAAAGCCACCGCCATCCCGAGAAAACGCTCACGTAAACCCGTAGATTCCGTATGCGAGGTTTTACGTGGCTTTTTATATGCATGATATGTTGTTGCAATTATTATTTGAATTAATATAGGATTAATCCATGCTAGTAATAATTAATGAATTAAATTTGTATTTAAATATTGAATAGACTGTGTGAATCATTCCTACGATATCGCTAATCCGAACCTTTCGTGAATTAACCATCTTATATCATCGTTAGATGTCAATTCAACAGCACTTTCAATCCCAGCAGTGTTCAAGCACTTCAACTCCAAGTCTACAAAGAAATCTGATCCCAGAGTTGTCATGAGAATCGGAAATTCTTCAATGTTTTTATCCCGATATCCCTCCAACACAATCTCTTCTATTTGTTCTTTGGATGCCGGGATGTTGATCAATTCAGTCATAGTGCAGATACTCCTTGATCTGTTGCTTCATTATCCTTATGATGGTGCTTTTCGAGTTAGAAGTCCGGTTCGTATTGAAGGGATTATGAGACGGGATCGCTTGTCGATCTCTCAAAGCTTCGTGACTTGATTGGAGATTGGGATATTTGTGGGGATATGTGTGGTTCGTTTTTAGCATTTTGAGGGTGTTCAGTTTTTTGAACGGGTTGATTGATTGGTGGTGTGGGAGATCTTGGTGATCCGATTGTAGGGTGAGGGTGAGTAGGTTTTGTGGGAAGGTGATGATGATTTTTTGAGGAGAGGGTGATGGTGATTTGGAATTTTGGCGATCTTGCTCTCTGGAAGATCTTGGTGAAGGCAAAGAATCGGATGGTGATTCTACCTCTTGATCGTCAAAATCACAAATAATTTTATCAATTGTGATCATATGCTTCTTCCTTAAATAGTTGGCAACAATGGATAATGCTATCTCAAGTATCAAAAAATAGATTTGGAATCAGATCGTTTCTAAAATTGTTTCTACTTGTTTAAGAACTTGGAAGCGATCAAAAGGAGATGTGACTCTTTCCGACGTTCAAAGCATCTGGTTTCTTTTTCAGATCCTTCCTCTTCATCCTCTTTTCTCGGAATGGCCTTAACGCAAAAAGAAAATTCTTTTTTTATCTTTTCCCTTCTTTTCTCCCTTGGTTTGGGGCACATATGAGTCGGATCCTCATCGATTGTCCGTAAGGACTCATCTTTGCCCAATATGGCCTTGTGCTTTGCTTGGTATATCTTTGCTCCATTCTAGTTCCATTTATAATTCTGTGGCAGCTTATCTGACAGAATGATAGAGATTTTGTGTATGAATGAGCACTTGGAAGATAAGCACACTTCATTGCTCTGGTTCAGTTCGAACTTCCCGGAGTCTTTTCTCGTCTTGCTTTGACCATACCCAACCAATCCATATCTGAAGCCTTCTTGATTATTGCAACCATGACACTTATCTTGTTGCGGACTAATCAAGATCGTAGGGTTGAGCACATGATCACCTTCTGAACAATCTCAAGAAGAAGGCGATATTTTCTCTTCAGATAGGAGGCTTTGACGTTCGTCGTGTTCTCCTTGTTTGCAGGTCTCAACAACTCAACTTCAAGAAATCCCTTTTCTCCTACATCAGTCGTGTAGGCCTCTAGATTGATGCTTCCTCGAGTTAGGCCGAATATCCTCTGGAGATCGTCATTCGACACTCAAACTTCCAGTCCACCAACGGAAGAAATCAGGTCAACATCAATGTCTTCATCCCTCTGCAGATTGTATAGAAACTCCAGAGCTTCATGTGCATGGACGATGTTCTGATGTGTAGAGCAATATCGTTTCAATCCACATGCTCGCAAGCACTCCAGAATTTCCAGCGATTCAGGGTCTGAGGTGATGGTGAAGACTACGTACTTTTCATCAATGATGTCTTTCTTCATCGATGAAAAATTGTAGAACTTTTTCCCTTGGCCTGGTAGTGGAACAAGATATGCCATTTCTGTACGATATGCAAATTGATGTTTAGTTTGAGTAAGATATTTCAATAAATTCAGTCAAACTAGTAATTTTAGCATCAATTTAGCAAATAAGCGTTTAGATCTAATAAAAATTACAGAAATATATCATCACGATTTGTAAACCTAGGTACCAGAGAGAAATTGAGATCATGCAATTAATTAAACAAGAAATTATCAGAAATTGATTCGAAGGATTTAGAAATAGGAAGAGTAGAATCAATTGATCTCGATAGTAATTCTCTGTAGATTTTTGAAAAAGAATTTGATCTTTTAAGAACTTTGAGAAGACGAAGTAGTGGAAAGAAGTTTTCTGAGAAAGATTTGGATTTTATAGAATACGAGGGAAAACCTTTTTGTACAACTTTCCAAAGTACTCAAGTATCCGTATTTTGAAATCAGTGGCTGAGATTTGTTGGCCAAAAAGTATTTTGATCGCACGGTTGATAAAAGTAGTCTTCTCGTATTTCGGACTTGAAAATTCGCAATAAAACGCATTGAAAACACATTTCCAAGTCCGCATTAAAAGTTTTGCAAAGCTAGCGTCATGAATAGAGTAAAAAAATTTATTTAAATAACGCATGTAAGGTGTTCAGAAAGGGATAAATAAGAGAACGTATCTGACTGATTGATATTGTAATCAACCAGTTACCACTTGTGATCTGATCTGGTACTTGTTGACTTTACTGATGGTAGCCTTAAGCATTTCCCAACAATATCTCACTCATCTGATCAGATTCTTGCTTGAAACACTTCGCCACTTATCTGATACACTTTTCTGATGCACTTATCTGATACACTTCATCCTTCAGTCTTCTTCTAATCAGCCCGTATTTATTGAAGTCAACTCCCGCCAAAACTTTTACTTCGGGGAGTCCAAAAGTCATCTCGATACCCAAATCGGCGCGATTTGACATTCCGTAATAATGGCATAGATACGCTGTGATTAATCACACCATTAACTCATCAAACCATTAGCCGCATGTTCCTTACGCGTTGTCGATGCAAATTTCTCTTAAGGTCTTCTGAGAAAATAAATTTGCATTTATACCCCTAATTTCCTTCTATAAATTAGTCTGGGGTGTTTAGGCAAACAACACAACATAAATCATTCATCTTCTTTAGCATATACTTCATGCTTTTCCGATGAGTTCCTTATTACCGGTGAAACTTCCGGTGGGAACCTTTAACCCTTTTCCAATGAATTCAGTTTCTCAAATCAACCTTGTGTGTTCCTTCACACTTCTTTCGTCGTCATCTAAGATTTCACATACGATCAATGCTAAGCTTCTTTACCACCATGGAGGTGCATCTGCTAAGGCAAATGAGAATGCACCTTGTGCGCCTATCGAGATGATAGAATTAGCATCAACAGACTCAGACTGAAACAAAACATGAGTTTGGTATATGGTCTGCATCAGTCAACAGCTAATCTTCATATATCAAACTCAATTTTTGCATGCGACACAAGTGTCCGTTTGGTCCTTGTGACCAAACCTGTGGCACTGTGCCCCATTTAACAGCTGGAGAGCCCATTGATTTCACGTCTGAGGGCTCATGGCTTGGACATCCTTCAAAGCCTCTCTCGCTCCTCACTCCGAAGCTTTTGAGATTGGCTCAGGATTCTCGAGGCCTCTCTGATGCCCCTTCTTAGGATCGAGGGAAAATGAGAGCATCATACCTTGAACTCTCTCTCTTCTTCCCTACCTAGGGTTGGCTTAGGGCTTATGGTTTATGTAGCGACCTCCGGGTGATACTCCAATCTGATCAGTTCCCCCTTAATCTCTCTATGTAGAGACCTTGAACTCTCTCTCTCTTCTTCCCTACCTAGGGTTGATATTCCTTTTGTAGAAGATTCGTCTTATCTGATGTATATTTTTGATCGACACCAGGTGTGAGCTGACTTGATCAGGTAACTGATCAGTCTACCTTGTTTGAGTCTTCTGATATATATTGTCTTAGCTCAATACGCAGACTAGGCTGAATGTAGGTCTTCAGGTCTTTTGATCTTCAGGTGTCTCTGAGCCTCAGTGTATTCAATCATACTGAGTCTTCAGGTTTGTTACTGAGTCTTCAGATTTATCTGAGTCCTCAGGTTCATCTGAGTCTTCAGTGTCTATCTGAGTCTTCAGGTTCATCTGAGTCTTCAGGTTCATCTGTCTTCACCTGATCTTCTGACTTCTTGTCTTCTGATTTGTTCTTAGTCTTCTGATCATCTGACCTTATCTGGGTCATCTGATACTTCGACCTGACCTATACATATTGAGTTCCCCCTCAATATGTGACCTATCTTTTACATCAGCTATCTATACATTTCAACTGGTCATCTTAATCTGATTCTAAGTCTTCAGTCAGCTAACAGGTCTGACTGGTCCTATTACAACCTGTTTTGGAACTCCCATCAAAACTAAAATACAGATTTCCCAACAAGTTAGAATTTTCCTAGCAAATTCATCTCGGGATTCAACGCTGGCAAATCTGTGATAGTCTGTGAACGGGGATTACGTGGATACCATAGTTGAGAAACCTGCTCTTGAATTACTGTAAGATTTCTTATTATGTTTATTTGTAATCGTTTATGTAATTATATGTTCGTTGTTTGTGAACTATTTAATTACGTTGCGCATGTATTACGTGTTTACGTGCCTCTAAATTCCAACAGTGGTATCAGAGCTTCAGGCTCTTGTTTATAATTGCATATTAAAATTGGTTTTAATTGAAATTAAAAAAAAATTATTAAAACCTGGGGCACGATTTTGTTGGACGAAAACCGCACCCCCTGTTGTTTTATTTCATCGCTCGGCTTCATCCCCTTCGTCCCAAAATTAGGGTTTCCCCTTTGGGGATTCGTCGCAGCGTTTCACACACCCCTTTCAACTGGTAGAGCTACGCCGCGTCGCTGAAGACCGGCGCTAGGCACCGCGCCTCGCGACACGTGCGGAAGCCCGCGGTGTGAATTGTGACTCTGATGCTTTGCGAATCATCTTCGAGACGCTTCTGTTCCACCTCTTTTCACGGTGGTGCGCCACCCTCTGCTCAGTTCGATTCGTGGCGGTTCGCAGCGATTCGTTCTGATTTTGAGTCCCGTTGCTTGTGCATTTTCGAGGCTTGACCTGGGTGTTCGTTTCGATACGTCTCAAGGTGGCGTGCCACTGGAATAGAGATGAATTAGTGGGGGCGCGCCACCGACTCGATTGTCTTCCTCTGTTTTCGATCTGGTTTTGAACCAGTTTTAACCAAGGGGCCGCGGCCCCGCACGCGCCCCTTCCACCTCGATCGTTCTAGGTGACGAGTCGCCCGCATGCTAGGCGTGATGGTGGTGACTCGCGCCTACTCGATTGTCTATGCTTGTCACATCATTTCGTCGCCTGTTTAGTCTTTCTTGTTGCTTGAACTAAATCTGGATTTTCTATTTTGGTTCTTGGTTCGATTAATTAGATTAATTGTCGGTTAAAAAACGATGATGATGAAATGATTAATTTGAGATTTGGAAAATTTGGGAATTTTGGTCGGATTGGATTCGATTGGAAGGGTGATGATGTAGGAGGGCTATTTTGCAAATTCGATTTGAGACAGGCCCTCCCGTGCAAATTTCAGAAATTGCACTTAAGCCCCCGGAAATAAAATAATTAAATTTTAAATTTTGGAATTTTATTAAATTTAATTCTGAAATTAAAATTGGTTGGATCAAGACGATTAATTGGATTAATCATATTTAATAATCTTAAAATTGAATTTTTTTAATGAATTTAAAGTTCGATTTTCTAAAAGGTTTATTAAAACCCACTGTTAACTTGTTTACTCGTTTGAATTAGTTAACACATTTTAAGTCCACATTATAATTGTTTGGGTAGGCGGCGCCCAATATTTGTCGGACCGTATTAAATGCTTGGGTAGACGGGACCCAAATATTTGCTAGTCCGTATATGTCAAGTTTGGGTAGGCTGCGCCCATAATTGCTCAAATGTGACTTAGATATCATGATGGATCTCGATTAAGCAATTAATACCCCGCCTTTAAAAACATTGCTTACTAAAATATGGTTTTCCCATTAATTTGATAAGATGTCTTCCATCAAAGTTAAAAGTAAACCGGAAATTTCGTTCCAATGAGTACTTAAAGACCTTCGTCTTTTGCTCGGATCTACATCTAACAGGACTTTTATAGGGACATAAAATGTCGCCGCTTGATGGTTGTAAACCAACTTAACTTTGTTTCGCTAGCCCTCGCGGGGAACAAAGGGTAGGTGACATCAGTCGAACTAGGTTCGACAAACTAGGAATTGCAGTTTACAATTAGTTTGGAGACCTACCAGTTATGCTATTGTAATGATCAGCCCTCGCTAGGATTATGATAGTAGTAATGTGGATCCTAGTCCATTATAATTTATATTTGATATAAATACGTACTTTTTCGATGAAGTCGTTAAGTATGTGAAAATTATGGAGACAAAATAAACACAAAAGAAAGGTCATGTTTATTTTGATTGTTGAATATTGATCATAGGAATTATGTGTTTAATTCCCATTTTATTTTATTTCTCTTGGTTAGTTGAAATGTATAACTGTTATTGAGATGTGTTTTGGAAACAAACAAAATTGGCTATGCCAAAATTTTCTGGACTGGTACCGAAACATGTGTTTGGTGCTAAGGTAAGAAAAGATTGAGTATGTGTTGGACACGCCAATCCCGGTTACCCCTGCATCTGATTCCCTCAGAAGAAGCATCAAAAGGATGTTTCCCAGGCTCAGTGTGTGATGTTGCTCGGCATGACTCTAGAATTGCTTAAGGCAAAATGAGAAAATAGATCCCTTCGAAATGCTCAAGCATCTGAAGGATCTCTTTGGTTCTGAATCTCGTTTTGAGATTTATGAAGTGATGAGAGATCTGTTCAGATGCCGGTTAGCTAAAGAAGGGAAGATTTCACCTCATGTGACAATGATGATAGGCCTAATTGAGAAACTTGGTAATTTAGGCATCGAGCTAAAAGACCAGTATTTTCATTTATATTATCCTCCAGTCGCTCCCAGATTCATATTCTGGCTTCATTGTGAACTACAATATGAATAAGATGGATGCGACCATGCCTGAACTTCACAACGTGCTCAAGACTTTTGAGTTCACTATCACTAAGATAGTGTTCAAAAGAAAGAGCGGGTAAACAAGGATGTGTGCCTCTACTGTAAGCAGAAGAAGGCATTGGAAGAAGGACTGTAAGGTTCTGGCTCCTGATACGAAGGCACTGGGTGCTTCTAGCACTAGAACATGTATATTTGTTATTAAGATAGACATGTCCACAAATGGCGCTAACTGCTGGGTATTAGATATCGGGATGTGGCTCACACATTTGTACGAATGTGAAGGGGCTCATGTGTCTCAGGACAGTTAGGCCGGGTGAAGTCGTCTTACACGTGGAAAATGGAGCAAGGGTTGCTACTGAATGTGTGATGACTTATGTGTTATACTTACCTTTGGTTTTGGATAAGAACTTAATGATTGTCATTTCGTTCTTTCTATTACTCGCAACATTATTTCCATTCAGATATTAGACATTGAGAGTTTTTCCTTCCATTTTGCAAACAGTAGTTGTTATTTTTGCTTGATGGTGATGTTTATGGAAATGCTCCTTTATCTAATGGTTTATATTTGTTGCATTGTGGATATGATGTTCTTAATATATAAAGTAAATGACTCAAACTTAGTAATCATAAAAACCCGGCTTACTTGTAGCATTGTAGACTTGGTTATGCAAAAAAAAAAAATAATTGCAAGGTTAAGGTAGTTGGACTACTTGACCCCATTTGACTTTGAGTCTTATGGTAATTGTGAATCTTGTCTCAAGGGCAAGATGATCAACAAATCCTTTTCTGGGAAAGGGGTTCGTGCCAAAGAAGTTCTAGTGTTGATCCACAACGATGTATGTGGACCATTGTCCAATCTAGCTATGGGTCACTTCGGATACTTCCTCGCTTTTACTGGCAATTTCTCAAGATACGGATACGTATATCTTGTGAAACACAAATTCGAATCTTTTGAGAAATTCAAAGAGTTTAAGGCCGAAGTAGAGAAGCAACTTGGTAAGAGTATCAAGACTCTTTGATCAAATCGAGGAGATGAATACCTTAGCCATGAATTCACTGATTACTTGAAGTAACATGGAATTCAGTCACAATGGACTCCTCCCGGAACATCTCAGATGAACGGTGTGTCCGAGAGGAGAAACCGAACCCTGTTAGACATGGTGAAGTCCATGATGAGCTTCTCCTCTCTTCCGACATTGTTATGGGGATACGCGTTTCAAACCTCAATTTACATTCTGAATAGGATTCCATCTAAATCGGTTGAGCATACACCATATGAACTATGGTGTGGCAAGTAGCCAACTTTTACACATATCAAACATGGGGTTGCCCCGTGATTGTGAAAAGAATGCTTACCGACAAGTTGGAATCCAAAGGTGAAAAGGGTTACTTTGTGGGATATCCTAAGGAAACTAAAGGATATTACTTCTATCTACCTGAGAAATAATCAGTGATTGTTTTTAGGCAGACCAAGTTCCTCGAAGACGACTATGTCTTTAAGGAACAAGGTCGTAAGCTGATAGAACTTAAAGAAATTCAAGAACCACAAATTAACAAAGAGACTGATATCTTCTCAAAGCAACATGACAAGGAATCGGTGGGAGCATTCAGCAGCTTTCACGGTGGGAGTCTGTCACTAGGTGATCGTCTTTCAGCCAGTGGGAGCGTAATTGGAGTATGCTTGCCAATGCAAGAACCTCCAAGTGGGCTGAATGAGAATGACTTGATCGTAAAATGATATATTCTTAACTAACAGTTACCCCACAAGAGTATGGGATCACTGTAGCAAGGGTAAGTATTTGGACCAAGTTGTATCGAACCCAAAGGAAGTTCCGTATGCGTGTAAATCCCTGGAAATCTTTGCTTCGTAACTAATATGGATGCTATTTGATAGTTATATTTCACTACTATTGAATCAAAATAAAATAAGCAAATAACAACGATTACACTAACTTCAGATGAAGTGCAAATATTGGAGAATGTTGCTTTGGACAGGAATCCCTACGTATACTATCGGAATTGGTTTGGCGACGAGGACTATCGTGGTGTACAAAAGGGTAATCCTAAGTGTACTAAAACTAGGCAATCAACTTCCCTAATCCCGCACTAAATAAGATACAGCAAAAGCTCGGTTTTTATCCCCGATTACTCAACTAATACCCTCTTTACCTCACTTATCAAATAACCAAGTTATTAAGATTGCGTTTAATTACTAAAGCCCTTATTCAAGTTGGGTGATTCGGTCGTCCTCCCTAATTGAACCGGTATATTACCAACCCCATCAAAAACCCTCTCCTCAAGCCTATTTGTTGGAAAAGAGTGATTCGATCTTCCTCTCTCTAAAAACTTTCGTACTCAACTCCATGGTTTTTATTGGATTAGTTATTCAAATTAGCAAATTAAGAAGATTATTCAATTTACTCCTCGAATCAACCTAATCGCCTCACCAATTCACTATTTCTACGCGATCATCCTATCCAAAGCAATCAAAGGTTTAGCCTACCATCTTGATCGTCAAATCACAAATAACCAAGTTATCAATAGAAATCATTATGCACGAATACATAAAACTAATCAACAATGGATAATCAATTGAATTCAAGTATCAAAAATAGTATTGGATGGAATAATTAAACAACCCTAAAATTGTTCTTCAAAAATAAGAAACTGAGAAATTAGAAAAAAAAAAATAAGGAAAACTGGAATGTAAAACAGTAAGTTTGATAATCGGATCGTGTTTCTCGTGGTTGAATTTCTCCCCTTTATCCCTGAACCCTATAGTACTTTTTCTCTTGTTTTTCTATCTAATTCTCCCCTTTCTCCCTTCTCAAATCGTGTTCCCTTCTTAATCCGCCTTATATACTCCGCCTCTCAGACCGCTCGAGCATGGCCTTTGGTCGAGCAGTATCGCTCGACCACTTAGTTTGATCGAGCGCTTCTATATCGCTGGACTCTTTCGCTTGAGCACATTCCTTGGTCGAGCGGTTTCGCTCGACCACACCTAGTCGAGCGCCTAATGATCGTTGGACTTTTGCCTGCCCGATAGCATTGGTCGAGCTCTCAGTGCTCGACCTCGTCCTTCTATCACCTTTCTTCACTCCAACTAATACTTTTCAGTATTTCTTTCATATCTTTTCAACCGGGCGTCCGATTCGTGCACCGCGACGTCTCACAAACTCCATTTTCAGCCCTCTTTCCTGTTATACAAACCAAAAAAGCAAATTAGTTATTTTATACAGATTATGCTCAATCACCACAAGAATATCACTAAAAACACTCAAAACATGGCCAAAACTCGCTCGTAACTCACTTAATTTCACCTCTAATCAACTCCCCCAAACTTACAATGTTGCTTGTCCCCAAGCAATGAAATTATAAATTTAGTGAAATTGACAAAACAATTTGAGATACCAAATCCTGCATGCAATTGCTTTTAACTTTCAATGATCGGTCACCCAAACACAAACTCATCCTCTTTTCTCCTACTCATGGACAATCAACATAACTCACCCAATCAACATGGATGTGCTCTCGACGGTGTGTTTCACTCCCTCACAAGTGTTTTCGCAATAAGTAGGGACACTCAAACAATCAATCACACAAATCAGTGACCATATGCTTGTAAATACTCTCAACATCGATCACGTTCAATGTATTCATACCGGATCAACAAGTACTTGCACTAGGTTGTAACGGAAGGCTCTTTGGACAGGTGGGATAAGTATATGGGAAACTGACTCAAGTGAGCAGAGAATAAGAAAATCGTAGTCAAATTATTTCAATCTAAGGGAAGAAAGTGTTGTTATCATATGCAATGTTATTTGCATTTTTTCTTTTCAATTCTCCCTCCCCCAAACTTAAACACTTCAACCTTTCCTTTTTTTTTTTTCCCCGAGCAAGAATGTATCTTTTCTATTGCTCAACTCAACTCAGCATTCACACTCAACGTAGAGCAATATATAAGCAAGTAGAACACTAATCATCACTGAAATTAAGCAAATTCACACCCACTTTCATGAGTACCACGAAATAGCCAGTTTAAGTACATGCCCAAATAGAAGAAATGAATAAGAAAAGAAAAAAAAAACAAGAGTTAGAAATTGGGGAGTTCCCATATACTGTCATTGCTCTGGAGGTGGTGGAGGGTGATACATCGGGTGATCCTCTCCTCTTACCACCTGGAGTTTCAAAATGTATCTGCACTCAACATCCTTAAATACCCAAGATCAAAACACCACGAAATAACACAAAATTACACTAAAATTACACTAAAATAACACAAAATTACACGAAGTGAAAACCATGTTACCTACTTTGTCCTCAATCGACCAACCGATGCCCGATTTGTGCTTACGTAGCACTTTGAGGAGTCTATTCAATTGATCATGAGATAAAGAAGAAGAAATAATAACAGGGTACCTTTCATTATCTTCCAAGTAGGCGTACATAAGGTGGTTCGGTAATGGCTTCAATTCCTTTTTAGCTTCCACTGGTGGGGTTTTGTCGAACATCGCCTCGAAAGGCTTTTCCTCCAAGTGCAATTCTTCTTCTCCCACTTGCGCCACCTCCATCTGCTTCAATTCTTCACTATTGAGTGTGTCATCAGCGCAAAGATCGATCGTATCAATAAAATGACAACTCTCATCCCCCATCGGATATTTCATTGCCTCATAAAGAGCGATTTTTATCTCTTGATCATCCACCTTCACCGTGATTTTTCCATTTGCCACATCTAAGACCATCCCAGTAGTAGCCAAGAAAGGTCTTCCCAAGATTAAGGGCACATGCTCATCCTCCTCCATTTCAAGGACTACAAAGTCAACTGAAAAGACATGACCATCCACTTTCACGAGAACATCTTCCACTACGCCTTGAGGTCGAGTGATAGACTTATCGGCTAGTTGAAGAGTCATCATAGTCGGTTCCAGTTTTCCACAGTTCAGCTTCTTGAATAATGATAAGGGCATAAGGTTGATGCTAGCCCCCAGATCACACAAAGTCCCCTTCTTGATTCCATTCCCAATGTCACAAAGAATCGTGAAACTGCCCGGATCCTTCAACTTTGGAGGAAGGGCTTTGTGCACCATTGCACTCACCTCGTGGTTCAACTGAACGAGCTTAGGTTCATCAACTCTCCTCCTTTTGGCAATTAGGTCTTTCAAGAACTTTGCATAATTCGGCATCTGCTCCAATGCATCATAAAAAGTGTTGGTCCCCGGTGAAAAACCCATGAAATGCGTAAAAATCATGTGATGCATATAAAACAGGGGTGAGGGAATGGTGATTCCAAATTTTTTTTTTTAAACTATGTGTTTTGCTTATAATCAAATGCATATGGCAAGTAAGAACATAAAACAGTAAGGAACACACGATTTTATAGTGGTTCGGAGTTCAACTCCTACATCCACTCTTCCCTATCAGCAGGAGCACCAACTTAACCAACTGGACTTAGATTAATGTGTTAGTCCAACACAATACAACAGATGTTTAATGAGTTCTCACTCTCTCGGGACTTATCTCCCTCACGGGATTGCTTAGATGTTCAACAAGTTCTCACTCACACCTAGAATTTAAGTTAGTCCAACTAACTTAAATTCCTTGCTTAACAAAAACTTAACCTAACACTCAGTTTGGGTAAGAATTGTTTGGTGTCCAACTAGGGTGAGATTTCCCCTTACATTTGTTTAGCATCAATGCTAAGGATGAGAAAATCTCTCTAAGCTTAGGATATTACATTTGGGCTTAGATCTAGGATAGAACACTCTTGAATATATGTGTGTATTTCTTGCTCAGTGTTCTATGGTGGAAATGCTAGATGATTTGGCTTTTTGGATGTTTCACGCTTTTCCCACACGAATAATGAAGGAAGAACTTGTATTTATAGTGTGGATTTGAATGTTACCGTTGGATGGCTTCACATTCAAATCCATACTATTCTATAGCTTTTGCAGCTTTTTCAGGCTTGTTGTCTTCCTCTCATTGGTCCACGTCAGCTGAATCTAACGGCTACATTCTTCAGGATCCTTCTGAGTCTTCAGGATTCTTGATTCAGCAGACTTCTCTTCAGCGGACCTTGTCTGATCAGGCATACTGACACTCAGGCTTACTGAGTTCAACTCTTCTGACTTCAGACATCCTGACCCTCAGGTCACTAGCACTCAGGCTATCTGATCATCAGTAGCGTTTTGATTCTCAGTGAACATGACTTCAGATGACTTGTCTTATGATCAGCAACCTCCTCTTCTGATCTGCACCCTTCTCTTCTGATCTGGTCTTCTGATCATCTGATCAGCTTATCTTTTCTGGTCATCTGATCAAGTCACTTCTGATCTTCTGATCTCAGGTCCATCTGATCATGTAACTTCTGATTCTTCTGATCAGCTGGCTTAGCTTTTCTTTTCTTCTGATTTTGCGCAGCTCATCAGTTAACTCCGGAACTCATCTTACTCATCTGATCTCGATCAGTCTCATCTGTAGCCTCATCTGATCTCGATCATCTTCTTTTGATTTCGTGAGTTCCCCCTCAACTTTGTTCTCTCGTTCCCCCTCAACTTGTTATCTGTAAGTTAGCTTGAATAACACAAGTTGATAATGTTTTGGCATAATTCATCAAAACTAAAATATCCCAACAAAAAGGTATATTTATGTGCATTTTCTTGAATACCTCCAAAAACTTAGCAAACTTCTCGTCTAACTTCTTCTTCATAAACTTTTGAGGATAAGGAACAGGAACCACAGATTTAGGCACCCCCCATTCATCCCGTTCAGTTTCTTTCACCTTGAGCCTTTTTTCTCTCGAAGTCTTCCACTTTGGTACCCGTTCTTCATCAACAATCCCTTCTTCCACTTTTTCTTTCTCTTTTCCTAGCTTTCAACTTTCTACCTCTTCCACTGGCTCATCATTTTCCACCTCTTTACCCTCACTATCTTCCTCAACTTACCTATGATTTTCCTCTACCTCAGCCGGTAATGGAGGTCCATCATACTTCTTCCCACTTCTAAGTTCAATAGCTTTGCAATGTTCCTTCGGATTCACCTCGGGCATAGATGGGAATTTATCCGTCTCTCTACCTATTGACTTCGCTAACTATACCATTTGATATTCAAGCGCATTAAATCGTCTGTTGTTTTCTTGTTGCATCCTCTGGAAATCTTGCTCTCTTCTCTCATTCTTCTTAGTCGCCTCTTTATGATCAAATTCAAGAGAAGATAATCTCTTCTTCATCTCCTCACCTTGTTGCACAAGAGTTTGCAACATCTCAACAATTGATGTTCCGACTTCTCCACCAGGAGGCTTTGAACCCGGATCAACACCTGGTGGAACAGTGATTCCAGCCTTCGGATTTCCATAGGAAAAATTCTCATTCTTTCTCCACTGATTCGGATAAGATGTAGAACCCCCTTGATAGTTTGAATTGTTTCGCCATTGGTTATGTGAAGGTGGTGGACCCTGAGGCATAAAAGGTTGACCAGAGGTAGGTCGCCATTGCTTATAATTTCCCTGTTGGTACCCCTGCTGGTTGTAATTCGACCTCCCCATATAGTTGGCCTCTTCCTGCTGAAATACCGACTGGTCCATAAACTCATTCGCCTCATTGCTTCCTCCCCCAAACTGTTGGCTAACCTGAATATTACTGATTTTCTCCATCATAGCCGTCAACAGCTTCTAAGTTCCAATGATGTCTTCCATCTGATTCACACTCTGACGTGATTGATCAGCATTCCATTCCCCAGCATTTTTAACTCCTTCCACAATTTCTCTACACTCCCGGGCACTCTTATTCAGAAAATCACCACCTGCACAAGCATCGAGGTGCTTTTGCTCATTGTAATGGATTCCACAGTAAAAGTAGGCCATTATATCTTGCTCACTAAACCCATGCTGCATACACTCAATCAGGAAGTTACAGTATCTCTCCCATGCCTGACTGAGACCCTCATTCGGTTTTTGATGGAATGTAGATATCTCAGTTCTTGCCTTCATTGTTCTCGATGGAGGGTAAAAACGCTCCAAAAATGATCGTTCCATTTGAGCCCAAGTGATGATACTTCCTCGGGGAATTGTATTATCGAACCAATCCTTAGATATCCCGGTCAGTGAGAAAGGAAACAAACTGAGCTTCTTTGCATCCTCCGACATCCCATTGTAGTCAAATGTCGAAGCAATCATCAAGAAATTCCGTAGATGAGTATTTGGATTGTCTCTCCCTACCTCTCCTCGGAACTGTGAATCAAGGAGCATCTTAAGGATCCCCGGTGAAATTGAGAAATTATTAGTTTCCACCCTTGGCAAAGCCACTCCATCATAGTGTCTTTGAGGTTGAGCCTCAAACATCCCCGGATAGCCATCTCAGGATTCCCTCCCCTCGGGTGGTTTTGTTGGTTTTGGTAGAGAGGGTTGTAGTGTGGATTATAGTTCGGGTTAGGTTGGTAGTTTTGGTTCGGTTGATTTTGGTAAGGTTGATTTTGGTAAGGTTGGTTGTTGTATGGATGATTAAGGTTTTGGAAGTTTTGATTTTGGTTAGGGAATTGGTTTTGTTGGTTTGGTTGGTTAGGATACTGCGGTTGGTTTTGGGGGTATGGTTGGTTTGGCTGTGGGTTCGGGTTATTAATCCCTTCTGGGTGCAACAGATTCTCTTCGTTCCCTCCATTTCCATCAACATTCAACCCGTCATTACCTACCGCAGCCATTCTTCTCTGGAAAGCTCGATTCCTTCTTGCTATAGCTTCAAGGTATAGTTCAGTTCGATCAACGCTCGTTTCTCCTTTTGAGTGTGTTCTCATAAACCTGAAAACTCAAACAAAGAAATCAAATGCAACTAGCACAAGAATATAGTAAAACCAGAAAAGAAAACACCCACTACTAGCTACTAATCTATTTCCAAGTTTTACACAAAGCGCATACGTCACTTCCATGGCAACGGCGCCATTGACTTGATAGTAAAATGTTATATTCTTAACTAGCAGTTACTCCACAAGAGTATGGGATCACTATAGCAATGGTAAGTATTTGGACCAAGTAGTATCGAACCCAAAGGAAGTTCCTTATGCGTGTAAATCCCTGGAAATCTTTGCTTCGTAACTAATATGGATGTGATTTGATAGTTCTATTTCACTACTATTGAATCAACAGAAAATAAGCAAATAACAACGATTACACTAACTTCAGATGAAGTGCAAATATAGGAGAATGTTGCTTTGGACAGGAATCCCTACGTATACTATCGGAATTGGTTTGGCGACGAGGACTATCGTGGTGTACAAAAGAGTAATCCTAAGTGTACTGCAAAAGCTCGGTTTTTACCCCCGATTACTCAACTAATACCCTCTTTACCTCACTTATCAAATAACCAAGTTATTAAGATTGTGCTTAATTACTAAAGCCCTTATTTAAGTTGGGTGATTCGGTCGTCCTCCCTAATTGAACTGGTATATTACCAACCCCGTCACAAACCCTCTCCTCAAGCCTATTCGTTGGAAAAGAGTGATTCAATCGTCCTCTCTCTAACAACTTTCGTACTCAACTCAATGGTTTTTATTGGATTAGTGATTCAAATTAGCAAATTAAGAAGATTATTTAATTTATTCCTCGAATAATCCTAATCGCCTCACCAATTCACTATTTCTACGCGATCATCCTATCTAAATCAATCAAAGGTTTAGCCTACCATCTTGATCGTCAAATCACAAATAACCAAGTTATCAATAGAAATCATTATGAACGAATATGTAAAACTAATCAACAATGGATAATCAATTGAATTCAAGTATCAAAAATAGTATTGGATGGAATAATTAAACAACCCTAAAATTGTTCTTCAAAAATAAGAAACTGAGAAATTAGACAAAAAAAATAAGGAAAACGGGAATGTAAAACAGTAAGTTTGATAACCGGATCGTGTTTCTCGTGGTTGAATTTCTCCACTTTTTCCCTGAACCCTATAGTACTTTTTCTCTTGTTTTTCTATCTAATTCTCCCCTTTCTCCCTTCTCAAATCGTGTCCCCTTATTATTTTTCTCGTCTGGCCTTATATACTCCGCCTCTCAGACCGCTCGAGCATGGCCTTTGGTCGAGCAGTATCGCTCGACCACTTAGTTTGATCGAGCGTTTCTATATCGCTGGACTCTCTTTCGCTCGAGCACATTTCTTGGTCGAGCGGTTTCTCTCGACCACACCTTGTCGAGTGCCTAATGATCGCTGGACTTTTGCCCGCCCGACCGCATTGGTCAAGCTCTCGGTGCTCGACCTCATCCTTCTATCACCTTTCTTCACTCCAACAAATACTTTTCAGTATTTCTTTCATATCTTTTCAACCGGGAGTCCGATTCATGCACCGCGACATCTCACGAACTCCATTTTCAGCCCTCTTTCCTGTTATACAAACCAAAGAAGTAAATTAGTGATTTTATACAGATTATGCTCAATCACCACAAGAATATCACTAAAAACACTCAAAACATGGCTAAAACTCGCTCGTAACTCACTCAATTTCACCTCTAATCAGAGAACAGCATAGTTCAAACTCCCGCCCAAGAGGCATCTGAAAGTGTAGCTCTTGAGGACTCTCCAGACATTGATGAAATTGATGCACCACAAAATTTTCACGATCAGAATGTACAGCCTGCACAACCACAGCTCCGTAAGTCAATTAGAAATGGTAATCCGCCCATTAGATACGGTTACCTCTTGAAGGAACTCGATGGTATGGACATATCGGATAAGGACGATCCTAATTGACTTTTCTGAAGTAATATCAGATATTGATTCAGGGAAGTGGCATGAAGCCATGAAATCCGAGATGGACTCAATGTACACCAATCAAGTCTGGGACTTGGTTGAGTTGCCTAAAGGGGTTAGACCCATATGTTGCGATTGGGTCTTCAAGCGTAAAACTAATGCAAGTGGCAAAGTACAAACCTAAAAATCTAGGTTGGTGGCGAAGGGTTATAGTCAACGCGAAGGCATTGACTATGACGAGACCTTCTCACCAGTTGCAAAGATCAAGTCCATTCGAATTTTGCTTGTGATAGCAGCACACTATGATTATGAGATTTGGCAGATGGATGTCAAAACAACTTTCTTCAATGGAAACATTGATGAGGAAGTGTTTATGACTCAACCTGAAGGGTTCATATATAAGCCATTTCTAATCTAGTATGCAAGCTAAAGAGATCCATTTATGGATTGAAGCATGCTTCTAGGAGTTGGAATATCCGATCTGATGAAGCTATCAAGTCTTTTGACTTCATCAGAAACTTGGAAGATCCTTGCGTTTATCGTAAACACAACGGGAAGAATATTATCTTTATAATCGTATATGTCGATGACATGTTGATTTTGGGAAACAATATCCCGTTAATGCAGTCCGTGAAAGATTGGTTATCAAAGACCTTCATGATGAAGGATCTTTGTGAAGCCTGCTACATCTTAGGGATCAAGATCCACAGGGATAGATCCAAGAAGATGTTGAGGCTATCACAGTCCACCTATGTAGACAAGGTGTTGATGCGTTTTGCGATGGAGAACTCTAAGAGAGGGTCTCTATCAACAAATCATGGGATAAAGTTGTCAATGAAGGATTGTTCTTCTATTGAAGCTAATATCAAGCACATGAAAGATGTCCCATATGCATCTGCAATTCGGTCAATAATGTACGCCATGACTTGCACTAGGCCAAACGTGGCCTACGTTGTCAGCATCACTGGTAGACACCAACAGAATCCGGGTGAGTCTCACTGGATTGTTGTCAAGAACATTCTTAAGTACCTCAGACATACTAAAGATTGATTTCTGGTCTACGGAGGACAGTCAGAGCTGGTTGCCACTGGTTATGCTGACGCAAGTTTCCAATTTGACTGTGATGATTACAAATCTCAGTCAGGTTATGTTTCAATCTCAATAATGAGGCGGTCAGTTGGAATAGTTCCAAGCAAAAGGACCGCAGATTCAATAACCGAAGTTGAGTACATTGTTGTATCAGAAGCCTCAAGGAGGCTGTCTGGATTTTATAGTTCTTAAGAGAACTAGGGGTAGTTCTGAGTGCCAGTTGTCTAACAAAGTTGTATTAAGACAATGTTGGTGTGAATGCGCAAGCAAAGGAACTGAGATCAACAAAATGAAAAAAGCATGTACCTAGACTTATCATTTGATCCGAGAGATCATAAGGATAGGAGAAATGGAATTAAATGTATTCTCACATATTTAATTTGAAAGATCATTTCACCAAGACACTGAGTGTTCATGGACACACTAGACATTTGATGGTCTAGGGGTTAGACATGTAGGTGATTGACTCTAGTCCAAGTGGGAGATTTTTAGTGTTAGTGTCCTAGAGACAATCTATTGTAAGGACATAATACTCGATGATATTCAATTTGATTTAATATTAATGTATGGCAATACACTTGTTTGAATATTATGTTTGATTGTTTGCATTTATTCATGCAAGTGTTCTCATGAGTCATTGTTGTCATTGAGGTTGTGAGAACTCAGATGACTTAAGCATGATTCTCAAATGGCCCCAATCAAGGATCATCAAGAATGGGATATTGATGATGCAATTGAGATTGGTGTGCGACCCGAGATCATACTCTTAGAGAGTGTAGTAAGATCTCACTTACTACTACGAGATACTAGGTAGCTCATGGTGGGCAAACAAATACCTTAGAGGGTAATGATACCCATCCGAGAAACCGTTTGATGTAGTTCCACTATATGTATCTCACGGGTGTCTCGGTTAAGGGGAGCGACGCGATACTCCTTTGACTTGAGGTCAACTAAAAACGCACTACATGTGTGGAGTGATGAACTTTGACCATGACCAACGATTTAAACCCGTCTTTCATTTAATTGGATGAGTAGATATGGCTTGGATTGGGTTCATCATATTAGTGAAGTACATGTTAAGTTATTTGATTAGTTGAGCCAAGAAAAGGATTCATTCCTCAAAGTGGATTTTAGAGAGAATACTCATCTTCTCATCATAATTGGATGAAAAAAAATATTATGGTTAATGCACGCTAACGAAATTTTTTGGACTTTGTGGCCAAGTGTGACATAAGTGATCAATTAGTGATTGGAGATAAATTGATTAAGTTATTTGAATAGACACTTCATCATGTTCAAGACTAATCGAGTATTCGCGGAATGAAAGGAGGAAATCGTAATAGCCCATGTTTGATTCAAATATGTAGTTGCGTTTAGATGTGGATCGTGGAAACGCACTTTCATATATTGAGAATGTCCGATTTATTGTCTAGGTTCAATTAAGACCGTTAGTTTGACTAATTTCGATATATGAGGTCTAATGTGGGTCACACAACAAGTAATTCCCTTTACGGATTATAGTTTGTTGATTAAATGTTAAATTGGATTTAATATTTAATTTATAGAGAATTAATTGATAATGAATTAATTTGGAATTAATTATTATTAATGTTTAATTAAATTGGATTTAATTAAATAGGAATTCCCAGCAATAATATATGGAATATTATTGTAGGATTTAATATATATATATATATATATATATATGGAAATAAATCGTAGAGATTTGACATATATGGGAATTAAATCCGTAGAGATTTTATATGTAGGAAATAAATCTAAGAGATTTATTTAAATAAAGATTAGGGATTTTATTTCCTAATCAGGTTAGCTTAAGATTTAAGTTGGGTATCTCCTATATATATGAGCTCTTGGGAATCCATAATACGGTTGTTCAAATTCTCTTCATAAAATCTAGAGTTAGAATTTTCCTAGCAAATTCATCTCGGGATTCAACGCTGGCAAATATGTTCAATTCTATGAACGAGGATTATGTGGATACCATAGTTGAGAAATTTGCTCTTGAATTACTGTAAGATTTCTTGTTATGTTTATTCGTAATCGTTTATGCAATTATATGTTCGTTGTTGGTGAACTGTTTAATTTCGCTACGCATGTATTACGTGTTTACGTGCCTCTAAATTCCAACAAGATTTAGATCCGAGCAAAAGACGAGGTTCTTAAATACTCATTGGAATGAAATCTCCAGTTTACTTTTAACTTTGATGGAAAACATCTTTTCAATTTAATGAAAAACCATATTTTAGTGAGGAACATTTTTAAAGGCGGGGCATTAATTGCTTAATCGAGATCCAATATGATAACTACGTCACATTTGAGCAATTATTGGCGCCGCCTACCCAAACATGATATACACGGACAAACAAATATTGGGCGCCGTCTACCCAAACATTTAATACGATCCGACATGTATTGGGCGCCGCCTACCCAAACAGTTATGATACGACTATAATTATGCTAACTTACAAGTTAACACAAGTGGGAATTGATAATCGAAATGCAAAACCAAAATTTTTAAAATCTAATTTTAAGAATTTAGTTTGGCCAATTTCCTTTAATTATCAAAAAATTTAATTAATCAAATTAACTAAACTTAATTAGTCCATCTAATAAAATCGCCTTTTAAGTCAAACTTAACAAAAACCTGAAATTTCCAAATTAATCAAATTTTAATTTATTAGATTTTAGGGGGCTTAGGTTCTAATTTCTAAAATTGCACTGGGAGGACTCAAACAAATCAAATTTGCAAACTGGTCCTCCCCACATCACCGCCTAACCAAACAGGATCCAATCTGTAAACTGACATTACCCGACCCAATGTCCAAACCAAAGTTTCAGTTCATCGAGCATCATTCAACAGAATCAATCGAAAGAACATGAATAATCGAAGAGCAACCCAGAAAAGAATTAGACACAGCGGTGAACGCAATACATCAGAAGAACGAAATCGAGGTGGCACAAAATGAATCATCGTCGCGTGAACGTGAGTTTCGCTTTAGAATTTTATACTTTCATATGCATCTAGTTATAAGTAAAACTTTTTCAAAACCGAAATTACACTTTCACTCGTCAAATCGCTAAAATGATTCAAAAACCGGGACAAGATCCAGTATTGCGGCGATTAAGAAAACAAAAAGTTCTTAAATCGATAATGGAAAATACCAAAATGTTTACTTTCTGATTTGATGTTGAATTTAATTTAAGAAAAACTTAAATACCTTATATTGAAATATTTAAAAAAAAAATTTATTTAATCAAATTAATTAAGACCGTTAGATTTTTAGTCATCACTAATAAAACAAATACATGGGTCAAATATTAACAACAACTACCCAAAATTTCCAAATTAATCAAATTTTAGTTTGTTGATTAAATGTTAAATAGGTTTAATATTTAAAATTTATAGTGGGACTAATTGATAATCAAATTGCAAAATTTTAAAATTAATTTTATTAATGTTTAATTAATTTGGATTTAATTAAAAAAAGGAATTCCAATCAATAATATATGGAATATAAAATTGTAGGATTTAATCAATATTCAACAAAAATAAATCGATAAATGAATCAAATTATTGGGAATTAATTTTAAGTAGAATTTTAGGTACGAAATAAATCTAAAAAATTGTTTTGAATTCGCTGAACGCGAGCGCAACAAGATTTTTCAAATCTCCATATATATGAGCTCTTGGGAATCCATGTCTGATTGTTCAAATTCGATCCAAAATAAAAATCTGTGAAAGTTAGATCGAAAAATTTCATCTAGGATTCCGCCCACCGCTGCAAATATGTTCGAAATCATGAGCGAAATGAATGTGGATACCCAACACGAGGATCCTCCAAGATTTCTTGTTAAACCATCGATTATATCAAGACGGCGACAAAAATTGTTGGTGCGAGCCGTAAACGCCCGGTTTCGCAAGAGCGCAAAAACGGGGTTCTTAAATCTCAACAATGAGGATCTCGATATTAATTTTAACCATCGAAAACATCTTTTCAATTTAATGAAAAACCGTATACAAGGAACATTTTTAAATGTCGATTATTGGTGGGGTTTCCAAAACCCTAATTTGAGAGCCAAAGATGAAGACGTAAAACCCTATTGTTTGTTGGGGGGGAATAAATGTGTGCATAATGAATTATTAAAACAACCAAACACATAGCAATTTTTGTACATCCCTATAACTTCAAAACCCAATGGGTGCGGTCACAGTATTATCGACCGTACCAAAATTTAATTAATTTTTTTTAGTTTAATCAAACAATCAATTAGCAATTAATCAAGAGCCTGAGCTTTGATACCGCTGTTGGAATATAGAGGCACGTAAACTCGTAATACATGCGCAGCGAAAATAAATAGTTCACCAACAACGAACACATAATTACATAATCGAATGCGTATAAACATAAAGAGAAACCTTACAGTAAATCGTATGCAGATTTCTCTACTATGGTATCCACCTAATCATCTTGCTCATATCTGCACAGATTTGCCAACGTTGAATCCCAAGACGAATTCGCTAGGAAAATTCTGACTAGAGATTTTATGGAGAAAACTAGGTTTTCTTGTAGTGTTTAATGAATCCCTAGGACCTCATATATATAGGGGAAGACCAGCTTAAATCTTAAGCTATGTTTATTAGGAATATCTTTCCTAATCTTGCAAAACAAATCCCATAGATATGTTTTTCCCTACATATATTTTCCTACAATAATATTCCATATATTATTTGGAATTCCAATTTAATTAAATCTAATTTAATTAAACAGTAATAATAATTAATTCCAAATTAATATATTATTAATTCTCCATAAATTAAATATGAAATCCAATTTAATACTTAATCAACCAACTTTAATCTGATTAGGGAATTACTTGTTGTCTGACCAATAGGCCCTCATATATCGAGTGATTAGTCAAACTAACGGTCTTAATTGAACCCTAGATAATAAATCAGACATTCTCAATATATGAGGTACGTTGCGAGAAACGTGCAACTACATGTAACTTAAACATGGACTACTGCGATTTCCTCCTTTCATTCACGAATACTCGATTAGTCTTGAACATGATGAAGTGTCTATTCAAATAACTTAATCATGTTATATCTAATCACTAATTGATCATGTATGTCACACTTGGCCACAAAGTCCAAGTTTACGTGCATCGGCCGATAACTTAGATCCAATTATGTTGAGAAGATGAGTATTCTCTCTAAATCCACTGTGAGGAATGAATCCTATTCTTGGCTCAACTACCACGCACATGCATTTCGTGATGAACTCAATCTAAGTCATATCTACCCATGCAGTGGCGGACGGAGAGGGGGTTGTACCCCCAAAATGAAATGTACCCCTCTTTATACCTTGTATTAAAAAAATAAAATTGTATTTTATTATGTATACTTAAGAAAAAAATATTCAAATGTATCCCTAAATTTTAAATTCTACTCAAATGTATCCCCAAGTTTTGAATCCTAGATCCGCCACTGTACCCATGGAAGGGTGCAAGCGTCGGTCATGGTCAAAGTTCATCACTCCACACATGTCGTGCGTATTGACCTCAAGTCAAAGGAGTATCGCATCGCTCCCACTAACTGAGACACCCGTAGACACATATTGTGGAATTACATCAAACGGTTTCTCGGATAGGTATACCAATACCCTCTAAGGTATCTGTGCATCCATCATGAGATACCTAGTATCTCGTAGTAAGTGGGATTTTACAACACTCTCTAAGAGTATGATGCAGATCGCACACCAATATCAGTTGCATCATCAATATTCCATTCTTGATGATCCTTGATCGGGGCTATTTGAGAATCATGCTTAAGTCATTTGAGTTCTCACAATCTCAATGACAACAATGACTCATGGGAACACAAATAAGAATAAATGCAAACAATCAAACATAATATCCAAACAAGTGTAATGCCATACATTTAATATTAAATAACCAATAATATTAAACCAATATTGAATATCATCTTAGTATTACATCCTTACAATAGGATTGTCTCTAGGACACTAACACTAACAGTTTGATCTATCTGATTCAGGATCGAGAATTCATCCCGACTACAAAAAACTGGTTGATGTTCATAAAAATAAAAATATCCCGGATATGATTCATTTGTGTTTGTTGTTCAAGTATCTCAAGTACACTATTGCATGTACCCGAGGTCGAGGTCAAATAATGACTAGGTGGTTGTTTGCAAAGTAAAATCAAGATCATTGGTGAAAGTTTCTAAAAAAAGGGGGGACGACGATGACGAAATTATGTTCCAAACGGAAGAAGTTGAAACTCAAACTGAGGTGCATACAGAAGGTTTCAATCTTTTTGTAGACTTAACTGCTGCAAATCCAGATTTAATAGAAATTGACTGCGACGAGTAGGACATAAACAAGGAGGAAGATAATGAGGACAGAAAAGAGGATGAAGATGAAGAGGAGGACGAAGATAATGTTGATCATGATGAACATGACGATGAGGATGACAAACAATAATTATATTATCTTCATTTGTAATATTCACATTGACAGTCATTTAAATGTTTGAACATTAAAATATTCTCTTATTTAAATGTTTACATATTAAATAATAATTTAAAATTATTTCGTTTAATTATAATTTTAAATAGTTATAAATTAATTAAATGTTGTATGAATAAATTAATATTTTTTTATTAAAAAATTTATATTTTGGTAAACACCCATTAAAAAAATATTGTTTTAAAAAAATATAAAATAATTCAATTATAATTTATAAAATAAAAAAATATATATTTATAATTTAAAAAGGTTATAAATTATTACATTAGATAAGTGGAATAAACTAATTAAAAGATTTTTTTTTAAAAATATTTTGGTAAATATCCATTAAAAATATAGTTTTAAAAGAATATAACATAATTTAATTAGAATTTATAACGTATAAAAACTTATAATTATAATTTAAAATATTATTAAATAATTAAACTAGATAAGTGAAATAAACTAATTAAAATATTTTTTTTTTTAAAGTGTATTTTGAGTACATATACAATTAATGTCGTAAAATAAACAAATGAAAACAAGTGGAATAGCTCAAGCAGTTAGGGTACCATTACCTATGTCATGAGGTCATGGGTTCGAGTCACTATATCTCCTATCAAAAAAAAAAAACAAGTGTCCGAGCTGGTGAGCGCCCACCCTGGCCCCCTCACGTCGTGTGTTTGATCTCTCCTGGGAGCGAATTCACCTTAATTATACAAGGCTATACAAGTCTTATATGCAAGGTGTTCCCAGCTTGTACCAAAAATGGTATGTGGCTCGGGTGGTTCGGTGTCTGCTCAGGCGTTCCTGTGGCGCGGGTTCAAACCACCCCGTTTTGACGACGATTTTGCGATGAATGTTTGACCCGAATCCGGATAAATTTACAACGGTTCAAAAAACAATGATTTTTTTTCATAATCATTAAATTGTTTAGCGGCGGTTTTTTCCAATGCTAAACACCACTTTTTTTGTAGTGATAGAATGGTGAAATAGCACACGAAATTTGCCTACTACGATTAAAAAAAAAATTAGATTGAAATTTTCTTCTTCTAGTAAGTTTATAATGCCTATAGGAAATTAAAGTAATAATTATTTGTATATATACGTATTAAATAAATATAGTATGTGTTCTAACAAATTTACATCATATGCATATAATGGTAAAATTGAACACCCATTTTGCCTATTATAAATGGGTTTAATTGCAAATAAAATCGCAATCTTTTTTTAAATTGCAAGTTAATTTAAAATATTCAATTTTGATAAATAAAATCAAAACTTAAAAAAAAAAATTCAATTTGAATTTATAAATATTACTCCCTTCGTTATGTTTTAAATTGTTCATTCACTGTTTGACTTGTGTTTTAGCGAGCAAGTTGTTTATTAATATATGAAATGATAAAATAGTTTTTAATGAGGTGTAGCATAGATGAGGAGTAGGGCTATCATACCACACCTTAAAAATCTTTTTATCATTTCAAATATTAATAAACATCTCACTCGCTAAAATACGAGTCAAACAGTAAATGTGCAATCTAAAATAGGATGAAGGGAGTATATTTTTTTATCATGAATGACGTGAAAATCAACCTAAAATAATAGAGTTTGCGTGAAGTATATCTTTACCTTTATAAAAAAAATCAGGCTGAAAATTGTCAAAATTTAAAAGACATATTATATGTAAGCTTAAATTGTAAAAGATTATAAAAGTGAGGCTCTATTTATCGAAAATGAAAAGTTTATATTAAATTACAATTTTGAAAAATGTGGTAATTTTATTTTTACATGGAAATGGATAGAAGCTTTTGTAAAAGGAGGGTAATTACATATTTTTTCTTATACGAACCAAAATTAAATTAATAGAGTATATAAAATTACATCAGTTCATACATAATTTTGCTCTAATTTAAAGTGGAATCCCCATTAATGAACAATGAATTATGATTTTTTAAATTAGTCGGTCTTTGACTGAATAACGAGTTATCAAAAAAAAAAAAAAAAGTTGATAAAATGACCTGAAATCCCTTCAAAGGTCAAATGTCTCCCCATGTGTTTGTGCCCGTTCATTGACAAGAAAAGTGGAGCAGTATAATTTGTAGGCAGGGCAGTATAATATTGAATCTCAAAAGGCAAAAAAGGGCAAAAGTGCCAAAAAAAATAATATATATATATATATATATATGGTATATGGATAATAACGTCACACTATCCACTATCATTCATATATTTTGTAGTGCCCACTTGCTGGGCAACTTGCAAAAATAAATCCCGACATTGAGCCATTTTAGATTTGGGTTCCTCTCCAATTTCCCCATTTTTTTATCTTTTTATATTTTCATTCGTAATTTCAGGAAAAAGAAAACAAAAACATCACTCTCAAAGCAAAGGGAGAAATCACACAACTTTTCAGCGAATGGTCGATAAGAACGAGATAGGTGATAAACTGATAATCACTGGATCGTGATCTTTTGAGAGGAATCACTGGATCATGATCGAGTAGCAACATAATTGATTAGTGAGTAAAAATGAAATAACGCTAAGTTTTGTATGAATTATTCAGATCGTGCACTCATAATGCATTTTAGAATCCATGCAACATATTATATTGAAAAATGAAATTTGTTTACACTGAATCGTACAATTATTAATATGGAAAATAGTTGCACGATTCGTTGTAAATAAATTGCATTTTTCAGTATAATAAATTGCATAATTCTAAAAAATATTATGAGTGCACGGTGCACCTGGAATCTGAATACATATGAGACTTATTCTTTATAGCAGATCTCAAAAGCTTAATTCGAGGGTCAAAAAATTTCATAAATCAGATCGGTATAAAGTATTACGTGTTTGCTTCAATAGTATTACATATTTATCCACATAGTACTACATTAAACATATTAAACATTAATATTACATAAATAAAAAGTGATACTGACTCTGGAATATATCTCTATGTAATTAAGAAAGAGTAAAGGTCTATGCATGAACTTTATCAATCTTATGGGTAAAAATTATTACTGTTATGCACAAAAACTTTCATTGTTTAAAAACATAAAACATTTTCGAAACAATGATTGTTTTTGTGCATAACAGTAATAATTTTTATGCATAACAGTGAGAATTTTTGTACATAACAGTGATACTAAATGAACCGAGTTCACAGTGAACTGGATTCACACAAGTTTTTGTCATTAAGAAAATGTATATATATTTCAAGAGGGATTAAATTTTTTGTAGTCCAGCAACATTATTTCATTTTGAAATTGGTCTCCATTGTTTTGATTTTTTTATTTTGGCCCTAAAAATTATAAAAAATATTGAAATTGATCATGTAACGTAAGTCGCTCTTTGCAAAAAATGGGTTCAACATGTTTTAACTTTTCTTTTATTTCTTGCACTTCAGCACTACATGGTGGAATTCGTCGTCCATGGAAGCTTACAGGAATACGGGATGGGAAATATTTTTAAATTCTAACTGAAAGTATTGTCCGTTTAAACGAAAAAAATGTACTGAAATTGATTAACATTGACAAAAAATATAGATTAAATTTGATTACCTAAAAAATTACAGGCAAGGTTAGAGATAAATTTTGAACAATTGAATGATCAAAGAAAGAACTACCAAGTCTCCTAGAATCTGATCATAACTAAGCATCCCCAAGAACACAACATGGGTTATTTCTCCAAGCATTATAAGAACACATTCTCATCTTTACTTATTTTGCTGAAATCCAGCTCCAATCGGAACTTTAATTCTCGAGCAACTTATCTGGTTTCGAGTTTTCTTTTTGAAAGATAATCGAGTTTCTTGTCTTCCATAGTAGTCATGCCACACACTCCCAACCTGTTAATTAGGACAGAAAGGTCATTAAGCGTAGGACTCTCCCTCACGAATAATGAACGCCTCCACTTCCACGTCCAACATCATTCTCCATTTCTTCACTCCCCCATCTCACTAACTCTTGTTAATTTTTCATCACTCAACTGTCTAATATATTATGTTAGACAACTAATGATGATTATATTTTTATATTACAGAGAATTAATTATTATAGTACTATTTCTTTCAAATTTTTTAGATGTCATTCTAGCATTTCATATATATTTACAATTTATATGACGTTTTGTATTTTTCAAGATCAATAAATTATGTTTCTTTTGCTTTACCCGTAATATCATTGAAAATATCTTAACTAGTAATACCTTTCAAAATATTTTCTAAAATTCCTAAAGCAATTAATTAAATGTATAAAAAAATTAATATTTCTTTAATGTGTGAATTGATCTAAAGAGACATATATTTTGAATTGAAAGAGTCTTATTTAAAATAAATAAATTATATAAATTTACTTATGTTACCTAGGGATAGCACACTACAAAAAAGACGGTGTTTAACGAGGGTTTTAGCGTCGGTTATTTCTGTCGCTACACATCATAGCGACGGTTTAATGACCGTCGGGAAAACGAGGGTCGCTAGACTTTAGCGACGGTTATTGTGAAACCGTCGCTAAATAGCGACGGCACATAACCGTCTCAACTTAGCGACGGTTTTGGCGACGGTTTCTGGGTCCGGACCCGGGTCAGAAAAATCGTCGCTAAAGACGTCGACAATCAACGACGGTATAGCGACGGAAGGCAAACGTCGCTATTAGCGACCATAAATATTCGTCGCTATCACCGTCGAAAAATAGTGACGAAATAGCGACGGCAAAATTGTCGTCGCTAATACCGTCGATAAATCGGGAATTTTCGAGAAAAAAAAGGGCTAGCAATGGTTCGAACCCGGGCCCGATGGGTGCCCAAGCGGCCACCGAACCACCCGAGCCACGGAACATCCTGAACCTAACCACCAAACAACTCATATATAAGCACCAAGCCTCCCAATTAAATAAGGCAATTATTAGCTTTCATGGGGGACCTAACACGGACCTTGGGCGCTTTGGGGATCAATTCCGCCAAGACTTCTTTTTGCGTTTTTTTAATGAAATTAATTTTATATGTCCTAGAATACTTTTCTATTAAACAAGTTATACTTTTTATTTAACAAGTTATACTTTTCTATTTAACAAGTTATACTTTTCTATTTAAACAAGTTATACTTTTCTATTTAACAAGTTATATTTTTCTATTTAATCAAGTTATACTTTTCTATTTAATCAAGTAATACTTTTCTATTTAACAAGTTATACTTTTCTATCTAACAAGTTATACTTTTCTATTTAATCAAGTAATACTTTTCTATTTAACAAGTTATACTTTTCTATTTAACAAGTTATACTTTTCTATTTAACAAGTTATACTTTTCTATTTAATCAAGTAATACTTTTCTATTTAACAAGTTATACTTTTCTATTTAACAAGTTATACTTTTCTATTTAATCAAGTTATACTTTTCTATTTAATCAAGTAATACTTTTCTATTTAACAAGTAATACTTTTCTATTTAACAAGTTATACTTTCTTCTATTTAAACAAGTTATACTTTTCTATTTAACAAGTAATACTTTTCTATTTGAACAAGTTATACTTTTCTATTAAACAAGTAATACTTTTCTATTTAACAAGTTATACTTTTCTATTTAACAAGTTATACTTTTCTATTTAATCAAGTAATACTTTTCTATTTAAACAAGTTATACTTTTCTATTTAACAAGATATACTTTTCTATTTAATAAAGTAATACTTTTCTATTTAACAAGTTATACTTTTCTATTTAACAAATAATACTTTTCTATTAAACAAGTTATACTTTTCTATTTAACAAGTTATACTTTTCTATTTAATCAAGTTATAATTTTCTATTTAACAAGTTATATTTTTCTATTTAATCAAGTAATACTTTTCTATTTAACAAGTTATACTTTTCTATTTAATCAAGTAATATTTTTCTATTAAACAAGTTATACTTTTCTATTTAACAAGTTATACTTTTCTATTTAACAAGTTATATTTTTCTATTTAATCAAGTTATACTTTTCTATTTAATCAAGTAATACTTTTCTATTTAACAAGTTATACTTTTCTATTTAATCAAGTTATACTTTTCTATTTAATCAAGTAATACTTTTCTATTTAACAAGTTATACTTTTCTATTTAACAAGTTATACTTTTCTATTTAACAAGTTATACTTTTCTATTTAACAAGTAATACTTTTCTATTTAACAAGTTATACTTTTCTATTTAACAAGTTATACTTTTCTATTTAATCAAGTTATACTTTTCTATTTAATCAAGTTATACTTTTCTATTTAACAAGTAATACTTTTCTATTTAACAAGTTATACTTTTCTATTTAACAAGTTATACTTTTCTATTTAATCAAGTAATACTTTTCTATTGAACAAGTTATACTTTTCTATTAAACAAGTAATACTTTTCTATTTAACAAGTTATACTTTTCTATTTAACAAGTTATACTTTTCTATTTAATCAAGTAATACTTTTCTATTTAAACAAGTTATACTTTTCTATTTAACAAGTTATACTTTTCTATTTAATAAAGTAATACTTTTCTATTTAACAAGTTATACTTTTCTATTTAACAAATAATACTTTTCTATTAAACAAGTTATACTTTTCTATCTAATCAAGTTATACTTTTCTATTTAATCAAGTAATACTTTTCTATTTAACAAGTTATACTTTTCTATCTAACAAGTTATACTTTTCTATTTAACAAGTTATACTTTTCTATTTAATCAAGTAATACTTTTCTATTTAACAAGTTATACTTTTCTATTTAACAAGTTATACTTTTCTATTTAATCAAGTTATACTTTTCTATTTAATCAAGTAATACTTTTCTATTTAACAAGTAATACTTTTCTATTTAACAAGTTATACTTTTCTATTTAACAAGTTATACTTTTCTATTTAATCAAGTAATACTTTTCTATTGAACAAGTTATACTTTTCTATTAAACAAGTAATACTTTTCTATTTAACAAGTTATACTTTTCTATTTAACAAGTTATACTTTTCTATTTAATCAAGTAATACTTTTCTATTAAACAAGTTATACTTTTCTGTTTAACAAGATATACTTTTCTATTTAATAAAGTAATACTTTTCTATTTAACAAGTTATACTTTTCTATTTAACAAATAATACTTTTCTATTAAACAAGTTATACTTTTCTATTTAACAAGTTATACTTTTCTATTTAATCAAGTTATAATTTTCTCTTTAACAAGTTATATTTTTCTATTTAATCAAGTAATACTTTTCTATTTAACAAGTTATACTTTTCTATTTAATCAAGTAATATTTTTCTATTAAACAAGTTATACTTTTCTATTTAACAAGTTATACTTTTCTATTAAACAAGTTATACTTTTCTGTTTAACAAGATATACTTTTCTAACAAGTTTTTGTCATTAAGAAAATGTATATATATTTCAAGAGGGATTAAGTTTTTTGTAGTCCAATAACATTATTTTATTTTGAAATTGGTCTCCATTGTTTTGACTTTTTTATTTTGGTCCTAAAAATTATAAAAAAATTTGAAATTGATCATGCAACGTAAGTCGCTCTTTGCGAAAAATGGGTTCAACATGTTTTAACTTTTCTTTTATTTCTTCCACTTCAGCACTACATGGTGGAATTCGTCGTCCATGGAAGCTTACAGGAATACGGGATGGGAAATATTTTTAAATTCTAACTGAAAGTATTGTCCGTTTAAACGAAAAAAATGTACTGAAATTGATTAACATTGACAAAAAATATAGATTAAATTTGATTACCTAAAAAATTACAGGCAAGGTTAGAGATAAATTTTGAACAATTGAATGATCAAAGAAAGAACTACCAAGTCTCCTAGAATCTGATCATAACTAAGCATCCCCAAGAACACAACATGGGTTATTTCTCCAAGCATTATAAGAACACATTCTCATCTTTACTTATTTTTGTAAATCCAACTCAATCGGAACTTTAATTCTTCGAGCAACTTATCTGGTTTCGAGTTTTCTTTTTGAAAGATAATCGAGTTTCTTGTCTTCCATAGTAGTCATGCCACACACTCCCAACCTGTTAATTAGGACAGAAAGGTCATTAAGCGTAGGACTCTCCCTCACGAATAATGAACGCCTCCACTTCCACGTCCAACATCATTCTCCATTTCTTCACTCCCCCATCTCACTAACTCTTGTTAATTTTTCATCACTCAACTGTCTAATATATTATGTTAGACAACTAATGATGATTATATTTTTATATTACAGAGAATTAATTATTATAGTACTATTTCTTTCAAATTTTTTAGATGTCATTCTAGCATTTCATATATATTTACAATTTATATGACGTTTTGTATTTTTCAAGATCAATAAATTATGTTTCTTTTGCTTTACCCGTAATATCATTGAAAATATCTTAACTAGTAATACCTTTCAAAATATTTTCTAAAATTCCTAAAGCAATTAATTAAATGTATAAAAAAATTAATATTTCTTTAATGTGTGAATTGATCTAAAGTGACATATATTTTGAATTGAAAGAGTCTTATTTAAAATAAATAAATTATATAAATTTACTTATGTTACCTAGGGATAGCACACTACAAAAAAGACGGTGTTTAACGAGGGTTTTAGCGACGGTTATTTACGTCACATTGATCATATCCTTTGACGGTTTAATGACCGTCGGGAAAACGAGGTCGCTAGACTTTAGCGTGATTGTTAGAAACTGTAATTTAAATAGCGACGGCACATAATCGTCTCTACTTAGCGACGGTTTTGGCGACGGTTTCTGGGTCCGGACCCGGGTCAAAAAAACCGTCGCTAAAGACGTCGACAATCAACAACAACAGATAATGACGGAAAGGCAACGCCGCCATTAGCGACCATAAATATTCGTCGCTATCACCGTCGAAAAATAGTGACGAAATAGCGACGGCAAAATTGTCGTCGCTAATACCGTCGATAAATCGTGAATTTTCAAAAAAAAAAAGGGCTAGCTATGGTTCGAACCCGGGCCTGATGGGCGCCCGAGCGGCCACCGAACAACCCGAGCCACGGAACATCCTGAACCTAACCACCAAATAACTCATATATAATCACCAAGTCTCCCAATTAAATGAGGCAATTATTAGCTTTCATGGGGGACCGAACACGGGACCTTGGCTACCGAAAGGGATCAATTTCATTTCAAGACTTTGCTTTCTTGCGTTTATTTAATGAAATTAATTTTATATGTCCTGGAATACTTTTCTATTAAACAAGTTATACTTTTTATTTAACAAGTTATACTTTTCTATTTAACAAGTTATACTTTTCTATTTAAACAAGTTATACTTTTCTATTTAACAAGTTATATTTTTCTATTTAATCAAGTTATACTTTTCTATTTAATCAAGTAATACTTTTCTATTTAACAAGTTATACTTTTCTATCTAACAAGTTATACTTTTCTATTTAACAAGTTATACTTTTCTATTTAATCAAGTAATACTTTTCTATTTAACAAGTTATACTTTTCTATTTAACAAGTTATACCTATTTAATCAAGTTATACTTTTCTATTTAATCAAGTAATACTTTTCTATTTAACAAGTAATACTTTTCTATTTAACAAGTTATACTTTTCTATTTAACAAGTTATACTTTTCTATTTAATCAAGTAATACTTTTCTATTGAACAAGTTATACTTTTCTATTAAACAAGTAATACTTTTCTATTTAACAAGTTATACTTTTCTATTTAACAAGTTATACTTTTCTATTTAATCAAGTAATACTTTTCTATTAAACAAGTTATACTTTTCTGTTTAACAAGATATACTTTTCTATTTAATAAAGTAATACTTTTCTATTTAACAAGTTATACTTTTCTATTTAACAAATAATACTTTTCTATTAAACAAGTTATACTTTTCTATTTAACAAGTTATACTTTTCTATTTAATCAAGTTATAATTTTCTCTTTAACAAGTTATATTTTTCTATTTAATCAAGTAATACTTTTCTATTTAACAAGTTATACTTTTCTATTTAATCAAGTAATATTTTTCTATTAAACAAGTTATACTTTTCTATTTAACAAGTTATACTTTTCTATTAAACAAGTTATACTTTTCTTTTTAAACAAGTTATACTTTTCTATTTTACAAGTTATACTTTTTCTATTTAACAAGTTATACTTTTCTATTTAACAAGTTATCCATTTCTATTTAATCAAGTAATACTTTTCTATTTAACAAGTTATACTTTTCTATTTAACAAGTAATACTTTTCTATTAAACAAGTTATACTTTTCTATTTAACAAGTTATACTTTTCTATTTAACAAGTTATACTTTTCTATTGAACAAGTTATACTTTTCTATTTAACAGGTTATACTTTTCTATTTAACAGGTTATACTTTTCTATTTAACAAGTTATACTTTTCTATTTAATCAAGTAATACTTTTCTATTAAACAAGTTATACTTTTCTATTTAACAAGTTATACTTTTCTATTTAATCAAGTAATACATTTCTATTTAACAAGTTATACTTTTCTATTTTTAATACTTTTTTATTAAACAAGTTATACTTTTCTATTTAACAAGTTATACTTTTCTATTTAACAAGTTATACTTTTCTATTTAATCAAGTTATACTTTTCTCTTTAACAAGTTATATTTTTCTATTTAATCAAGTATTACTTTTCTATTTAACAGGTTATACTTTTCTATTTAATCAAGTAATACTTTTCTATTAAACAAGTTATACTTTTCTATTTAACAAGTTATACTTTCCTATTAAACAAGTTATACTTTTCTATTTAAACAAGTTATACTTTTCTATTTAACAAGTTATACTTTTCTATTTAATCAAGTTATACTTTTCTATTTAATCAAGTAATACTTTTCTATTTAATTAATACTTTTTTTATTTAACAAGTTATACTTTTACCTTTTACCAAGTTATACTTTTCTATTTAACAAGTTATACTTTTCTATTTAATCAAGTAATACTTTTCTATTTAACAAGTTATACTTTTCTATTGAACAAGTTATACTTTTCTATTGAACAAGTTATACTTTTCTATGGAACAAGTAATATTTTCTATGAACAAGTAATACTTTTCTATTTAACAAGTTATACTTTCTATTTAACAAGTTATACTTTTCTATTTAACAAGTTATACTTTTCTATTTAATCAAGTAATATTTTTATATTAAACAAGTTATACTTTTCTATTTAACAAGTTATACTTTTCTATTTAATCAAGTAATACTTTTCTATTTAACAAGTTATACTTTTCTATTTAACAAGTAATAATTTTCTATTAAATAAGTTATACTTTTCTATTTAATAAGTTATACTTTTCTATTTAATCAAGTTATACTTTTCTCTTTAACAAGTTATAGTTTTCTATTTAATCAAGTAATACTTTTCTATTTAACAAGTTATACTTTTCTATTTAATCAAGTAATACTTTTCTATTAAACAAGTTATACTTTTCTATTTAACAAGTTATACTTTTCTATTAAACAAGTTATACTTTTTTATTTAAACAAGTTATACTTTTCTATTTAACAAGTTATACTTTTCTATTTAACAAGTTACACTTTTCTATTTAATCAAGTAATACTTTTCTATTTAACAAGTTATACTTTTCTATTTAACAAGTAATACTTTTCTATTAAACAAGTTATACTTTTCTATTTAACAAGTTATACTTTTCTATTTAACAAGTTATACTTTTCTATTTAATCAAGTTATACTTTTCTCTTTAACAAGTTATATTTTTCTATTTAATCAAGTAATACTTTTCTATTTAACAGGTTATACTTTTCTATTTAATCAAGTAATACTTTTCTATTAAACAAGTTATACTTTTCTATTTAACAAGTTATACTTTCCTATTAAACAAGTTATACTTTTCTATTTAAACAAGTTATACTTTTCTAATTAACAAGTTATACTTTTCTATTTAATCAAGTTATACTTTTCTATTTAATCAAGTAATACTTTTCTATTTAACAAGTAATACTTTTTTATTTAACAAGTTATACTTTACCTTTTACCAAGTTATACTTTTCTATTTAACAAGTTATACTTTTCTATTTAATCAAGTAATACTTTTCTATTTAACAAGTTATACTTTTCTATTGAACAAGTTATACTTTTCTATTGAACAAGTTATACTTTTCTATGGAACAAGTAATATTTTCTATTGAACAAGTAATACTTTTCTATTTAACAAGTTATACTTTCTATTTAACAAGTTATACTTTTCTATTTAACAAGTTATACTTTTCTATTTAATCAAGTAATATTTTTATATTAAACAAGTTATACTTTTCTATTTAACAAGTTATACTTTTCTATTTAATCAAGTAATACTTTTCTATTTAACAAGTTATACTTTTCTATTTAACAAGTAATAATTTTCTATTAAATAAGTTATACTTTTCTATTTAATAAGTTATACTTTTCTATTTAATCAAGTTATACTTTTCTCTTTAACAAGTTATAGTTTTCTATTTAATCAAGTAATACTTTTCTATTTAACAAGTTATACTTTTCTATTTAATCAAGTAATACTTTTCAATTAAACAAGTTATACTTTTCTATTTAACAAGTTATACTTTTCTATTAAACAAGTTATACTTTTTTATTTAAACAAGTTATACTTTTCTATTTAACAAGTTATACTTTTCTATTTAACAAGTTACACTTTTCTATTTAATCAAGTAATACTTTTCTATTTAACAAGTTATACTTTTCTATTTAACAAGTAATACTTTTCTATTAAACAAGTTATACTTTTCTATTTAACAAGTTATACTTTTCTATTTAACAAGTTATACTTTTCTATTTAATCAAGTAATACTTTTCTATCTAAACAAGTTATAATTTTCTTTAAAAATAAACAATAGAAAAAAATAAACGATATAAACATTAGGCAAACATAATTTACAATAAAAATTAAAAAAAAGTGTCGATGAAAACAAAATACAAAAAAAATAAAAACAGAGTAAATTGTTCAGATTATCCCTCCAATCACCGATTAGGATAATAATCATCCTCATCCTCACCCAAATTAGTATGAAAAAATAAATTATCAGGGTCGAAGTCACCAATATCATCCAAGCCACCACCACCACCACCGCCACCATCATTTCTGACCCCGGCCCCACTACCACTGCCACTCTTACTGCCCCCACCACCAGCACGACCACCGCCACCGCTACCGCCACGACCACCGCCGCCACCGCGACCACCGCTGCCACCACGACCAACGCCAATCACAAGGCCACCGCTGCCACCACCACGACTGCCATCATCCTCGAAATTAATGGTGTGGAGAAAATAATCCGGTGAGCAACCCATTTGAACGGCAGGCCGTGCAAGCGTGCCGCCACTTCGTTGATTTTCTTCTCGATCTCGCCGATCCACCGCCGCCCGTCACCGCCTAATCTGTTCAACCGTCTCACCCGTGGACGCGGAGGTCATCTTCAAGTAACAGAGGTCTGAGATGAGTAGGGTTGCGTCTCCGCGATTATGACGGAAGACAACCTATCAACCAAGGACCCATTGTCTAGTATGACCCATTCTCCACACATGATCCGATTCAAATTAATCGGAGGAGGTGGTGGATTATCATCACCTGAGGCGGCGGCTTGGGCCTGGGTGGCTGCTTCAACCCTTTCTCGCACAGTTCTCTGTAAAATAATATTATATACATGAGGCAAGTAACATGCATGAGCAGGTTAGTAATTACAAAATATAATATTATAATTAAATTACTTACGTGCACGTGGGTGTTGCGGTGGTAGGTGGAGGTCCTTGTCTCCTCTTCGTAGGGGTGGCCGAGTGCCAACGTCTCGAAGGCGTCGGAGGCGTCCAGGAGTCATAGTTCCTGTTAACAAATACACGTATTAAAATTAATTATGAACTTATAGAATTAAATATTAATATGTTTTAATTACTTACTTCCGCCATTTGGTGCTCCAGAATCGACCGGGATCCGGCCTTATGCACAGCGACGCCCCCATCCCCTCCGTGCTGGCTCATGCGGTTTTCGCGATTCTTCCGGCACATCTCTTGATAAGCGGGATCGCTCCACACAGCCACAATCGACCCCCAGACGCCAGGATCCATGTCGTCTGTCATATCCATCCCTTCATCCTTCCACGCGGCGTGCCACCTATACATCAAGTCTTTATACCCGACATGGGCAAGCTTTTTGAACGGACCATAAAAATCGGCGGGGGTCCTATCCTCTCCCCACTTCGTCTGTTTTTTAATTTCATTAACACAAACTTTATTGTATTAAATTAAAATAAATAATTATGAATATTTTTAGTAATTAATTATTGTACGTACCCTAAACTCGTCGAAGTAGAGCTAGCGGTGGGATTCAGGCACGCCTCTCCAGCTATGGGCCCCCATGGCAATTCAAACTCGCAAGATGGAGCTGGTGGCTATAACGGCAGCCTCGTGATCGGGTATGATGCTGAAACAATAATATAAAAAATTAATAAGTATAATTAAATAATTAAATGTATAACTAAACAAATTAATAAATAAAAGTAAATTATAACTCACTTTCCCGCTCTCAAGTCGATCGCTAAACGAGCATTGGGTGTCGAGCCACGATGAACAGAGGCCGAACCTGAGCTCGACCCTCCTGGAGATGCCCCTATCGGTGGCGGGTTCTGCGAGCTGGACCCGGTGGGGGCGGGTGGGTGCAGGTTCACCGTCGATCGAAGGATCCTCTTCCTCCTAGTGCTCTGAGGAACACTACCTTCACCTCGCCATCGTGGTTGCCCGACCATTACGCCGCTATTCTATTGTCGTTGTTGTTATTGTAAACCATTCATTATCACTATTAGCACGCGTGTAGTACTCATATGCATTATATAAAAAAATATGAATGTCATTTGACATAAATTACATAATTAAAACTATTAATTAATTAATTTAAAACAATTAATTAAAATCGCGCCTAAATTTCGACAGAGTTTACTGTATTATTTTAAACCCATCCTATTCAACCAACAATCTAACAATTCTAACAATTATAATATCTAACTAGTCTAATTTCTAACTAGACTAGCTAAACTAATTAAACATGCATATACAAGTAATACTATAAAACTAATTTAACATGCATATACAAGTAATACTATAAAACTAATTTAACATATATATACAAGTAATATTATCTAATATTTACAAATAATTTCGACAGAGTTTCGCTGTATTATTTTAAACCCATCCTATTCAACCAACAATCTAACAATTATAGCAATTAATTATAATATCTAACTAGTCTAATTTCTAACTAGACTAGCTAAACTAATTAAACATGCATATACAAGTAATACTATAAAACTAATTTAACATGCATATACAAGTAATACTATAAAACTAATTTAACACATATATACAAGTAATATTATCTAATATTTACAAATAAGTTCGACAGAGTTTCGACTGTATTATTTTAAACTCATCTTATTCAACCAACAATCTAACAATTCTAACAATTATAATATTTAACTAGTTTAATTTCTAACAATTTTGAGCGGAATTATTAATATATTTCTAACAATTCTAAACTCATCCTATTCAACCAACAATCTAACAATTCTAACAATTTTTTAGCGGAACTAGTCTAATTTCTAACAATTTCTAACAATATATATAGATATTATTAATATATAATTTCAATATATATATATATATATTATTACAATTTCTAAATATATATATATATAATATATAAATATATATATATATATAACAATTTGAAAACAAACGGTAAAAAGTAAGAAAATTACCATCAAATTGAAGAGTGCGACGGTACAATTATCGTTTAATTGGCGGAATGTTCACGACGGCAACAACGAACGACGTACGGCGGTGGGACGACTCCGAATTTGCGAAAAAAAAGTTGAAAGAATGTTGTGGGATTGTTTATATAATCAGATTTAGCGACGGATTAGCGACGGTTTTTAAAAACCGTCGTTAATAGCGATGGTAAAACCGTCTGTTGGGAAATTTGTATTAAGTTTTGATGGAAGTTCCAAAACATGTTGTAATAGGAGCAGTCAAACATGTTAGCTGACTGATGATGTAGAATCAGTATAAGATGACCAGCTGAAATGTATAGACAGCTGATGTATAAGATAGGTCACATATTGAAGGGGAACTCAATATGTATAGGTCAGGTCAGTAGATCAGAAGACAAGTATAAGTCAGAAGACCAGACGAATCAGAAGACAAGACAAGGTCAGAAGATCAGATGATCAGAAGAAGTCAGATGATCAGGTGAATACTTGAAGCTCAAACTCATAAGACCTGAAGATCAGATGACTACCAGAAGATAAACACCAGAAGACCAGAAGACCTACATCAGCCGAGTCTGCTAGTTGAGCTAAGACAACTGGCACCAGAAGACTCTATCATGTAGATCGGTTTTATCGATTCGATCAGTCACCACACTGTCGTCAATCGATGTTACATTACCATACGTTGTTGATCCGAACAAGAAGAATGTCAACTTTTAGTTGGTAGAAAAACATCGAAAAAGTGTACTTGTTAGCCAATGAGAACAAGACACGTATGAACGGAGTCTGATAATACGGATTCATTTGCACGATAGTCAAACGGCTATAAAAGACACTATTCACGCTTTTGGCCATGCCGTTCCTGAAACACGTCACATCAATCCTGTAACCTACCAAAAATAGCCTGAAATTCAAATTGCACTCCAACGGCTCTTTGATTTTGAGGTCTATAAATATGGGATTGCTCTTCATAGTGAAGATACGGAAATTATCAAGAAGCTCAAACTATAGCAAAATTTCCGTACGAAGAACACAAATTTGAAGAATTTTTCTAAGTGTTCATCCCATTGTTCTTAGCATAGAAATCTCATCCTCTAGCTTTAGGCTACATAAATACTAGGATAGATTTCCAGTTGGAACAACAACAAATCTTTACCCAAACCCAAAAGTTAGGTTAAGTTTGTTTAGCAAGATTTCAGACTAGGGTTTCTAGTTCTGATTTCTGGGATCGGTTGAGTGAGAACTCTTAAAACATCTGTTGGTTGTAATGTGTTGGACTAAAACAATAAACTTAGTCCAGTTGGTTAAGTTGGTGCCCCTTGTGATAGGGAAGAGTGGACGTAGGACTGGTTGTCCGAACCACTATAAATCTTGTGTGTATTTACTTGATCTTAACTGCTTTACACTATCGCACACGACTTTGCTTAAAATCGCATATATATTCTGAGTTAGGATCAGTTTGCATCAAGTAACTGATCTGATCAGTTTGACTCTTTGGTCAGCTGATTGAAAACTGACTTCAGTATCTGATTTGTTAAAACTGCTTTTTCACACGGGTATAAACTAGCTTCCGCACAATCAGTTAAACTGATAGACACCGAACTGATCTGCCATCAAGCGATCAGTAAGTTGGATATCAGTCCAAACTGATTCACTCGCACTCTGATCAGGAAACCTGCTATCACACCTGATCTGCACGAAAAAGTTTTTCAGAAGTCTATTCACCCCTCCCCTCTAGACTTCAGCCCTCACGAAATCCATTCGGGACCTACAAGTGGTATCAGTGCAGTGGTTCTACGGACCACTGGCTTTGAATATCATCGGTTGTTGAGGAAGAACCTTTGTGGTCACTTGAACAGACCTTGAAAAACCATTTTTAAAACTTCATCTGTTTTCAAAACTCACGATCAGCATGGACAATACATCTGGTATGTATCATGATCTACCCAAGTTTTCTATTGATGAGTATGCAGATTGGGTCATAATCATGAGCAACCATCTGGAAGCCATCAGCAGCAGAATGATGAAAGTTCTTGAACAAGGACATATCATTATCTACCACAACAACCCAGCTGAAGGTGGAGATCCAGATTTTCCATTTGGCGCTAGGATCAGAAAGAGTCCATCTCTGATGGATGCTGAAGAAAGGAAGTTGTCAACTCTGGATACGGTTGCGAGACATATCATCATGAAGACGATGGATAAGATCACAAGAGAGAAGATCAAGTATCTCAAGACAGCCAAACAGATGTGGGATACACTTACTGAGATGTGCGAAGGAAATGATTTGATTAAAGACAGCAGATTGCAAGCCGAGCTGGTGAAGTTTGAGAAAATTAAGATGCTGCCAAATGAAACCATAAATCAGCTCGATGGAAGAATCACCATAACTGTCAACAAGCTACGTGAACTAGGACGAGAAATGTCAGACAAAGACATTAACTACAAGATCTTGAGATCTCTGACAAAGAAGTGGGATATGAAAGTTACAGTGAAAAAGGATTGCCAAGATATTGCGAAGATGAAGCCAAGCAACCTGTTTCTGAGCCTTAAAGCCAATGAATTTGATCTGATTGAAAGAGGGCAAGAAGAAGATGATGAGTCGCCTGCCGAAGTCACTCCTGCCACATCAAAAGTTGTTGCATTTAAAGCAATCGGCAGCAACTCAAAGTTCATCGAACTCGTTGGAAACATCATAAGTCGACGAACAGATTGCTTTTGACCAAAAACTTGAAAATCCAACATTCAACCGGGAAAATATCGAAGATTCTACAGAGATTATCATAACTGCAGAGGAAGAGATAGGAGGCCAACTGACAGATCACAAGAAAGAACCAGATCTGATGACCGAAGAGATGATCATAGGGAGGATCACAGAGAAGATAAGAAAAGAGATGATCGATCTAACGAAAGGAGAGACAACAGATCAGAAAGAAGAAATTCAGATTACATGCAAACAAGAAAGTCATCTGACAGATTCTACAGACGGAATGACTCACCTGGCAGAAGAAGTTTCATGGATCGTGGAGCATGTTTCAACTGTGAGAAACTAGGTCATTACAGTGCAGATTGCGCGGACCTGACACCGAAAGAAAGAGAAGATAAGCGGAACAGAAGAGAGCAATGATATAGAGACAGGAAAGCCATGGTTGCTGATACATCTGGGATTGATGATTCTTATCTGCCTTCAGAGGATTCAGGTTACTCATCTGTAGAAGACTTCAGCCTGATGAGCAATGCTGATGATTTCTACAACTATGATGATCTGATGTTCTCATCTGATGATGACATCTGTCTTATGGCTAAGGAAGAAAACCAATCTGTGGTATCTTCTCAACCTTCTGTGTTTTATGTTTCCACACCTGTTGTCTTTGAGCACACCTTTGGAGAGATTGACTGCGCAAACTCTACAAAGGAGCAATTGCTTGATGATCTCTCCAATGCAAAGAGACACTTATACTATAGTGGAAGTCGAGAACGACAAACTAAGGATAGAGAATATTCAAATTTTGTTAAAGAAAAATGCTATCGTAAAATCGCTTAATAAAATCACCGAAACTTCTCGGAAGATCGATATCATCTTGGGATCTCCCAACAAGAGTTTATGTGATAAATTGAAAAAGTTCGATGCAAGGAAGTTCGAGATGTCCATGATGGGTCGATGAATTACTGGTCTTCAAGTTAAGCAAAAAATGTGAAGGGATATTCATCTCGCGGTAAGACACTAGGAATTTGTTGGCCAAGTTTGGAGTTCAAAACTATAAGGCTTTAATTCCTATGATGACCGGATTCAAGATGGATCTGAGATGAGAATGGTTAGAAAAACTAATCGTAAAGAATCTGAGGGCTCTCATTGGATCACTACTATACCTGACTGCCAGCAGACCAGATATAATTTTTGCAGTAGGTGTATGTGCCAGATTTCAGGCAAATTCAATGCAAAGCCACCTGGATGCAACTAAGCGGATTCTTAAGTATCTGAAGGGGACAGTAAACCTTGGTTTATTCTACCCATCAGATGATAATCTAGAGCTTAGTGGGTATTCTGATTCTGATTATGGAGGTTGCATAATAGACAGAGAGTTAACCTCAGGTACATGTCAGTTCTTAGGTAGTAAACTGATCTCTTGGTTTTCAAAGAAGCAGACATCAGTTGAAACATCTACTAGTGAAGCAGAATATATGGTTGCAGGAAGCTGTTGTTCTCAACTGCTTTGGCTTTGTCAGCAGCTGAGGGATTACAACATTATAGCTACGAAAGTACCTATATTCTGTGACAGTAATAGTGCTATTGCAATTACTCAAAATCATGTTCTACATACAAGATGCAAGCATGTGGATGTCAGACATCATTTTATAAGAGATCATATTGAAAAGAAGATCATATTCTAACCAAGCCACTAGCTGAAGTCAGATTCAGAGAATTATGCAATAAGTTAGGCTTCTGGACCTTGGAGAAAGTGCACCAGAAATGTTTGGTGGACTGGTCTCCAAGACCAGTTGGTTAAGAGACTGACCAGATAGAAAGAATCAGTTGAGTAAGGTACCTCAACCGATCGACGGATCGTAAAAAAGGAATATCAGATTAAAGGGGAACTGATCAGATTAACAAGTTGCATAAATATTAAGACTACAAGGACAAGGCAATATTCATATAAGGAATTCAAGACAACACAACAAGGGTTTAAAGGAGGATTTCATTGATAAAGATCCGGAGGTCGAAATTTTCATTACAATTTCATTACAATAGACCCGAAGGTCGAAAACATAAACCCTAAACCCTAAGCCCTTAGTCCTAAAATCAATGGGACTACCCTCTATAAATGAACACGAGTGTCATACACAAGTGTCAAACATGTAATTCAAGGGATTTAGTCCGATCAAGATCGTATAAACTAAATCCATATTACATGTCAGAAAAAGTCCATTGATGCTAATTTTGTCATCTCGATCGGCGCACAAGGCGCAAACGGCCAGGAGGAGCACCTCCATATTGCCGGAGGCAAATCCGTCACCTAGGTGGTGTTGGGGAATTAATTGTACGGATCTATTCGGGATGAATATTTAAATACAAATTTAATTCTAACAATTATTACTAGAATGAATTAATCCTATATTAATTCAAATAATAATTCAACAACAAATCATGCATATAAACAGTTCACATAAATCCTACGACGCGGAATTGCTATGGGTTTACGTGAACTAACCCTCTTGAACGGCAATGGTCTCGCCGATAAAAATACACCAAAAAGTCTTCCCAAGTATTCCTAGTCCTTGCTCGTCACAATTGGAAGGAAGCTCGAACAATTAAAAAAAGGGAAAATAAAATTTTGTTGCACCACCTTTTTGTGGATTTACTAATTTTTCCAAAGACATGGAATTGTATTTTGGGAATGAAACATTCATCCCCTATTTATAGAGGGGTGTTGGTCGAAGTTTTGTGCCTGAATAAGATGGGAAAATCTTTTTCTTGATCTTCAAGAAATCTTGAATATATCCAATATATTCTTTTCTCCATATTTAAAATATTCCACAAAAATCCCAACTTCCTTTTGTTATGGTATTTTCGAAAATTTAAGGATAAAAATTCCAAGATTTTGATCTTCTTGAATTTATGAGATATTCTTGTATTCCAAGAATACATATCTTCCATAATATATTTTCAAGAAAATCAAGAAAATCTTTTTTTTCCTTCTTTTTCTATGTTTTTCGAAATCTTCATATAAATAACCAAGTGGGAGATTTCTTGAATTTAATGAGATAATCTTGTATTCCAAGAATACATATCTTCATTCCATAACAAAATTCAAAGAAAATCTTTCTCCCCTTTTATTCATATTTTTCGAAAAAATGAGAAAAAATAGCAACAAAAATTTATTTTATTTTTAAACACCTTTTTCAGTTATTGGACTTTATGTATGGGCTACTTGAGTGGCCTTTAGGAGAATTAAGATTGGACCTTCCAATGGATCTTGAATTATTAATATTTAGCCACAATATTATTCAAGCCCATAAATATTAATTAATCCCACTACATAATTAATATTGCACTATCCATCTTAACCCATATTACAGTTAATATGGCTCCCAGTTATTATTTCCCGTGTTTAAGATTATCTAGCCTATTAAATAATTCAAGCCACTGAAATAGCTTTCCATTAATTAATATCTTTTGTCCTTGGTTAAGGAACGGTTCAACATTATTATCCATACCGGAAACTAGTTCCACTTGCAAGATTTGGTATGATAAAACTTATGAACCTCCCAAGGGGGCAAATCGAACAAGCGTACTTGCACATGATTCTCCGTATTAAATCTTAGCAATCGCATGTGACCAATAATATTGCCCAAGATATAAAGTATTGAATCTCGTTGATTCTCTACCCGTAATAAGTCAAAGAAATAATTACTAACCACACGCGATCCTATTTAAGGGACGAAGATTAAGAAATAACGAACCACTGAGGTTTAATTCTTCTTAGTTCAGTTCTGAAGAATTTGTCCTCCTGTAGGTCCTATTCAGTGCACTAAACATGCACTAGTGTAATCTCTTGGTCAAGACAAGCCAATCTGAGCCTTACACTTCAACCTTTCACGATGGATTGTTCATTTCCATCTAGGTCGTGAATGGTGTACTTTTGGTTACAAGGGACTGTTAATTTAATCTTCTGTGATCTGGTCTCACTAAATTAACTACAATGTAACACGTACTATTTATTGAACAGTTATGCAGTAAATATATGTAACATTCGATGATATTTAAAGCATCAGTGATAAACAATTTATTTCAGTAAATAAGACCGAAATTCAGTTTGATTATACAAAGTAAAAGCATACTTTCCAGTATAATCCCAACAGGTGGTAGTGAAGCATGGCAATGGTCGTATGATCTTCCTTCGATGGAGACGAAAGCAGGAATGAGGGAAGCACAGGGTTGGACTGAGAATCGGAGATCTTTTGTGTAAGGAAGAAGAAGTCTTTTGCCGGAGGACTCACCGAAATAAAGGGATCACCGGAATTTATCATGTGTAAGCCTTAGGACGATAAGTATGATGAATGGGTTGTGTTGTGTGTTTAAATCATTTGTCCTATTTATAGAGGAAAAATAGGGATGAAAATGCAAATTTGATTTCTCGAGGCCCTTCAGAGAAATTGGCACCGCAAGGACAGCGCGTAGGTGATACGCGACAAATGGTTGGATTAGTTTACGGTGTGTGATATCACAAAGTGTCCAGACCATCATTGCAAGACTATCACATCACGCCGACTTAGGAAATCGAGGCGACTCTTCGACTCCCCGAGAATTAGGTTTTGGCGGGAGCACACATCCCAAGATCTAACTGGATCAGATTGGATCAACAAAAATCTGATCAGCAGACTGGATCAGATTGGATCAGCAAAAATCTGATCAGCAGAATGGATCAGATAGATTTAATAGAAATCTGATCAGCAGATTGGATCAAGTTAGATCAGCCAAAATCTGATCAGATAAGTGGGACATTGTTGGGAAATACTAAGGGATATGCTATCATCAGTAAGGTCAACAGTAATCATGCCAACCAGACCAGATCAACAGTGGTAACTGACTGATTACAATATCAGTTAGTCAGATACGTTTTCTGATTTACCTTTATGCTTATTTTATGTTAGCTATTACTGTTCCCATTACTTTATGATGTCATGTCTGCAAGCATTAAATGTGGACGCGGGATTTTTGTATTAAATGCATTTATTGCAAACTTTTAAGTCCAAAAGTCTGCCGGTTTAAAATCCCTGACCGCACGATTTAATTACTTTTCAACCGCCACAATCTTGATCGTCCAATTAAATCAAGGACACTCAAGTATCTTCAAAAATAATCGTGCAAAATGTTTTTCCTCACATCCTTTTAAAACCTTAATACCTTTTCTCTGAAAACCTTTCGCATTTCAAAACTTCTTAAAACGCAAATCAGTTCCAAAAAATTCTCTAACTCTCAAAATATTCAAGCGATTAATCTGTCTTTTCAAATCCTCATATCGCTTTTTCTGGTAAACTTTTTCATCTTGTTGTTTTGATTCATGTATAGCATGTCATGATAGGATTATAGAATTTGTGTGTACTACTCTTAATCGTGTTCAAATGGGACTTGAATTGTTTATTTCTTTTCATGAACTATATACACACTGGGGATAGATATACATGTGTATGTTTCGCATAATTGCTCTTTTATGTATAAAACTGTGTGATTGATTATGCTCTTTTACTTAGCCCTAAATTTGTGTAATTGTTTATGCCTTCAGAAAATGGAATCTTCATCTATAGTGCCATCGGGAAGTTGTGATTATACTTCCATGATCAAAAATGTCATCGATGAAAAGTATGTCATATTCAATGTCACAAATGATCCGAGAATCAAGGAGATTTTGGAATGTCTAAGAGTCGTGGACTCGAACAATTACATTATCGGCATTTGAGCAAAGGTCCATATCATTGAATCATTTGGAATTTTCGAGAAAGCTAAAAGAGAGGGGACAATAATGAGCTATTCTCATTCGCCGGTAGGAATGTAATCGATGTCACCAACGAGGATCTCGGGGAGGATTTTTTGGTCTTCAAACGGGGTAAAACTTCTGCGATGAGTTCATCTTTGGGATGTCGATAAAGAGTATCTGCGAGAAAGTGATGTTGAGGCACGGGAACATCTCACACATCACAAATATCAAGGTTCCCTACCTCCAGGAAGGAAGTATATCTTTGCTCGCCGAGATTATCTCGAAGGTAATTCTAAAAATAGCATTTAGCCCAGATGCTCTAACCCAGCAAAAGCAGTATGTGATGACCGCAATCATTGAGAAGGCCCTAGACATGAACTGGATGGGGTTATTCAAGCATCGGTTGCTGCAGGAAACTGAAAAGTTTGACAAGGACAAAAACAATCAAGTGGCCGACCAAGAACATCTCCAACATTCACAAGGTCTCGATAATCTTGTCGATAAGCTTCCCAACTATCCTTGGTCGACATCATGAAGCAATACTTGGAGAAGTTCAAGGCATTGTTACACAGCGATGAAGAACCCTGTCGGGCTACGATGATGACCAAAATTTCATATGTGCCGAAATCTAAACACACATCATTTGTGCATACAGAAGGAAGAGCCCCATCAAAGGCTAGAACTACAAAGAGAAAATAGGTTGTGAGTAAGCCTTCTGACGCAGGTAAGAAACGACAGAAGAAACTCACTATGTTGTCAAAGGGGACTGGAATGCCCTCTGAGGGTCTTCATGACGAGGACAGTGATGTTGAAGTTCTGAGTCGTGAGGGAGGTTACAGATTGAGTTACTGGTAAGAGAGGCCGTGAGTTCTGAACACACAAAAGACAGACGAGAGTCGACAATAATGGAGGAGTCCGATGGAGCAAGGAGGTTGAGGATGCTGCGTTATAGAAAATCTTGAAGAGGTTCAATCTGAACCATCTGACTCAGCACACCTGAGCTCACTATTTTTGAGTCGTGAATCCACTCACTTTCCCAAATCACCTACCCCACCATCATCTCAACAAAACACACCCTTACCATCTCCCCCCAAACAACTCACTACCTATATTCAACCTGATCATCCAGATTTTACTCAATCATCTCAACCAGAAACAACCCATGCCCAGATACCTGATCCAACCCCAGTTGAGACAATACACCCCGATCAACCCTCATCTCAACTGGAAACTCCTCTTATCCCACAACCTTCAGTAAACCCATCTGCACCTCAACCCACGGAACAAACAAATATTCCTACACCTCCTCAACCTCAATCAGAAATAGCCATTGAACCACAAATAACCCCATCTGAGCCAACTACCTCATCTCGCACTGCTGCAATCGGGTTGAAGAACTCTGGCCGAGATCGCTAAGAGATGATCTCTATGTCTCAATGTCTCACAACCACTTCAACACCATAACACTACCTGGATCTCCGATTTGGATGAAGAGAGCCCCTGATATACATTCAAGCAAAGGGATGTACCGTAAAGGAGTATCTGAACTGAATACGAGGCCTGTGGATTTGGTTAATCATCTGGGGAGTTGCCTTCAAAGACAAGATTGAAGAGATTGTGTTCTCGGAGGATGCGAGGTTGAAGAGCATCGAGGAGTTTCGATCCTCATGGAATCTATGGACTCAAATACTACTTTGTGGATCCGGAGTTGAGATGCTTGGAGAATACAGAGTTGAGAGCATCTGATTGAATTGGCCCCGAAATGATGATATCGATGGCTAATTCATGATAGCCAGGATTGCTGAGTGAGATTGAAGAATCCGTAAGAACCTTAAGTCGATGAAGCCTTTTGAGGAAAGTCGCTAATGAACTGTACGGGTGTCAGCAGATGAGACCATTGGCAAGGCATCAACATCCGACTGCATTGGGCCGAAAAGTAAAATATCCTAGATCTTATGACATCGAAAAATACAAGATCTCACTCGATCCGATGAAGCCGTTCGGGCGACAGATCCGATGAGAGAGGATTCAAGCTGAAAAGATCACCCACATGCATGATTCTATCTGGCTATGTAATGAAACGAGTTGATCCCTTAACCGAGAAAAAGATCTAGATCGATACATGCATGGTTCTAGTTGGGATCTTATGTAATGAAATGGATATGGCCGGAAATCGGAATATTCCGCTGATCGCGATGTAAAGATCCATTGAACGATTAAACAATGCTTGGAGACCTTCTTCGAAATGTTCGACTACCTTCTTGTTGTGGAGGAATGGGCCAAGGAGATGACGAAGTCAATTCCGGCTTCTAATCTCAGATCAAAGTCCTTTTTTGATCATCTTCGAAGGAAAAGATGCAACAAAAAAGGGGAAAAAGGACAAGAATCAGAATTAAACAAGCTCCGCCCGGGTCAAGGTCTTTGACATACTTCAAGAAAAATGTTCGGAGCAATACGCCAGCGAGACGAGGAGGAAAAGAAATCACGAGATGAAAAGTCAAATGCTCCAGAGCCAAAATTCAAGAATTCTTCTTCGGCGTAAATCTTTGAAGATCAAAAAACAAACTGGAATCGCAAAGATCTTAGAAAAGATGAACAGATGGTAACTTTAAGAAAGAATTCCAGGCAAGGTAATTACAATCAACAAGAGAAAACCTCGATCTGGAGCATAAACCGATGTCAATTCTCCGAACAAATCAACTTTGTCGAGGTTGTTTAAGATGGATGAGGAAACCAAGTTGTCAATGATGATGAATTTAAATCAACCGAGTTAGAAACAAAAGTACCAAACTCGATTTCTACAGTTTTATGAAGGAAGGAAGATTATGTCGTTAATACGGAAGCTCCTCCGCAAGGATATTATTGGGAACAACTTATTCCACCATGCGTCGGATAAGAATCTTGATCTGTCGATTTTAAGAAATCATATTATGCATTTTGCAAAGAAAAGAAAGGAGGGATAAGATGTTGATCGAGCAAGCGATGCGAAAGATGTACAAACTTTTTGGTATTCCGAAAGAACTTCAAAGATTCAAGCACGTGGGATGAAGACATCTAAGTATCAGATGATAGGTATTTTCTGTAATCACGCATCATTCTTAATAAAATATCCTATCATTTTCTGATTCTAAGACAACATCTCATTGTCTTCTGAACTGTGCACTTTATTCATTATCTGTTTTTTTTCATGTCATCTGTTTTTCTGATTAAGTGTTTTGGTTCCATCAAAAAGGGAATAATTGTTGGGAAATTTGTATTAAGTTTTGATGGAAGTTCCAAAACAGGTTGTAATAGGACGGTCGGACAATAGTCGAATCGATGATGTAGAATCAGTATAAGATGACCAGCTAAAATTTATAGACAGTTGATGTATAAGATAAGTCACATATTGAGGGGGAACTCAATATGTATAGGTCAGGTCAGTAGATCAGAAGACAAGTATAAGTCAGAAGACCAGATGAGTCAGAAGACAAGACAAGGTCAGAAGATCGGACGATCAGAAGAAGTCAGATGATCAGGTGAATACTTGAAGCTCAAATTCATAAGACCTGAAGATCAGATGACTACCAGAAGATCAACACCAGAAGACCTACATCAGCCGAGTCTGCTAGTTGAGCTAAGACAAAGCGCACCGAAGACTCTATCGCAGACCGATCGGTTTTATCGATCAAAGTCACCACACCGGTGTCAATCGATGTTACACCAGTCATACGTTGTTGATCTGAACAAGAATAATGTCAACTTTAGTTGGTAGAACAAACACTGAAAGTGTACTTGTTAACCAATGAGCACAAGACACGTATGAACGGAGCTGACAATGCGGGATTCGGCGCTGCATAGTCAAACGGCTATAAAGGACACTATTCTTGCTGCCATGCCATATGGATTTCTTAACACGTCACATCAATCCACGAAACCTACCAAAAATAGCACGAAATTCAAATTGTTCTCCAACGGCTCTTTGATTTCGAGGTCTATAAATATGGGATTGCTCTTCATAGTGAAGATACGGAAATTATCAAGAAGCTCAAACTATAGCAAAATTTCCGCACGAAGAACACAAATTTGAAGAATTTTTCTAAGTGTTCATCCCATTGTTCTTAGCATAGAAATCTCATCCTCTAGCTTTAGGCTACATAAATACTAGGATAGATTTCCAGTTGGAACAACAACAAATCTTTACTCAAACCCAAAAGTTAGGTTAAGTTTGTTTAGCAAGATTTCAGACTAGGGTTTCTAGTTCTGATTTCTGGGATCAATTGAGTGAGAACTCTTAAAACATCTGTTGGTTGTAATGTGTTGGACTAACACAATAAACTAAGTCCAGTTGTTTAAGTTGGTGCCCTTGTGATAGGGAAGAGTGGACGTAGGACTGGTTGTCCGAACCACTATAAATCTTGCGTGTATTTACTTGCTCTTAACTGCTTTACACTATCGCACACGACTTTGCTTAAAATCGCATACATATTCTGAGTTAGGATCAGTTTGCATCAAGCAACTGATCTGATCAGTTTGACTCTTTGGTCAGCTGATTGAAAACTGACTTCAGTATCTGATTTGTTAAAACTGGTTTTTCACACGGGTATAAACTAGATTCCGCACAATCAGTTAAACTGATAGACACCGAAGTGATCTGCCATCAGGCGATCAGTAAGTTGGATATCAGTCCAAACTGATTCACTCGCACTCAGATCAGGAAACCTGCTATCACACCTGATCTGCACGAAAAAAGTTTTTCAGAAGTCTATTCACCCCTCCCCTCTAAACTTCCGCCCTCACGAAACCCGTTCGGGACCTACACCGTCTATAAATTCGAAACACCGTCGCTAACCGCCCTGGGTGAGGTGGGCCAAGTGCCGAGACGCCTCGTGTCCCCGTACGTCACTTAGCGACGGTTTTAAATTGTCGATAAACCGTAGCTAAGTGACCCGATTCAACCCGACCCAACCTGATTCGAAAGAACCATTGCTACTGGTAACGGTTTTGAAAACCGTCGCTAAACCATCGCTAAATCGATGACTTTGACCGTCTGACCAAATCCGTTGACAAAATCGTCGCAATTATCGACGATTTTACAAACCGTCGTTAAAACCAACCATTTTTGTAGTGGCAATTCAAATAAGAAAAGGAAAAAATATACTTTTTTTTCAACACGGGCTAAGTTGCTAACAAATTAAGACAAAAACTCGTATGAGACGGGGTAAAACTTAATATAAATTAACACCTCGGGCCATTTTTTTTAAAGTGTTAAAATGTTATGCTCAAATTATGTACCGTCACATCGTGACATTACTCACAAATTAATTATAAGTAAATGTGGATATATAATAATTAAAAATAGTGAGAAGAGGTATGCTGCATGTGCACCAAGAAGCTTGGAACAGCTTTGTCATGGTTGGGCCAAAGTTGAATGAGTAGTGGTGGTGAATTCCGCGTCACACTTTTCAACTCTTTGTCCTCATGTTAATTAGCTTATGCATTAGACTGTAGTTATTTTTTTTTATTTTTTTATTTTAGTATAATGTACATTATAAATTAGTAGGGTGGGTCACATGTACATTCAAGTGTACCGTATATTTATAGTGCATTTTAAAAACATATGACTTGTTATATTAAAAAGTGTAATTTATTTACACTTAATCGTGCAACTATTTTTTCCATATCAATAATTGTACATTTTAATGTAAATAAATTATATTTTTTAATATAACAAATCACACGTTATTAAAATACTGTATAAATGCACTATAGGTCTGAGGGCATACAAGACCTAATAAAATTGGTAATATAATATAGAATGTTAATTGATGCCTAATTGACGTCAATGTGAGTGGGCTTCATTTGGACATGCCCATGTGCCACCACCCCCTAAATCCTTTATTATTATCTCACCAATCTATCAAAATATAAACAAGTATATAAATGTAAAACAAGAAAACACATACTTGTTGACTAATGTTTCTGATTTAGAATCAAATGCAATCGTCACGCAATCGAGAATCAATGATCGACTCGATATATAAGACTATTTTTATCGATTTAGTCAACACTGGGGTGCAGGGCACTGCCCAGCATTCCCCACCTGCTGCCACGTGGTCAGTAACTCTCATCTTTTTTTTTTTTTTTTTTTTTTTGTTTAATATTTAAATTCATTTTGTAACTCAAATAAATTATAATTACATAATATTTATTATATTTTTACATGAATTTGATCATATATATGTAAGTGGACACAAATTTATATGTACACCGCTTATGTGGAGCGCCACATATGTAAGATCTACACCATCATTTAGTTAGTTTTTAATTAATTCAATCTTCTCATTTATATATATTCCATATTTTACCCAATTTTATTAATTATATTAATTTTTTTTACCCGACCCGAACCTGATCCCGGCCCGAGTGGTTCATGGTTCACCCGGCCCGAATGGTTCATGGGTTTAGGGTTCATGATTTAGGGTCTAAATTTATATAATTAATGAGAAACTAATTAAATAATGGTGGTGACGTTGCATATGTGGCGAAAACGACAAAAAACATTTTATATGACGGATCCAACGAGGGGAAACAGATGCAATTATAGAGAGAGTGTCATTTTGTACATAAAGTAACACACATTTTTCTTTACAGTACTACATTTGTGTGTCTATATATCATCACAATTGTTAATATCTACAGATAAATATGTGTACTGAAAAAACAAGTATATTTTATTACAGTAACACATACATGTACTTATAAAACATATTTGCCCTTATAGTAGTACAGACCTCGCAGCGAGTTGTGTTGTTTTGTCTTTACGCTAATTTTATAGAAAAAATTATTTGACCTAGTTCGACCCGCACAAGATCCGCGAAAATTTTATCTTTGGGTTTGTGTGCTTCTCCTTTTGACCCATAGTTCATATTTCACGGATTATTCCTTATAGTGACACATATATGTACTTACAATAACACATGTTTGTCTTTATAGTAACACATATTTCGAAACAAGTTTTGTTATTCTATCTTTACACGAATTTTATTGGAAAATCTTTTTGATCTGTTTCGAACCGCACATAATCCGCAAAATTTTTACTCTATATTTATGATTTTCTCTTTGACCCACGGGTCATATTTCACAGATCCTAGATTCATGAAATAGTTCTATAAAAGTTTGCCTTAATATTATTCAACTACAAGCTAATATTTTTATTTTAGTATGTCTAGTGTGAAAATTTTTATGTATGAAAATCTATAAAATTGCCCTAAATCAATCATTTATACCCTAAACACTAAATAATGAACCCTAAATTATGACCTATTCGAGCCGGGTGAACCATGAATCACTTCGGCCGAGTGAACAATGAACCACTCAATTTTGTCTTACCTTCACCAATTACAAAATTTGGTTGTAAATTAAAGTTTTTTCATGTATGAAAATTTTCATACTAGACTTTGTCTTTTTATTTATACGAATTAATACTCTTTATTTCATTTTTTCACGAGTCTTATAAGTCATTAAAATGTATAAAAATTGCATTAGCTCGCAGCACACATACTTTTGTTTTATTTTTATTGCTGACTGTTGGAATACGGGGTTAGAAATTCATTAACCACAATTCCAGAATATTGCAGCGGAAGAATACCGAATCAGTTGAATTTATCGTACGCACTGGATTCTCTGAGTCCAAAACGCAACCACACAAATTGATTCACGGATTGCTTCCATTGTTCACAATTTAAGTGCCTCTTAGTTTTGTGTATATATGTGATGGGTGTTAGAAGAGCAGAAGAGAAATAACTTTCTTTCTTTGAAGCGTAAGAATACCCCGGGCTCTGAATAAGACTTTTGTTCTCTATCTTATTCTCCCGTAAGATGAATTCAAATCTTTTTGAATTTATCCACAATTTCAAAACAATATTATCCATTCATGTGTGGATTATTGTTATTATTAAATAATAATTAATAATAAATTAATTATTATTTTAACAATTACTTTCATCTCCCACTCACACATGAAGTTTGAGCCTTATACTCATTTACTTCACATCTTTACACCATCGCATAATATCTTTTCAAACAGGCAAATAAATCGCGTGACCCTTGAGAATATGAGTTTTTTCACGCTATATAACGTGTTAATGATGTATAGCAACTCAACCAGTTTTATATGAAGAATTCAAAACTCGTTATCCCCAAAACTCTTTCAGTTAACAAGTTGACATATCTCTTTCAATTCCTTGAAACTATTAGAGCATATGCAACTTTTTATCAAAATCTATGTATTCATAATCAAGTTCTCAACTCGATTGACCGGTCAATGAACACAACATAAAGTGTTAATAAAGATGTCCTTCCTTTCACACAAAATAACTACAGACTCCCACTATAGCTGCTTTCCTAGACATGTACCGCATTGCTGCATTAATCATCGATATTGGTAGCATGCTAAAGTAGCAACACTAAAGTGAAGACTTAGAAATTTAGTAGAAAGTCTTAAGGGTACTTCTAAGAGGCTTATCAAAATCTCAAGGCTTCATACAATGAGAAAATAGGGATATCTTTCTCATTTCCTTATGGTCAACTTAACACATGTGGTATGAAATACATGTCATGATGTTTTAACTTCCCAAGAAGCGTATGTCTTTATTTATTTATTTTACATCGTGTAAATCACAGTTCAAGTGTATACGCGACACTAACTTGGATTTCCTCCCTCTATCGTTCAGGAATCCACTGATTTAGCTTTGTAACAAGTCAAATAGATTCTTGGTAAAATCTATTGTGATTATCTATATAATCTCATCTCTGCACATACCTCGATGTCAGAGGTGATTGCTTGTAGCCAATCAACTTGTCGACATACTATTATATGAACATTTCATATAGTTTAAAATACATAAATGTCTAATAACATTAACAACTACTATGTAGCCCATTTAAATCCATACAAACCCAATATCTTAAGATGTCTTACACATCTTCTGTAATTAGGTTTGACAACAAATCTGCTAACATCATGTCTGCAGAAATTTATTCAAGAATCACTCTTTCTTCTTTGTAACGTCTTTACAAAGTCAAACTTTTCATGATATTTGGAATCTTTAGAGTAAGCTTTAACTGCTTTGATTACTACAATGAATCATAACAGCTCCCACTGGAGTGTTTGATTTCACAATAAATCTTTACAGCTCCCACTGGAGTTTTTGATTTCACAATGAATAGATTTAACTCCCACTAGAGTGTTTGATTCAACAGTGAATCGATATAACTTCCACTGGAGTGTTTGATTCAACATTGAGTCGATATAACTCCCACTGGAATGCCATATATAACTATGAATCGTTACAACTCCCACTAGAGTGTTTAATTCTCAATGAATCGTTACAACTCCCATTAGAATGTTTAATTCTTAACGAATCGTTAAATATCTCAATTGAGTGGTTACTAATTCCAAATATTTCATAAAAATTCTTAACCAAAATAATTATTTGACTACAGATGCACATGCCACAAGTTCAGTTTTAATAGTGGTCAATGCTATACAGACTTATTTCATGTTACGCAATGAGATTGCTTCATTATTAAGCAATAAGGCATAACTAGAATTTGATTTACTTGCATCTAAATCATAATTCCAGTTAGTGTCTGTATACTCTCTAAGTTTAGATTATCTCCTTGAGATAATAATCTGCAATACCCCTCATATATCTCAAAAAAAATCCCACACACTATCTTTTAGTGTCTCTATTCGGATTTAACTGATATCTGCTAACCAAACCAACAACTTAACAAATGTCTAGATGTGCGCACAACTTGACACACTTTCGACATTCAATTGAATTTGCTTATGGTACATTTGACATTTCATCTTTCAGTCTTTGGACATTCATCATAGTTCAGTGACTTGCCTTTTTATAACATGAGAATCAATATGCTTTTATACATTCATTTGAACCGTTTTAGAAGTCTAACTACACAAGTCTGCTAAGACTATCCAAGTAACTTCTTTGAACAATCTTTATGAAGCTTTCACAAAAAAATTCTCATTGTGTCTTTTCAGCTAACAATGTATCAATATATAATCATAGAATTACATAACTATCTTTGGACCGTTAAACATAAACACAGTGGTCTTTGTCTAACAAAGTTAATATGAGTCAATCATATTATGAAATCTCAAGTACCACTGTTTTGAGGATTTGTTTAAGTTTGTAATTCAACTTCTTCAATTTACAAACATTATCCTCTTCTTTGAATTCTCCATTGAGAAAAACAGTAACGTCCATTTTTTTTATGTAATTCTAAATCTATACTTGATACTATAGGAAAAAAGTGAACGAATTGAGGTAAATCTCACAACAGCTGAAGAAAGTTTAAATACCCATTTCTGAGTATAATCTTTCTCTACTATGCGAGCATTTTTAAGATGTGTCCCAATAAAGGATCTATAAGTTTAAAAAAAAACTTGATTTGGCCTTATTAACTTTATATTATCTTTCATTGCTTTGTTTCATTAGTCTCTTGCATAACGAGATAGAACCTCTCGACCGTCTGTAGGTTCTTCCTCATTCACTAAAGACTGATCTAATTTCTAAAAATATAAAAAAGGTGTGTCCCTCAATACCATGATGTCTCTCAGACACATGTTTCCTAGAGTATTTTTCAAGATTGAAACTTTGTGACATAAATAATTACTATCATCAAGATCCTTATAATCTTAATGTGTAAACTTTTAACAAATATCACAACATTAAGTAAATCAATCCCACTTGGATCTGATATAGAGCGATTATTTCAATCTGAAAATGGTATAGTATTTCGAATACCTCCCCTACTAGAAAATCTTTTTCAGAAAAATTGACATTATGTGATTTTATCTCATGTCTTACCCTGAACTTCTTGATCTCTGATCAATTTGTATCTATTAGATTTAGCATAGTATCTTACAAGATACATTTCTAAAATCTTTAGTGGTCTACAAATACCAAGATTAACAAAAGATCATGTCTTCAACTTTCTAGAGTTCAGATGAAGTTGACTTAATCAACTATGAATAACTTTATTCAATATGCTGACAATCATAAATAACTCATCTTTCCAAAAAAAAGAGTTAAAATTAATTGTCCTATCACTGATCATGTCATATCCAACAACGTTTATACCTTCTTTCAGTCACACCATTGAGCAATGATGTATAAGGTTTTTGATAATCGTAGAATTATATAATTTTCATTACACAGTTCCTTGAACTGTATGGATAAACATTCACGTCCTCTATCGATTCTTAAAACCTTTAAGGTTATGTCATTTTATTCTCATAACCATTTAGGTAATATGTGAAGCAATCCAATGCTTCATATTTATGAAAAATTTTAGACATATAAAACGTGAAAAATTATCTATTTAAGTAATGAAAAAACCAATAAGTTCCATGATTTGTTATTTGACATTCATAAAATCACACTTATCAAAATAATTATTGCAATGAAGAACCAACAATGACAGTTTTATCAAATGGTTTTCTAATCATTTATGAACAAGATAATATTCACATAATTTGACTTTTAAAGACGAGCTCCAAAGTCCTTCTTTCACAAATCAATCATTCTTGTCCTGCACAATGTGACTAAAGCTAGTATGCTACAATGTCATCATTGACACAAGCATAACTAGAGGAATAAATATTTAGTAATCCATGAATAATTATCATAATACTAAAATAATTGTTCTCTTACAGTCCAAAAAACCATAAAAAACTTAGAATAATTGCCAAGTACCATAATGTCCATTGAATATACTATCACAACCACCTCCAATATAAATTTCAAATCACATTCCAATCATAGAAGATAGATATAGAGATGAGATCCTTAATGATCTCCAGAGAAAACAAGACATCATACAATATGAAACATTGATCATTGTCAATCTCAAGTTTGCAAGTCCCTAGACTTCAACTCGAACTTAGTTTCCATATACATTCATCTCGTCCCACTTGGAACATAATGATGAAAATAAAATGTTCATTCATCATTAGTCAATGGTCCGCGTTTCTTGAATCTATAATCCACAAGGATAAAATTCAGTCAATACACCACCATAGACAATTATGCTAAAACCAAATAATTGCAATGAATTTCTTTGTCCCTCTTGGACTCAAAATATTCATGAGTAAAATGACCAAACTTGCAGGTCATCTAATTTTCAGTTTTGCATATCTCTTCTTCTTATTCTTCTTCCCATTAGGATTAATTTGAAGTTTAACTGCAGTAATTTTTTAATTTTATACTGCTTGTCATTTCCTCCACTCCTTTCAGTATGTCTTAAGTTTTGAGTTAGAAGAGTGTTAAGAACTGAATTCAGAAACCAGAACACTTGATGAAGACATGACAGCTCCAAGTACCACATCCTTCAGCTCAACAATAGGAATTGAATAAGCAAAAGTCTATACTTTTATCACGGGACGTGATAACCCTCAAGTGCTCCAATTGTAAGGAAATTACCATATTAGATATGAATTTGATGTTATTCAGAAAGTGAAGTGCTACTATACTTCTCTATCAGATATTACAAAATATCGTAAGTTGTAAGGTTTTGCACACACTCAAGGATCATATTATCTATAACTGAGCTCACTAGTCTATCATGAGCTAGGAATTTCTCATATTCCAAGCAAATGTAAGTCTTTTGATTCATTTTGATCTGAATCTACATCCCAATCCCAGATCTTCCATAACATGGTAGATAATATTCAATGCATCTTGTTCTCCAAGAACATTTAATTAATTATGACGTCACATGTCATAATTATCATTATTGAGTGTACTCAATGAGTTAATGTATATTTATGTATCAATATGTTAAATGTTAAGCTAACAGACATCTGAAAAATTTAACACAAAATTTGACATCGAAAAATGGCTTAAAGTAGTCAAGAAAATCTAATGGCTACTATAAAAATTACATCAATCACATTATCCTCATTAATCAGATTCAATTCCAAAACATGAACACAAATAGTTTTAGCTTTTACTCAAATAAATAGCTAAAACTCCCACTTCAACAACATGAAACTATATGCTTAATAACATTTATCATTATAAACGTAATAAAGCACAATCATGTTATGAGTCAATAAAATAACTCAAAGTAGTCAAGAAAATCTAATGGGTACTATAAGCCCAAAAAATCAACTACTAAGGTTATTCTTAATCTAATCTTATTTCAGCATCACTATCAGGCAATACACATGAATAGTTGGGATCCTCTTTAACATTTATGTCTTTTGAAGTACTACATTTAGTACCGACATTATGAAAAAATATGGCGTAAGAATCTAGGTGATGATTCATATTTAAGCGTTACATTTACCTCTCAAGGTAATAACATCAAATTAATGAATTATCTTTAATACATAGACATGTCGTCCCAACAACTTGTCTACTTGAATTTTTTAACCCAATCCACCAATAATTTTCTCATAACATTATCACAATTACTATTAAATTCCAACCTAGACATAATTTAATCCTAGAAAACTACTTTAAGTTTTCTTGGAAATGTCATAGCTCAAAATTCAACTTTTATAAAGTCATGAGCTATTAAGTTGGAATTACATTATGTGATAATAAGAAAAAAAGATTAAACTATGCAACTCCGTCAAGCAACATAATGTTCCAAAATAGTATGCTTGTTTTCATGTAATTCTTATAAAAATTGCATAAGAAAATCTCGAATTTACTGAACAATAATTGTTCATTTAATCGAGTCATATCTACATAAAATGAGCAACAATTTAAACATCCAATGCTTAAATATTTATCACATGAATTATCAATCTAATCATTACGCAAGAATATTTAATTTCAAGCATAACAACCTATTCACAAGTGAATTAATTTGATTGTGGTTCTCACTTTTAGAATTAAATAAGCACTTGAACATCCCTAGCTCAATTGCCTTCAAAATATGCAAAATAAGAATCTACACTGAAAAATAAAAGTGTAGCAACTTTCGGAATTAAAAACGGAGTAAAAACGAGCCCAAACGAGCCAAAACAACATTGAATGGGCGCGTAAAGTCGGAAAACAGTCGTTCAGTGCCGGAAAACCACCACACGCGCCCTGGAAATGCCTGACGCGCGGCCAGATCACCGCCACGCGCCACCACGCACGACCAGATCGTCGTCACGCACCGGGACACGCCGATTAGCCTCCCGCGCGTGTGACTCACGCGCCACGGCGGAGTACACGCGTGTGGTCCACGCGCCGCTGTCTGCTGTCGCGCGTGACGACACGTGCCACTGACCATCGTCTATTCGGTTCATCGATTCGGTCCGGTTCGCGGTTTGAACCCTTGGTTCGGTTCAGGTGTTGACCGGTCTGACCGAATTTGACTTAAGTTTTCAAAAAAAATGCAATTAAGTCCTCTCAGAATTTAGAATTCTCAAAAAACAACCCCAAATTTCTCTGAAACTATTCAGATTGGTCCCAGAAACGTCTGATTTTTCAAAAAATCATAACTCACTCGTTTCTCAACCAAAATCAACAAATTATATACCGTTGGAATCGTCTTCCAACATAGATTAAGCCAGTACCAATAACGCATCACGATTCGTATTGTACTGTTCATAATTCATGATCAAAGTTCATAAAAATTTTCAAACAACAATTTATTTCTCACAAACGGCTTGGCTAAAAAATCTGAAACTTTGCAGATATATTCTACATCATATCACGCATCTACATTAAAATTTTCAGCCTCAAATACGCGTGTTTCAATAAATCAAAAAAATTGAAAAGATACAGAACAATATGCAATCCAACATGAAAACAAAATTCCAGATCACAAATCATGCATATACGTGTGAAAATCGTAATCACGTACGAGAATCCAACACAATGGCTTTGATACCATTGTTGGAATACGGGATTAGAAATCCACTAACCTCAGTTCCAGAATATTGCAGCGGAAAAATATCGAACCGGTTGAATTCATCGTACGCACTGGATTCTCTGAGTCCGAAACGCAACCACACAAATTGATTCACGGATTGCTTCCATTGTTCACAATTTAAGTGTCTCTTAGTTTTGTGTATATACGTGATGGGTGTTAGAAGAGCAGAAGAGAAATAACCTCATTTCTCTTTCCGTTGCTTTCTTTCTTTGAAGCGTAAGAATACCCCTGGCTCTGAATAAGACTTTTGTTCTCTATCTTATTCTCCAATAAAATGAATTCAAATCTTTTTGAATTTATCCACAACTTCAAAACAATATTATCTATTAATGTGTGGATTATTGTTATTATTAAATAATAATTAATAATAAATTAATTATTATTTTAACAATTACTTTCACTGACTCACCCTAAAAATTAATATTTAATTTGGAATTCCTCCATTAAAAGGATAAATAAAACTTTAATGAATAGTTTTTTTTTTTTTTTTTGTGTGTACTATATTGTTCGACATCAACCGTAAAACTAGCTGCCACAATATATTGACGGCCCCACCTTCATTATATAGGCCTCTCCTCTTCTTTACCTAATATTTTTCCAATTTTAATATTTATTTTTCTCTTGATGCAAGTGCACAATCGAACTACTATAATATTTTAATAAATTAAAACATTTATGATTACTTATTTAAATACTTTTTAGATTCACGAATGCATGGAGACATCTTGTAGAAACTACAAAGAAATATATATATAACAATTAAGTTTGATAATTTTATATTTTTTTTATGAAACAAATGATGACTCGAACCCATGATCTCATAGCATAATTAGTGATGCAGTTTGATAATTTTATGTAAAAGTGAAATTATATAATAGTTTGAATTGTATGAGAGACGAAGTTCAATTTCGAGCTCAACTATATATTATGGAGCAAGGCTAAGTCTTGTATGCATGTCGGTGCATCGCGCACTCGTAGTGCATTTTAAAATAGTACAATTTATTATATTAAAAAATACAACTTATTTATATTTAATCGTATATTTATTAATATGAAAAAATAGTTGCACGATTAAATATAAACAGATTGCACTTTTCAGTATAACAAGTTGCATAATTCTAAAATACACTGTAAGTACACGATGCATTTAGGTGTCCACGAGACCCATTCTTATTTATACCGCATAGTAATTACATTTTGGAATTTCAATTTTAAATCATTATAAGTCAACAACATCATTTGTCCTTCACGATCTGTTATTTAGTTCCAACTTCAAACACAATTTGCGATTAAACGTTTCTATTAATTGTTAATGCAATAAAAAAATTTATAAAAAAGGCGGAAAACTATTACCAAGAGCACATAAATAACAGTAAGCAATGTTTTGTCTAAAAAAAAAAATTATTATGACCCATGAATTTATCGAATTTCAACTCAATCATATTTTAAACTAAATTACAACTCAGATAATATTAGGAATGCATATTATAAAGAGGTGTTGGACTCCCTAAAAAAACAAAATTCAAACTCAGACCAAATAGATGACTGAAATTGAGAAAAAATAAAGAAAAATAAGCAAATTAATGTGTTCACCTTTTATCCAGAAAGACCACGGACAATCGAAACTACTACATCCACCGAACTCTTTTTTTTTTTTTAAGATAATCAATTACAATAATTTTCTAAGATAATCAATTATAATAGTTTCTTTTATCATTGGATATATGACAACATTATTTCATCTCACTGTAGACCGGAACCACAATCACCACAAAAGAGAGACCACCCAAAACTGCAATTCGGAACCTCAACTGAAACCGCAACCTAATAAGTGTGGGATCACCACAAGAGAGAATAAATATTCTCTCTCCGTGTCTCAAACCCGGGACGTCTAGATTTCAAATAGAGGAGTTTTAACCACTTGAGTTATCCACACTTAATACATCACGTAACTTCTTCTACGGACAACTACAAATCACACTTAAATTTAAATCCTTCAAAACATCCAACATCCTAGCAAATCAAAGGAAGCATATACACAAAAATTAATTAAGTCAAAATATTGATGGCTTAGCTCATTTGATTAAAGCACCACTATCCACACTAAGAAGTCTTGGGTTCGAGACACGTTGTCGCTACATTAATGAGATTTAAGTGGTGGGATTTTCCATCCTCTTTGGATATTCTTCACCCTCTTATGAGTTTATTAATGTTTATTACAAGACGATAAAAAAAGTTGCCATTGCGATTGCGGTTCTGGTCGATAGCAAGACGAAATTATGAGTCATGACCAGTGGCGGATCCAATGGGGTACAGTTGTACCCCAAAAATAAAATGTACCCCTTTTTATAATTAAGAAAAAATAAATTATTATGTATAATTAGGAAAAAAATACACAAATGTATCCCAAATTTCAAATCCTACTCAAATGTATCCCCAAATTTCAAATTTTAGATCCGTCACTGGCCATGACGTGAAGTGAATAATGTTTTAATCCGGGCTTAGTTCATATGCCACGAGCTCATATCCAGGGTCGCTCTCAGTTTAGCGAAATTCGCGTCATCCTCCTTCGATCCTCACGCTTAATTTGAGGTAGGTCCTCCAGTGTTGGTTTGAAGAATTAACTTAATTAGAGAGAGATTGTTCTAGTTAAATTGTATTCTTTCTTATAAAAAAAAAATTGAAAATATTGATGGCATAGTTAAGATTGAAAATTTGATTTTGGGTGAATTTTTTTTCTTCAAGTACACTATTATGCCAAGTGTTATCATTTAAAAGTTACTTTTTTTCTTTCAAATTCAATATGCATAACAACGTAAATACATGTTCACAGAAAATGTATCTCGATATAATTCATTTCCTCCTAAAACTCTTTAAACATTACAGGGTTTTCGCTATATTATTTCACTCTAATAAAAATTACAAAACTTTACCAAATAATTTATGCAATCTCTAAACCAAACATAATTAAATACACAAATTCTCCCGTATAATTTATTCATAATAAGAAATTAATATCATTACACTTATAAAATCATATTATTTCTTTTATAAACTGATTATAATTAAAAAAAAATTTATAACTCGGTGTCCATCCAGACATACTAATCCGAGGGAGCAGAACCCACCATCCATTAGTGGGACCCCACTTCAAGTCAGAGCAAATATTAGCTTATAGTTGTAATGATATCAATTAACAACTGTTATGATATTAATTTATAAATATAATGATATAAATTTTATGAGCGAGTCTCATGTGTATTCAGGTGCACCGTGCACTTATAATGTATTTTAAAACCATGTTATTAGTTATATTAAATGCAATTTTTTTACACTGAATTATAATACACTATAAGTACAAAGTGCACCTAAACTGAATGTACCATATTTATCTAAGGATCGTGCAAAGATCTATATCAATAGTATCATGTGGATCTTTTACAAACACAAATAGGAGATTACTGAGAAATTCCATAGTCCATGAGTTATCCTGAAAAAAGCTTTTACGCCCAGAAAACGCCTGCGCCTATTCATCGGCATTACGGCGACAAGGGCTAGCCCACATAGTTAACTCATGAATATCACTGGAAAGCTCAAACCTACTGGTTAAACCAACTCTACCTTTGATATATCAAATTACAGATCATTATAGGAATATAATTTCAAATGCACATGATAGTAGAGTATATTTAAGTCAGGACCATGATTCAATACAAATATTCTAGCCGACCATTGAGGTGGCAATCAACAGAAATAAAAAATTAAAATATAGAATTTAAATAACAATATACATTTAAAAAGCCACAAGCAAAACCTAGTTTATGAACAATAATATTACAAGGTTGCACACAAGAGAGGGATTTAGAGAGAGAAAGAGGGGGCGAGTCAAAACTCAAGCGTGCCTTAGAAAGGAAAATACAAGCCTATAAATAGATGAAAGAGCCGGACATCAAACCCCGGATTTCAAAATAAAAAAGAAATAGTGCAGAAAAAACAAAGCCACAAAAAGACAAAAAAGTTTGAATAGTAATTACTATTCATGAACGATCTTTTTTCAATTGATGCAAGCAAAGGATTTAAATTTGATTTTGTTCGACATCAGAGCTACATTTTCTTTGGAATGTGCTAAATCAAAGTCTTCTCTAAATCGCCATTAGTGAAACTTGTTTCTTCGGAAGAATTAGAGTCTTCTTAAATCCTTTAAAGGAATGAGGATAATGTCTTCCTTCATCAATATCATTCCTATATCTTTTTTTTTTTCCAAAGACAGAATACATATTTCAAGAATCTTAATTTTCTTCTTCAGAACTTTGAGATAATTTTTATCTCGGATTTCATTATTATTTTCATCAAAAATAACATGAAAAGGGATCTTCCAGATATTAAAAACTGACATTAGTTTGGAGCTATTTAGATATAATCTCCAATCTTCCATTAGCACTTTCTTTCTTTAAGTTTCTCTTTAAGAGAATTTCTCAAAAGATCAAAACTTTCTTGAAGAGAAAAGTCTTGATAGTCTTCATTTAGGTCCTGAGCATTTTGTAATTCAGAACCGGAGATCACAGAGACATCTGATTTTGAATCAGAAAAATTAATATCATTGAATAAATCTTTCTTGATATGATCCATATAAAGATCCATAATTTTTTCCTTGGGAAATAAACCAACATATTTCTTAGAATATTCAGAAAATGAAGAAAGACTATTTGAAGTCTTTTCACCAGAAGACTTTTTATATTTTTCTATTTTGGATTTAATCTTATTGATATTTTCCTGCAAAGGTGACTCATGGGAGCCAGGTGTAATAACATTTAAGTTATTCCAAAATCTCGTAGTATGGATCCTCCATAAACTTGGTATACCATCTTCAGTATAACTGAATTCTGGTCTCCATTTCCAGACCCATGGGATTCCGGAATCAACAAAAAACATACAAATAGTTTTACTACTTGTATTATGAGTTTTTAAGGAAGAAAAATTTATAGAATATTCTTCCAATAGAGATTTAATCTCTTCAAGTAAAATATCTGTCATAGTACCAAAATTTCCCCACCAGGAGAAAAGTCAATTAGGAATTTGATTCCTACTGATATTATCACAAATTTTTATCAGCCAAGTGTGTGAATGCTTAGCATTCTGATAAAATAATGTTTTATAAAAACTTTGTAAATAATCCCAATAATTGTATTGGTAAGTTGTTTTATTGACTTCATTAGTCAAGCTTCTCTCAGTAAAAGGAGAAATACCCCATTCTTGGATGGAGATGATCCTTTTAATGATAAATTTAGAGTAATTTATCACTTTACTCTTAGGAGGAAAATGTTGAATATCAACGCTTCCAAGGCTGATGAGGATATTTTCATAAAATCCTCTAGACTTGTAAGTTTCCACATTCCAACTATTAGTTGGAAAATACTTATCCATAAGAATCCATGGGGACTCTTTGAATTTTTCATCATCATCTTCGATGACAAGAATCAATTCTCTCTTGGGAGAATCAAAGAATTTGTATTCTTTATGAGCAACTGAAGAGTAGGACTCTTCATCATCAGGTTTTGAAGGATTGTCGTGAACCTGAATAATCCTGCTTCGTTGTTTGAGGAATTCTTGAAATTCCTTATCAAAATTTTCTCCTTATGAAGAAGAACCACTTCCAGAAATATTCTAGTTGAAAAGAGATTTCTTCCCATGTTGTATAATTCGGAGGATGGCCTCTTCCTCCTCTTCCTCTATAAGAGGAATAAGGATTCCTTCCAGCATGACTCATTTCTATCATGAAGAAATAAATTCACGAGTTAAAAAATCTGGAAGATGATTATCCTTCCCTTCCTTATAAACAATATCAAAATCAAAATAAGCAAGATGTGATTGCCATCGGGCAAACATTTGTTTAGAAACATTATGTTCAAAATCTTTGAAGAACATAAAAGTAGCAGCCCTGCAATCAATTTTAATAGTAAATTTCTGATTATATAAATCATTCTGAAATTTAAGGACACATTTAACAATAGCAAGAATTTCTTTAGCAGTAGCAGAATAATTTTTCTGACTATTATTTCATTTACCAGAAAAAAATCTAATAATATAATTCTTTTTATTATCAGGATTAATTTGTTTAAGAATACCTCCATACCCCAAATCTGAGGCATCAGTTTCAACATTTTTTCCCAAAAGGGATTAGCCAGCATAAGACAAGGAATATTTTTTACCTTATCTTTTATCCCCGATAGCGATTTTTAGTATGATCATCATTCCAAGGAGAAGGATTCTTTTTTAAGTCTATCATATAAGATAGCGGAATCTTCAGCAAGATTCTTAATATAAGAAGACACATAATTAAGGCTTCCTAAGAATCTCTGTAACTGAGTTTTATCAGTGATAATATCATGGAATTTATTACCAAATTCAATACTTCTTTGAATTTGAATAATATTTCCTTTATCAATAATATGACCAAGAAATTTTATTTTAGTCTGAAATAAAACCATTTTAGGTGTTGAGATGACAAGACCATTTTTAATGACTAAATTTTTAAACATATCAAGATGTTTAAAATGTATTTCAATATCTTTAAAAAATACAAGAATGTCATCAATATAAACAATAATGAAATCACTATAAGGATTAAAAATATCATTCATAATTTGTTGAAATTCAGACGGAGCATTTTTAAGCCCAAAAGGCATAACAGTCCATTCATAATGACCAAATGGTACATTAAAAGCGTTTTTTATACCTATCAGGTTGATTAATCTGAATTTGCCAAAAACCTGATTTTAAATCAAATTTAGAGAAAATAAGAGCATTGACTAATCTGTCAAGAAGATCATTTTTATTAGGAATAGGATGTCTAATCCATTTTAAAACCTTATTAAGAGGTTTGTAATTAATAACTAAACGAGGAACTCCTCGTTCCTGCTCAGAATGTTTATTAACATAGAAAGCAGTACAAGACCAAGGAGATTTAGAAGGAGTTATAAGCTTTTTTTGTAATAAGGAAGATATTTCCTTTTTACATAACTCTAAGTATTCAGAGTTCATCTGACAAGGTCTAGATTTAGTAGGAATTTTATTATCTTTAAAATCATCTTCATAAGGAAGAGAAACTATATGTTTCTTTCTTTCCCAAAAAGCATTAGGAAAATCATTACAAATTTCAATAGAAAATTTATTTATTAAAAATTTGATTTTATCCTGTAGTTTAGGATTATTTAATCTATTACTTATAGTAATAGAATTAAGCTCATCTTTAAGAAAATTGATTTGACAATTTTTATTATTAATTTGATCTTGGATCAAATTAAGAACCTTATGAATAGGTTTGGTAATAAACTTAAAAGTAATAGGTTTACTATTATAAGTACCTGTAATACAATTTTCACCAACAAAAGTCAGAGGATATATTTTAAAAAGAAAAGGAAGACCAATAATCATTTGACTAGTGATGTCTTCAGCAATAAGAAAGTCGTTAGGAACACAACAACCATCAACACAAACATAAGTATTTTTAAGCTTATAATTAATTTTTAAAGATCCTCCACCTGCATGAGAAAGTGAATGAGTAGTTTTTTCGAAAAACTTAGTAGGAATTATTCCTAACTGTATAACACTCAAATCAGCACCACTATCAATCATGGCAATAAAATCTTTCTTATTAGAATTATTTATAAGAAGAGAAATCTTAGTATACCATTTCTGTGATATAACCATATTAATGGTAGATAAATGATTCTTCTCCATATTAAATTTATCATCAATATCTAAATATTGTGAAAGAGTATTATAAAGCTGGTTTCACAATCTTCAATTTTTATTTACCTTTCTCCATAAAAAGAAAAGATTAACGTAAAATCGATCAAGATTCTTTTTTGAAGTATTTTTACATCAGTTTTGAGATTATTAATCTCATGGACTAAATTATTTAAAGTTACAGGATTATTTTTCATATTTTTTAGGCGAAGAAGTCTTTCCAATTCACCCATATTATAATAATTATTATCAATTTTTTTAGAAAGACTAGTTTTATTATTGTCTTCATTCTTAAAAGAATCATGAAATTGTTCAATGATTTTATCTCTTAAACTAGAATCTTTAATATGTTTAAGAAATTCAAAAATATTATTATTAGTTAAGACACTATTATTCATATCTTGAAATTGACTCATAAGTTTATAAAACTCATTATCAATATTATTAACATTATCAGTATTACTGATACAATTAAGACAAGGTTTTCCAAGTATACAATCATTGCATTTCTCTTTCTCTGATTTAACAAAATTATCATCATTCGAAGAGGATTCAACAAAAGAACAGTCATTATAAGACTTTTCTGATTCAGTATCATTATTATGACTCATAACAATCTTAAAAAGAGTTTCTTTTAACTCTTCATTAATATCAAGATTTTTAATCTTATCCTTTGCATAACACTGATTAGCATAATGACCAGTCCTATTACATTTTTTACAAATAATTGTATCATATCTTCTCTTTTTGAAAGATTTTCTTTTACTTTTATTATTATCAAAATCTTTCTCTTTCTGTTTTGAAGAATTATGTTTTCTTCTTTTATAATTAGATTTATGTTTTAAATCTCTTTTATTAGTTTTAGACAAACTATTTTTAGGATTAGGATTATCTAATCCAAATTGGTCACAAAATTGACCTAATTGTTTTCTTTCCGTGAGATTATCTTTTTTAATTTGATTTTTTAATTTGAGTTCATTACAAAGATTTATTCCTTCCTGAACACAAACACTAATGATTTGACCAAAAGTATAAGACCTATAATGGATCGAATCAGAATCTTTTCTAAGAGTTTTCTTAACTCTTTCAGCAAATAAATTAGGAAGACCATCAACAAATTTATTTTTCCAAATATCCTGATTACAATCAGGGATCTCATAGATACGAGACAAGAAAGTATCTTTGTACCATCTAAAATCAGTAAGAGTTTTACACCTCATATTTAAAAGAAGGGTTCTAGTATTTTCATATTTATTGGTATATTGACCAGTAAAATGATCTAAAATAGTAATAATCAAAGAGTAAACCGCATTGATTTTAGTTTCACCATTTTCAATTTTAATAGAATTAAAAATTTCCATTCTATTTTGAGGAGTCAAATAATTATCCCACCAACCTTTAAGTTGACCGATAAAACCATAAGTAATAGCTCATGGTAAAGATTAATATCACTATTACCACAAGTTTGACAAGCAGAACTATACATGAGCATGCGATGACATTGAGTGAAAATGTGATTATCACTTCCACCATCAATATTCCATTCATAAATACCTTTCACAGAATAAGAATTATTGAAAAAGTTTTTCTGTTCTTCATTGAGAACATCCATAGGAGTGGGTCTCTTATAATAATAAGTAAACATGGTAGGTCTATCAGCCCATTTCATTTTATTAATACTATCAGTATTATTAGGACTACCATTATTGGGTTGAATAACATGATTATCAGTTAAATCATCAACTAAAACTGAAATATTAAGATTTCTAAATTTATCATTAATAATCTTTTCTAAGTCAGAAATAGAAGCTTCAGTTTTAAAATATTCTATCTCAATAGGAGATTGAATAGAAGAAGATGTTTTAATAATAACATTATTATTATTATTATTATTGTTATTATTATTATTATTATTATTATTATTATCATTTTCAGATTTATTTTGAGAATCTATTTTAGATATAATTTTATCAACTTTATCATGTAAAGAAATAATTTCTTCTCCAATAATAGACAAATAAAGATTACAAAAATTATTTTGCTCAATCATTTGATTAACATGTTTAACAGTAATTTGTAAGACATCATTTTCAATGATTTTGGAGAACGGAAGAAAATTAAATATCCTTTCTCCTTTTTCAATTTGAAAAGGAACATGGGGAGGGTAAACAGATTTTTGTATACCACCAGAAATTATTTTATAATCTCTTTCGATGACTGAAATATAATCAATATAAAAAGTTTTAATAAACCAAGGAACATAATAAGTAATTTCATTATGCTTTTTACAGAATTTATAAAAAACTGTCAACAAAGTAATCTAAATCATCTTTTGAGAATGATTTAAAATACCAAATTCTAAACTTATCTCATTTAGGATTATTAAACTCATCATTAATATGGGCTCTAGTAGAAGAACCTTTAGAAAAATCTAAAAAGTTTGTAAAATCCATAAAATTAAATTTTAAAGTTACAATCCGAAATTATTTCGGGATCAAATTCATCTTTGTGAATAATATTATTTTCATTAATAATAATTTTCTCATTGTTATAATTATCATTTTTACAATGAGTATTATCTCTATAAGATATAGTAGAAGCTCTAGATTCTGAGGGAAATTCTACTTCATAATCCAAATGAGATATAAAAGAATGACTAGACATTGATCTAGTATGAGAATTCGGATGTCTTCTTTGATTATTTTGAAAACCAATATTAATAATATCATGATTACTTTGAGTAATATGTTTAAAATCATTATTTATAATAGAATTTTTAGGAACAAATTGTTCTATTATCCAATTTTCAGGAAAAATAATTTCTTCCCACTTAATGGATCTTCTGGTAGTAATATTTGATTTACCAAAATTAGTTTCTATAAGAATAGTCTCATTATTATCTTTCTCAATTTTTTTACACATAGGATTAAGTGTAAATAAAGGCTTATAATAAATACGATAACAGATACACATAACCTCTGTATCTGGTATGTAATTATAACCATGAGTTTTAACATTTAATGTTAAAACTTCAAGAATATTACTATCAGATAAAGATAAAGATAAATTAGGATATGCGTCAAAATAGACAGGTCCTAAAGCCAAACTAGACTCTATAATTCCCATTAAGGATTGTGTCCAATTAAGATTTCTACCATCCCTAAGAGAAGCTAGAAAGTTTTCTGGTAAACCATTTAAGGTAAGTGGTCTAAAAGCGATCTGAACACAACCCATATGTAAGAACTTATGAGTTCTTTTGTAAGGTAAAATATCATTTTTACTAAGCAATTTAATAACACAATTTCTTCTTCATGAAGAGGTATAGAGGATTCAGTAGTTTTAACAATTTGTTTAAAACCTATTTTTTCAAAAGCTCCTAATTTATAAACCATTTTAGGCTCAATTTTAGGAATAATCCATTTATTCAATAGATCAAGATTTTCAGGAATATATTTCTGAGTCATACTGTTCTTAACAGTATCCTTTAATCGGAACAGATTCATTAGAATCAAGATGTATTGAATCATGAAACCATATAACTTATATATACCCTACTTCTCATTACTCTGATATATATATATATATATGACTTACCACATTTCATATCATGAATAAATTTAACTAGGACGCACTCAATTAAATAAAAAAGAAAAAAAAAACTCATCACAAGAAAATAAGGGCAAAGAAAAGAATGTCTAGTACAAGAATCATGCACGCCTCTTGACACTCTCCAAAAGCCATCGCCCCCTACCCAATTAACAACCTCTTATGTCGGCCGAAAGGGCCAAACCCAATCAGTTTCTTCACACCCAATAAATTCTTAAAAAATGAAGTGAAAAGGACAAAAAATTTCATACCCAGTGATTTTCTTCAAGTTTTGATAAGTATAAATTCGCCTTGCCACGTTATTCTTACATCAATCCGAGGTGTCATGACTGAGGTCAAACTAGATCCACACTTCCAACCAGATGGGACTCTTTTCAGGTTTCCTTAACATCATCGATTATTCGATATTATTATTAAACATAAATAAATACAATCATTTTTATTTTAAATTAATAACGACACGTACTTACTCTTATAAAACTATATTTTTAAGATACTTTTTTTTTAAATATTTTTTTACAATGGTGTGAAATTACATATGCCGTCTCGTACTATAATTTTCGACGTTGATTTGATTGGTGGCTAGCTAGTGCTATTATACGTAAGATTAAATTGTTGAAAAGGCAGCAGAAATAAATATTCTCGTGTCAACTTTTTAGGGGTTTTCTATTGAATAAGCCAATGATCAAAGTTACTGTGGAAAATGGGGAATGATAAATGGATAGTGACGTCTTACCAGATAAACACTACAAGAAAAAGTATCAATCTTGTGAGGTGCACATTTTTTTTGCAAATAAATAAATAAATAAATTCCTTATCCTAATGTTTCTATTTCATTTATTTTCATTTTCTTTTGTATTAATAAATAGTAAAATAAAAAGAAATATAGTCATGTTTGTATGTGTGGTGAGATTTTTTAAGGCCTTCAAATGTCGGTTTGGAGATTAAATTGAAATAATTATTGAGTTATGATATGAATAACACTTGTGTTGTTGAGCAAAACTTAAGAAAACAACTAATATTATTGGGTAAAATTAACTATTTAATAAAAATAATTAATATAATTTTAAAAAGGAAAAATGTCAATTCAAGGCTTGAAAAAAGATAAATTTATCAATTTTTAAGGTCCGAAAGATTTTTCCAATCGATTCAAGGCCTAGAAGATAGAAAACTATCAATTCAGGGTTTGAAAGATAGAAACTATCAATTTGAGGCTCACACATTTTAAGATCATGTTTGACACTTATATTTCATATCCTTATTCCATGTCCTTATTTTTTTTTTTTTTAAGGTTTGATTTCATGGTTCAGGGTTTAGGGTTCAGTGTTTAGGTTTAGGATTTAGAGTTTAGTGACAAACATGGTCTTAAAATGTGTAGGTCTCGAATTGATAATTTCTATCTTTAAGGCCTTGGATTGATAGTTTTCTATTTTTCAGGCTTTGAACCGATAGGAAAAAAAATTTCAAGCCCTTAAATTGATAGATTTACCATCTTTCAAGACCTGAATTGATAAAACTCCGTTTTAAAAAAATTAATTGTACTTTATAACTGATATACATAAAAATTTGTGTTGAGTCATATGTACTTAAAATGGCTAAATTTTATATGCATTCAGATGCATTTTAAAAACATACAATTTATTATACTGAAAGATACAATTATTTACGTTGAACCGTGCAATTATACTAAAAATAATTCACTACTACACATTTGAGCTTGGAGAGCTCCACTTGGGCAGCCCTTTTTTCGAATAGCTCTCCAAGTAGTCCTTGGAGCGGCGGTTAATCTTAGATTTGTCAAAAAGTCTTGGAGAGCGGTTTTGAGCCATTGTCAAAAGTAAAACTTTGGAGAGCGGTTATGAGAATTCTCAAGTGAATTAATTTTTTTTTTTTTTTGTAAAGCTTTTATTTTTTGTTTTATTTTTTTGTTTTTGTAAATTCTTTTTATGTATAATTCAAATATTTTATTCTTTTTAAATTCTCGTGTTATTTATTTTTAATATTCGCCTTATATAATGAGATTAACACAAACCCTTATGTAAAACTTGTTCATAATATTACACTTATTTAACTTGTATCACTATTAATTCTTATAAATTAATACCTATAATATTTAATATTCTTATAAATTAATTCAATTTTGTCTAAGTATTACTTATTTAGATAGAAAAGTACTATTACTTGTTTAAATAGAAAAGTATTACTTGTTTAAATAGAAAAATATTATTTGTTTAGATAGAAATGTATAACTTGTTTAAAGAAAAGTATTACTTGTTTAGATGAAAAAGTATTACTTGTTTAAAGAAAAATATTACTTATTTAGATAGAAAAGTATTGCTTGTTTAAATAGAAAAGTATTATTTGTTTAGATAGACAAGTATTACTTGTTTAAATAGAAAAATATTACTTGTTTAGATAGAAAGGTATATAACTTGTTTAAAGAAAAGTATTACTTTGTTTAGATGAAAAATATTACTTGTTTAAAGAAAAATATTATTTATTTTGATAGAAAAGTATTAATTATTTAGAAGGAAAAGTATTACAAGTTTAAAAGAAAGGTAGTTAAAAAAAAGTACAAGTAAAAAATATAATTTTAATTTAATTTAATTTAATTTAAATTTAAATTTATATAAAAAATTATTATATAAAAATGTGATTGAATTAATAAATAAGATAATTGAAATAAAGAATTTTAAAAAAAATTGTAAAAAAAAACGATTTTTTAGAACGTATATAATTAATTTCATTAAGAACTAAGAAGAAAGAAGTCTTTCGGGCGGAATTGATCATTTCGAGGCCCAAGGTCTCGTGTTCGATCCCCATGGAGGCGAATAATTCTTTTCAATTAATTGGGAGACTTTGTGAATATATATGATATGTTTGGTGGGTTCGTCTTTTAAAAATCGATTTTTAAAAAAAATATATATATTGGATAAAGCGGTTTCCAAGGGAGGAATTTGGGCGGTTGAAAACCATTGTTTAATCTTCTTTATTGATTTTAAAGCCATTGTGTTTGGATAACGATTTTTTTAATTTGTCCGACTTGAACAATTATTCTTGGAGAAAGCGGTTATATGACTCTCTATTTTAAATAATGTATTAGTGATTGCACAATTTAACATATATAAATTACATCTTTAACATTCTTAATAGCGTTACATCTTTTCCCATTTATTCTTTGGCGGTTATATAATTCTACAGCCAAATCAAATGTATTAGTGATTGCACAATTTAACATATATAAATTACATCTTTCCGTGTTCGATCCCCATGGGAAGCGAATAATAGTGCCTCAATTAATTGGGAAATTGACATATATGATATGTTTGGTGGGTTCGTCTTTTAAAAATCGATTTTTTAAAAATATATATATTGGACAGCGGTTTGAAGGAGGAATTTGGAATGATTTGAAAACCATTTGTCTAACTATAATCTTACTTGTGATTTAAAACCGATTGTCAAGTGGACAGCGATTTTATCGAATCGGCTGGATTAATTTATTCTTTTGGAAGCGGTTATAAATTTCTCAAAATTTCAATAATATTAGTGATTGCACAATTTAACATATATAAATTACATCTTTCAATAGTGATTGCATAATTTAACATATATAAATTACATCTTTCACTATAATAAATTGCATATTGTTAAATGTAATATGAGTGCAAAGAGCTGGGGATATGTATATCAGACTTAGCCATGTATTAAAATTAAATAGGAGCAATATGAATGGCACGAAAGCAAAAGAAAAGGTAAAAGCAACTCAATTATTCAAGTCTAACAGTCATTAGACGCAGAAAATAGTAGAAGATAGGGAGAGAGAAATTACAGATAAGAAAAGCACAAAATCGCTGGCAAAACATTCATTTTCCCCACTAATTTTTTCTGCACATAATCAACAAAAATAAAGTGGGAAATCTTGTGCCGGCAACTTACAAACCTCGCCGGAATAAAAATTCCAGGAAAATAAATATAAAAATCCTCTCTACGAGGATCTAATAATAAATAAAAAACTAAAAAGGAGGAAAAAAATAAACCTCTAATTAATTAATTAATTAAACAAGTTTAGAAGCTTTAATTCCACATCGGTTGGTTGCTCCCCATAATTCGTAGTCACAGATTCTTCAGAATTCATCGACGGGCTTCTGAGCCGTCGTTTCTCTGGTAAAACGCTGTGTTTCATGCCCGAAAACCCCGGCGTTAAGCTCAGATCAAGATCGTCCTTCAAACGACGCCGTTTCTGCCCCGAACTCGACGAATCCTCCGGCTCCGATTCCATTAACTCCGCGATTGGCTTCAACGCGCCGCCACGAAGAACCGTCTCCACCGCCGTCTGACACACTTGCCAGTTGCCCGTCCACAAAAGCCCCACCGCCCCGTTCACCGGGTTCACCGTCCTCCCGGCCGCTTCAAACAGTAGAGATTGAAAAAGAGCTGTAAAATCAAAACACACATCAATAAGATCCACAACAAGACCAATCGTCAAAAGTCTTTAATAACAAGAAACAATCTTTAATGAAAGAACAGTTGGCTCTGTACAGGAAATAATCTTTAATAACAGAAAGTACGGACCGGGTCTTTGGGGCTCGGAGACGGCGGAGATGAAGGACATGAGGCCGGCCCGGCCGAAGAATTTCGCCACGAAGACGGTGGCGTGGCCTTGTGCTTCGGCGCTTTCGATCCACTGCAAACACGGCCGGAGAATACAGGTTTCGCTGCAGCCTTTCCGAAGAATCCGGCATCCATTGCAACTCATGATCTCTCTATTAGTATAAATATATGTATCTACTTCTTTACTTGTATATTAGTCAAGAATATTAGGGATGTGCATATATATGTATATATAAAGAGTGAAGAAGGAGGCTAGTGAGAGAATATTAGGGTTGGAAAGACGAGGGGAGAATGCATATAAATAAAGAGGAGTAGAGTTGAAGTTGGATTAGTTAAAACAGAGTTTAATCCAAGTACACCGTGCACTTAGAGTGTATTTTAAAACCATGTAATTTATTATATTGAAAGATGTAATTTATTTAGATTGAATCGTCCAATTATTAATATGAAAATATAGTTGCACGATTCAGTATAAATAAGTTGCATCTTTCAGTATAACAAACTGTACGGTTCTAAAAGATACTATTTCATCCGTCCTGTTTTAGATTGTCTATTAATTGTTTGGCTCGTGTTTTAGTGAGCGAGTTGTTTATTTGTATTTGAAATGATAAAGAGATTTTTAAGATGTTGTATGATAGTCCTACCCTCATTTATATTACACCTTCTTAAAAATCACTTTATTATTTCATATACTAATAAACAATTCACTTCATTAAAACATCAATCAAACAGTGAATAATCAATTTAATATAAGACAGGGGGAGTTGTTTATAAATTTACGGTGTACATAGAAGCACACGAAAACCCACGCTTAGTTGGGTTAGATGAATTGAAGGAGTTGTGTTGGTGGGCGTGGGAGAGCAGTTCAATTCTTCTATGTTACATTTTTGTATTCCAAAATTATTCTACCTCCTGAATTTTTAACATATGAACTCAGGGTAATGATGGTTCGTTGAATTTTTTTACTCATTACACGTGTCATTAATATGCTCTATGGAACACAGAGTGAAACACAATAAAAGGAACCAATAATATTGTGCATAGAGAGGAGAGAGAGAGTGGTTGGGTTAGATTCCAAAGTATTGGGCAGTAGCGGCTCCAAGTTTCCGCGGATGGTTATCCCTCAACCGTTGGATTCTCAATTATATATGGATTTTGCATATATGTATTGACTCTTTGATAACCTATCACTTTTCCTTATTATTTTTCATAATAAATGGATATGTATATTGCTTCATATTGAGAACAAGAGATAAGAGATATATGTATATTATATTGCTTATTGCTACAAGTTGTGCAATTTGGAGGGACCAGCAATCAATTTTTTTCTGCCTTCATTTTATGAGGTCTGCGGCCATAGATCAATTATAACTAAACAAGCGATATTGATCACAAAAGAGTGTGAGGTCACCAATAGGAATTCGGTTGTACAAATATCTGTGATCGAATTTCTATTGTCAATTTTTATAGAACTAAGTAAACATTAATAATTAAGCATGAAATATATCATATGTTTTAGTATTTTTAATTAAAGTCTAATTAAGTCTGGTATGCACCATATATATATATGTGAACAGTGCACTCTATAATGTATTTCAAAATCACGCAACTTGTTACACTGAAATATGCAACCTAATAGTACGTAATACGATTTAATTAAACAAGTTATATATTTCAATACAACAAATTGCATAGTTTTAAGTACAATGTGGAGTGCACGATATAACAGGTGCATATGAATACCTCCGGTCACTAGTTATAAGTTCAAGATTAATAGGAGAAAAAAGTTTTTTTGTCCCAAAACTTTTTTATAATTCTTTTTTTGTCTCAAAAAATTTAACTATTTAATAAGAGTTGGTATGCTGTGAAACTTGTTCACCGTGAAACTTGTTTTTTTTTTACAGACATACTCTTTAGTAATATAAATCACACCCTTTAGTAATATAAGTCACACACTTCAGTTTTGATCACTACGATACCGTTTGCTATAATATTAGTCACACCCTTCACTTTTATGAGTAATACCCTTTATAGTAAAAAGTCACACTCTTTAGTAATATAAGTCACACTACTTAACCAGTTTCACCGTGAAACTTTTTCACCCTATACTTTGCCATTTAGTTTTGGTCTCATAATTATCTCAATTGTCCAATTTTGGTCTCATATTTATGGGGAAATAGAAAACGATAGTCATTTTTCGGTTATGCGCATGTCATGTGCTGGTTAAAAATCAAGGTTTTCAGTCGGTTAAAATTTGGGGTCTTTTGAGCTCGTAGTTGAGTGAACGCTAACTGTTTAAAAAATTCATTTTTTCCTCAACTTATTTTGAAGGAATTTTCTTGCTCTTTCTAAAAAATAATCTAAATTTTTTTAGAAAATGAATTTTTGTTAACAATCAACGTCCACGTCAGCTACGAGCTCGAAAACCCCCAATTTTAACTGGTATATGACTTGCGCATGATCGAAATTGAAAGAAATTTCTTGCGCATGACTGAAATAGACAAAAATTTATGTTTTCCGTCGAAAATGAAATCAAAATTGAAAATTTTTAAGATGAAAAATGGATTACAGGAAAAACCGGTCAGAACCTGAAAAATCGATCAAAATTGGGAATCGGTTGAATCGGGTAGAACCAACTTTTTATTTTATTTATAATTTTTTAAAATTTAAAATTTAAAACTTAATCCTAATTTTTAGGGATTAAATCTTAAATGGTCCCATAACTTTGTACCTTTTTTAATTTAGTCCCACAACTATTTTTGGAACAATTTAGTCCCATAACTATTTAAATTGCTCAATTTTCGTCCCATAACTATTTCTTTGAAAGATTTAGTCTCATAACTACTAAAATTGCTCAATTTTCGTCTCGTAACTATATTTTGGAATGACTTAGTCACATAGCTGCTAGAATTGCTCAATTTCCTTCCTATTTTACCTGAAATCACCCAAAACAACATTGTTTCACCACCGCATCAGTCATGTGCAATTATAAATTGGGGATTTCGGCGAGGCTCATGTTTTAGGCACGCATTTGTTACAAATTAAACACCTGAAAATTAAGTTGAGTCTAGAAAAATATTGTTCTTCGCCAAATTGAGTTCTCGCAGATTTAGAGTTGAATATTGGGGAAGTACCGGATTTTAGAGAATTGGGGGTAAAAAGAAAAAATGAGTAATTCTAGTAGTTATGAGACTAAATCATTCCAAAAAATAGTTAGGGGACGAAAATTGAGCAATTCTAAGTAGTTATGAGACTAAATCGTTCCAAATAATAGTTATGGGACGAAAATCGAGCAATTTTAATAGTTATGGGACTAAATCGTTTCAAAAAATGTTACTGGACTAAATCAAAAATGATAAAAAGTTATGGGACCATTTAAAATTTAATCCCTAATTTTTATCATTCCTATTTTAAATTTTAGTGTTTTAAATAGTATGAAATTGTTTACGATTCTATTGTGTTTATTTTCAATATAAAAATTATAAATTATCATTTTAAAGTTTTATAAGTGCATATTTATTTTAGTTTAATACAATATGTGAAATATTTTAAAAAAATAGATAGAGATCATGTTATCGGTTGAACCGCCTATTCGATCGGTCTAACCAGTTGAACCACCAACCGGTGCCCAGTCCAGTTTGGTCACCGATCCGGATATGAAAACATTAACTTCAGGTAAAACATATTTAATATATATTAATTAAATAATATAAATATTTTCGAGGAATATAAATATTTTTGAAGTTCCTCACAAGGCCGAAATCAAATGAAAACACAACATGTGGGCAATCCGTATTCAACAAAGAGGAGTAAAAATAAAATTAAAAAAATTACTCGAATCCGTAGCAGCATGTAGAGAATCTACCTGATTTCAAGCTCCAATTTTTCATAATACAAATTATAAAAGAATGAAAATATGTGGCTTATAACTATTAAGTAAAATCATAAAATAAAATATGGGACAAAATTGAATAAATTAAAATATTGTAGATAAAACTAAGGTAAAATTATAGTTGAATATAAAATTTAAAAAGAATTAAAATTATATAACATATAATTATTAAGTAAAATTATAAAATAAAAAAATTAAAAATGGGTCGAGATTGAATAAATTTAAAGTTTACAAGGTAAAAAGGTTAAAAGATAGAATTCACGACTCAAATCTACAAACATAAATCTAATTATAAAAGAAGAAAACATAATTCTTCAAAACAGAAAGAAAAAGATCATGAAAATAATAAAAATAAAAGAAAATCTTTTAAAAAGAGAAGATATGATACATTTATTTGTAAAAAATGTAATAGGTCTGGTCATTATGCTAATCAGTGCTATGCAAAAGACAAGATTAAAATTCTTGATATTAATGAAGAGTTAAAAGAAACTCTTTTTAAAATTGTTATGAGTCCTAATATTGATACAGAATCAGAAGAGTCTTATAATGATTGTTCTTCTGTTGAATCCTCTTCGGATGATGATAATTCTGTTAAATCAGATAAAGAAAAGTGCAATGAATGTGTACTTGGAAAACCTTGTCTTAATTGTATCAGTAATACTGATAATACTAATAATATTGATAATGAGTTTTATAAACTCATGAGTCAATTTCAAGATATGAATATTAGTGTCTTAAATAATAATAATATTTTAGAATTTCTTAAACATATAAAAGATTCTAGTTTAAGAGATAAAATCATTGAACAATTTCATGATTCTTTTAAGAATGAAGACAATGATAAAACTAGTCTTTCTAAAAAGATTGATGGTAATTATTATAATATGGGTGAATTAGAAAGACTTCTTCGCCTAAAAAATATAAAAAATAATCCAGTAACTATAAATGATTTAGTTCATGAGATTAATAATCTCAAAACTGATGTGAAGATTCTTCAAAAACAGAATACAAATCTTTCTGTTCGTCTTTCTTTTATTGAGAAAGCTAAAGAAAAAATTGAAGATAGTGAAACTAACTATAAAGCTCTTTCACAATACTTTGAAATTGATAACAATGTTAATATTGAGAAAAATCATTTATCTACCATTAATATGATTATATCACAGAAATGGTATACTAAGATTTCTCTTCTTATAAATAATTCTTATAAGAAAGATTTTGTTGCTATGATTGATAGTGGTGCTGATTTAAATGTCATACAGTTAGAAATAATTCCTACTAAGTTTTTTGAAAAAACTACTTATTCACTTTCTCATGCAGGTGGAGGATCTTAAAGATTAATTATAAGCTTAAAAATGCTTATGTTTGTGTAGATGATTGTTGTATTTCTAATGACTTTCTTATTGCTGAAGACATCACTAGTCAAATGATTATTGGTCTTCCTTTTCTATTTAAAATATATCATCTTACCTTTGTTGGTGAAAAATGTATTACAGGTACTTATGATGGTAAACCTATTACTTTCAAGTTTATCACTAAACCAATTCATAAGGTTCTTAATTTGATTCAAGATCAAATTAATAATAAAAATTGTCAAATCAATTTTCTTAAAGATGAGCTTAATTCTATTACTATAAGTGATAGATTAAATAATCCTAAACTACAGGATAAAATCAAATTTTTAATAAATAAAATTTCTATTGAAATTTGTAATGATTTTCCTAATGTTTTTTGGGATAGAAAGAAACATATAGTTTCTCTTCCTTATGAAGAAGATTTTAAAGAAAATAAAATTCCGACTAAGTCTAGACCTTGTCAAATGAACTCTGAATACTTAGAGTTCTGTAAAAAGAAAATATCTTCCTTATTGCAGAAGAAGCTTATAACTCCTTCTAAATCTCCTTGGTCTTGTATTGCTTTCTATGTTAATAAACATTCTGAGCAGGAACGCGGAGTTCCTCGATTAGTTATTAATTATAAACCTCTTAATAAGGTTTTAAAATGGATTAGGCATCCTATTCCTAATAAAAAGATCTTCTTGACAGATTAGTCAATGCTCTTATTTTCTCTAAATTTGATTTAAAATCAGGTTTTTGGCAAATTCAGATTAATCAACCTGATAGGTATTAAACTGTCTTTAATGTTCCATTTGGTCATTATGAATGGACTGTTATGCCTTTTGGGCTTAAAAATGCTCCGTCAGAATTTCAACAAATTATGAATGACATTTTTAATCCTTATTGTGATTTTATTATTGTTTATATTGATGGCATCCTTGTATTTTCTAAAGATATTGAAATACATTTAAACATCTTGATATGTTTAAAAATTTGGTCATTAAAAATGGTCTTGTCATTTCAAAACCTAAAATGGTTTTATTTCAGACTAAAGTAAAATTTCTTGGTCATATTATTGATAAAAGTAATATTATACCAATTCAAAGAAGTATTGAATTCGGTAATAAATTCTCTGATGTTATAACTGATAAAACTCAGTTACAGAGATTTTTAGAAAAGTCTTAATTATGTGTCTTCTTATATTAAGAATCTTGCTTAAGATTCTGTTATCTTATATGATAGACTTAAAAAGAACCATTCTCCTTGGAATGATGATCACACTAAGGCTGTTATCAGGATAAAAGAAAAGGTTAAAAATATTCCTTGTCTTATGTTGGCTAATTCCTCTTGGAAAAAAATTGTTGAAACTGATGCCTCAGATTTGGGGTATGGAAGTATTTTAAAACAAATTAATCCTGATAATAAAAAGGATTATATTATTAGATTTTATTCCGGTAAATGGAATAATAGTCAGAAAAATTATTCTGCCACAACTAAAGAAATTCTTGCTATTGTCAAATGAGTCCTTAAATTTCAGGATGATTTATATAATCAGAAATTTACTATTAAAACTGATTACAGGGCTGCTACTTTTATGCTCTTCAAAGATTTTGAACATAATATTTCTAAACAAATGTTTGCCCGATGACAATCTCATCTTGCTTATTTTGATTTTGATATTGTTTATAAGCAAGAGAAAGATAATCATCTCCCAGATTTTTTAACTCATGAATTTATTTCTTCATGACAGTTATGAGTCAATCTGGAAGAAGTTATTCCTCTTATAGAGGAAGAGGGAGGCAGAGGATCTCCTATTTTGCAACAAGGGAAGAAATTCCTTTACAACCAGAACATTTCTGGTATTGGTTCTTCTTCAAAAGGAGAAAATTTTGATAAGGAATTTCAAGAATTCATCAAACAACGGAGCAGGAATATTCAGGTTCAGGACAATCCCTCAAAACCTGATGATGAGGAGTCATACTCTTCAGTCGCTCAGAAAGAATATAAATTCTTTGATTCTCCTAAGAGAGAATTGATTCTTGTCATCGAAGATGATGATGAAAAATTCAAAGAGTCCCCATGGATTCTTATGGATAAATATTTTCCAGCTAATAGTTGGAATGTGGAAACTTATAAGTCAAGAGGATTTTATGAGAATATCCTCATCAGCCTTGGAAGTGTAGATATTCAACATTTTCCTCCTAAGAGTAAAGTGATAAATTACTCTAAATTTATCATTAAAAAAATCATCTCCATCCAAGAATGGGGTACTTCTCCTTTTGCTGAGAGACGCATGACTAATGAAGTCACTAAAACTATTTACCAATACAATTATTGGGATTATCTACAAAGCTTTTATAAAACTTTATTTTATCAGAATGCTAAGCATTCTCACACTTGGCTGATAAAAATTTGTGATAATACCAGTAGGAATCAAATTCATAATTGGCTTTTCTCCTGGTGGGGAAATTTTGGTACTATGGCTGATATTTTGCCTGAAGAGATTAAATCTCTATTGGAAGAATATTCTATTAATTTTTCTTCATTAAAAACTCATAATATAAGTAGTAAAACTATTTGTATGTTTTTTGTTGATTCCGGAATCCCATGGGTCTGGAAATGGAGACCAGAATTCAGTTATACTAAAGATGGTATACCAAGTTTATGGAGGATCCATACTACGAGATTTTGGAATAACTTAAATGTTATTACTCCTGGCTCCCATGAGTCACCTTTGCAGGAAAATATCAATAGGATTAAATCCAAAATAGAAGAATATAAAAAGTCTTCTGGTGAAAAGACTTCAAATAGTCTTTCTTCATTTTCTGAATATTCTAAGAAATGTGTTGGTTTATTTCCCAAGGAAAAAATCATGGATCTTTATATGGATCATATCAAGAAAGATTTATTCAATGATATTGATTTTTCTAATTCAAAATCGGATGTCTCTATGATTTCCGGTTCTGAATTACAAGATGCTCAGGACCCAAATGAAGACTATCAAGACTTCTCTCTTCAAGAAAGTTTTGATCTTTTGAGAAATTCTCTTAAAGAGAAACTTAAAGAAAGAAAGTGCTAATTGAAGATTGGAGATTATATCTAAATAGCTCCAAACTAATGTCAGTTTCTAATATCTGGAAGGTCTCTTTTCATGTTATTTTTTATGAAAATAATAATGAAATCCGAGATAAAAATTATCTCAAAGTTCTGAAGAAGAAAATTAAGATTCTTGAAATATGTATTCCTGTACTAGAGAAAATGAGATACAGGAATGATATTGATGAAGGAAGACATTATCCTCACTCCTTAAAAGGATTTAAGAAGACTCTAATTCTTCTGAAGAAACAAGCTTCATTAATGGCGATTTAAAGAAGACTTTGATTTAGCACATTCTAGCAAGATGTGTCTATAGTATCAGACAAAATCAAATTTCGTCATTGCTTACGATAGCAGACAAAGAACTATTCATGAATAGTAATTACTATTCATACTTTTTACTTTTAGCTTTTGAGATTTTATTTTTTCCGCACTGTTTATTTTTATTTTGGAATCCGGGGTTTCATGTCCGGCTCTTTCATCTATAAATAGGTTTGATTTTTCATTTGAGAGATACGCTTGAGTTTAGACTCGCCCTCTCTTTTTCTCTCTCTACCCCTCTCTTGTGTGCAACCCTTGTAGCCTTGTAATTATTTTGTTTATGGTTAAGGCTCATTAAGGTATTATTGTTGTTTATTTAAATTTTATTTTTAATATTTTTATTTCTGATGATCGCCGCCTCTATGGACGGCTAGAATACTTATATTGAATCATGACCTGACTTAAATATACTCTACTATCATGTGCATTTGGAATTATATTCCTATAATGATCTGTAATTTGATATATCAAAGGTAGAGTTGGTTTAACCAGTAGGTTTGAGCTTTCCAGTGATATTCATGAGTTAACTATGTGGGCTAGCCCTTGTTGCCATTATGCCGATAAATTCAAAGCTTTTTTCAGGTTAACTCATGGACTATGGAAATTCTCAGTAATCTCCTATTTGTGTTTGTAAAAGATCCACATGATACTATTGATATAGATCTTTGCAAGATCCTTGTATAAATATGGTATCATATATATATATATATATATATTAGCTGAAACCGACTCAAATTTAGAAACCATTGAATTTTCTGCAATGATCAAAGTTAGATTCAAAGAAGTTAAAGATGATCAAAGTCAAGATTGAGAAAGATTAGTTGTATACATATATATTTCTCTTATATCCCTTCTCTACAAAGCTAAACTTTTATTTGAATTTTCTAACAACAACAAATATTTTCTTTTTTATTAACTTTAAAGTTTCTGAGAGGTTAATATTTTCTCTATTTAAAATATATTATCAATAAAAAAAATTATTTCTTTAAAATAAAAATAATACTTTAATACGAATACTTATAAAAATTTATATAATACAAATTAATTGTGGAATTATAATCGTGCGATGAGTTTAGTTAGTATTAAAGTTAAATACACTCAAACAATCGTTGAAACAGTGAAATCGAAATCTTACAATCTTTTTATATAAAAATAAAATGCTTTTAACCATAGTGTGCCAAGTGTCCACCCTAACTTTCCGCCAAGCGTTCACCTTAATTTGCTATATAAATTCACGTTTTTCTCAATCCCTTTGTTATGAATTATGATTCTTCTTCTCTTCCATTTCCGACAGTCGATTGTTCAATTTTTTGACGTTTTCAATTATTATTATATTTGTTCCCAGGTTATTCTTCTTCTTTAGTTTGTGAATGTAGAATCTGTTGGAATTTTTGAGGTGAATGGAAAAGTTACTTTGAAATGGTGTGTATTAGATGAAGAGGTATGAGTGAAATGGTGTATGAAATAAGTGAAAGGTTATTACAAAGATTGCACCTATTCATGAATTGATATCTAGAAATCTATAAATACACCCTCCTCATTCCACAATCATCACCAATTGAACTCTCATTCATTCAATCATTAATTGATTCTTGAGTCGGGTCATTTGAGGTCGAAGTTTTTATATTGTCTTCCCTCATTTTCGTGTTCCGGAAAGAGCTCAGAATATTGTTTGGTTCGCCGATAGTTTCCAATTAATAGTGCAGCGTTCGGAATCGTTGTATCTTGTGGGCGATTGCCATAGAACCGTATTGCACCAGGGTACAGGGTAATATCCTCTTACAGAAAGAGAGTCTAACTCTTGCCTCGACTTATTTCGTGTCAGTTTCATAGCCATCTTCGTTTACACACCAATTAATTTTTTCAACAATCGTAAGACGATATACGTGTGTATTCAAAGAATGACTATTACAGTCCAAGTCGCGCCAATTCATGCAGAAAGGCTGTACAATTTGCCGAAACTGAATTTTGTCAGGGAAGATTAATATTTCTTTTGTGAGTTTTAATTAATTTTTCCTGAAACTGACCGACTCTTATTCAATTTTCTTGAATAGGAAATTGATATCATTCTCGAGTTCCGGAAAAGAGAATTGAGAATTCTCAATTAGAAAGCAATGGAACTGAGATAATGTCAGGTTTTCCTTGTGGGGGCAAACCAGGCAACTACATTGTAATTTTAGGCTCTTCGAACCACCGCGATGCATCAAGGCGTCAGTTGGAATTGGTTCGAATAGATACGCCAGTTGACGGGGAAGCCATCGTGGCGATAGATATGTTGGGAGGCACGTATATGCTGATAATTTGAGAAGGTGTGTGGGGACGCCAGTTGCGCCTCCCGTCGCAATTCTACGAAAATTTCGCGCCATGATCCGCAACGTCACCGCGAGTCTAAGGCCCAATGGTTTTGGGTGTGCGGCTGCTTAGCAGCGTATACTGTCGAGGCTCGGCGGCAATGTCGATCGAGAGCGCCTGTGTTAAAAATTAATTGGTTGAAGACCACGCTTCAGAGAAAGAGAGAGCGATAAATGGGCTTTATGTGACGGCCACTCTTCTCATCTTTCAAGTAAATAGATGGCCATTTCACATTTGGGCATATTTTGAATTCTTGGGCTGGATGCCATTAATTCATATTGGGCCATTTGTGAGAAAATTTGTGGGCCTAACATATTAATTAGCCAAGATAAGGCTGCTGAAAATTAATTAGTAGCTTAAGGCATGGGCCGCTAATTTTATTATGAAATTGGCTAAAGGCCAATTTAATAAATTAATGGGCTGTAATATTACAGTAATGGGCCTAGGCCGATTATGTTCAATTAGGCTAAGAAGGTCATTTGGATTTCTGGTAAAATTCCTGGAGCCAATTTTTTTAAATTGGGCCAGTAGAATTTGGATCAAATAAATGTCATGGAGAGATTTATTAATAATGGTTGAGGCATTATAAATTTATTCCATAATTTTGGATCCTATAGTTGAGTATCAAATTAAGTTTGATTTGGGATCAAACATTTTGCGTCTGAAAATGCAAATTGTGTGTTGGATATAATTCAATTGACTCGTATAATTCACCTTGGAATTGTTCACGAGTAAATGATGACAATTAAGACCTCATTTAAAATCACGCTTGAGAGTGTAAATTGTGGATTAGATTTAATCCAGAAGGATTGTTGACTCATATAATTCAGTGAAGAATTATTTGTGAGTCAAAGGTGGCAATTACGGCTATATTAAAATTAAATTTAATTTTGGTATATTGACCATTATTAAATTAAAATTTCAAACTTGGATTTATTGAGACTAACAAAATTACAGATTTTAAGGTCCAACAAAGAAATTTGAATTTAATGGTGAATTCAAAACATTTGGTTTTCCAATTCGTTTCGAGATTGTGTCCAAATTAATATTTGGTGAATATTAATTGATGGACAAGCAAATCGAATGTGGGGGATGAAGTCTCGCCATATTTACATCCGAATGTGGAGGAAAGAGATCTCTCCATGGAAACATTCGAATGTAAGGTTATTAGCAAAGGTGTAGCCTTGAAGCTAAATGGAAAACCTAAGGCCGTTGGTGCGTAGTGGAATGCTTTCCACAAGTACGAATTTGTTCAATCACGTTATCGGAAAGTCACAGCACAAGGAGATAAGATCATGAAGAGAGCATAGAGTGGTCCTACAATTATCTCGAAGTGTGGGGGCGACTTGTAAAATTTAAAGCACCAATGGTGCTTATCGGTCCATCATGAACAAATCATATGTTCCTAAAATGGAATATGAAATATCCAGACTTGTTGAAAGGATATACATCGGTAAAACTGAATATTTTGACACAGATTCCAAACCCTTCAGTGAAAATGTGGGGGAGTAGGGTCATAAAAATCCTCTAAACAAATATACAATGAATTAAAAGATTATTGCATATGGATAAAACCCGGCTGGTTAATGATGAGATGTTTATGAGGATAACGGGTAAGGGGAATTGAGCTAAAACCCACATAAGGGTGTTCATAGCGGTAACTCATCCATGATGACTGGAGGATCCCAAGAACTTTGTTCAATGAGACAACTAAGTTATGAAGCACTCAGTTACGCACTTAAAAAATACATTTCAAGCTCATTCTCGAATCCCTTCAAGTGCAAAATTGCACCTTCAGGTGCATAAACCTGCTGACGTGTGGTAAGGTTAAGCTTAATAGCTTTTAATGATTCCTATACCTGTAAAAAAGTGGGGTATTCCATGGTACTCTTGATAGGAGATCACCTATATTAGTGTGAAGTGGGGCCACTTCAACTGACATTTCAGTACATACTTATGAATTTGAGATATGGTCCACGGCCAAAATGGACAACAACGTGAGAACCAAAAATATTAGGAAGGTTATTGTGGTTTTGCTATTGTCTTGGTATACACAAAAAGTTGTTCAGTTCAAGACATCGCGTTCACTGAGCCACGAGTATATCCTATCCCGATGCAATAACTGACCGCTTGAGCTCTCTTCATTGTCCGTGTCAAACTTCGTGTTGTTTTTTTTAACTCTTTATTTGAGTCAACTTTGTCCATTCATGTGGGGGATTGCTGGAATTTTTTAGGTGAATGGAAAAGTCAACTTGAAATGGTGTGTATTAGATGAAGAGATATGAGTGAAATGGTGTATGAAATAAGTGAAGGGTTATTACAAAGATTGCACCTATTCACGAATCGATATCTAGAAATCTATAAATACACCCTCCCCATTCCACAATCATCACCAATTGAACTCTCATTCATTCAATCATTAATTGATTCTTGAGTCTGGTCATTTGAGGTCGAAGTTTTTATATTGTCTTCCCTCATTTTCGTGTTCCGGAGAGAGCTCAGAATATTATTTGGTTCGCCGATAGTTTCCTATTCGTAGTGCAGCATTCGGAAAGCTTTAAAGTCGTTGTATCTTGGGAGAGATTTCCATTGAACCGTATTGCACTAGGGTACGGGGCAATATCGTCTTACGGAAAGAGAGTCTAACTCTTGCCTCGACTTATTCCGTGTCAGTTTCATAGCCATCTTCGTTTACACACCAATTAATTTTTCCAACGGAATACGTTATCTGTTAGTCTATCTTCTCTATCGTAGTTTATTAATTCGTCCTTTACAAACAATTCATCTTTTGAACTTCCAATTACATCCTCTATTCCGTTGAATTTGTCATATTTGTTTATGCTAAACTTACATTTATTAGGATCCTATGTTAATGTTGTAGATAATTACCAGAGTATGGTTCAAGTTATCAAAATGTGCTGGTAATAGGGAGCTTAGCTACTTTCCATACATTTATAAAATGTACCAAATATGGTTGTTACATTGTGACCTTTTATAATGTGTGTGATATATTTTTTCAATTTCTATGAGTGTTGACAATTTTCAGGTCTTGCTGGTAGGAGGATTAATATGAACCAAGCTAATAGGATCAAGTCTGGAAATTATTTTTTTTTCACTGAGGTAATTGTGAATTTTATTATTCGGGATTTTGCAAGTCATTAACAAGAAAAATAATAAGTTAAAGTGATTGGTGTTTGGGATGTTTTTTAGAGGAGTCCATAATGAAGATATTCATCTTGATGAATGTACATGTCATTCATTTCCTAATACATGGTTTATTTTTTCAATTTTATTTCTACTACAAATTGTACACAGAAGACAACTTATTAAGGTAGTAAAAGAACAAGATTAGAGATATGAAAGTAATTATAATAATAATAATTAATTTATTATTAATTATTATTTAATAATAACAATTATCCACGCATGAATGGACAACATTGATTTGAAGTTATGGATAAATTCAAAAAGATTTGAATTCATCCTACAGGAAAATAAGATAGGGAAAAAAGTCTTATTGAGTATCCCCGGTATTCCTACGCACCAGAAAAGAAACACAGAAAGAGAAAACATGGTTTTCTCACTTCTGCTCTCACATCACAACATACTAGACCAAAGGCTCTTAAATTGTGAATAATTGAAGCAATCCGTGATCAATTCGTGTGGTTGTATTTCGGACTCTGAGGATCCAATAGTACGTAGAATTCAACCGGATTCGATATTTATTCTGCTACAATTCTGGAATAGAGGTTAGTGAATTTCTAACCCCGTATTCCAACATTTGTATCAGAGCCATTGTGTTGGATTCTCGTATATGTTTACGATTCTCACTCGTTTATATGCTTTGTATGTATAATGGCATGATTTACGCATGAATGCTTGTATTCGATGATTTTTTTTCATTTTTTTATTTATTGAAACGGACGATTTAGGAGCTGAAAATTTTACTATATGTGTGTGATATGATGTGCAATATATCTACAAAGTTTCAGAATTTTTGGCCCAGCCGTTTGTGAGAATTAAATCGATCTTTGAAAATTTTTGTGAACTTTGACCGCATATTGCAAACAGTACAAAGTTAACTGGGTTATGTTCTTGGTACTCGATTAATATACGTTGAAAGACAATTCCAACGGTATATAATTCGTTAATTTTGGTTGAGAAATGATTAAGATACGATTTTTTGAAAATTTCACGATTGTGGTGCAATTCTTAAAATGTTCAGAAACTTGATGGGTTTGTTTTGGAGAATTAGATATTCTATAAGGACCAAAATGCAATTTTCCAAACACTTAATTCAAAATTCGGTCAAAACAGTCAACACTGGTCCGAACTGAATGTACCGGCGGTTCGGCCGACCGATTTAGCTCGTGGACCAGCGTCTCAAATAGTACCAAACCGGGAAACGACGCATGGATGCGCGTGACCACACACACAGTGCGCATGGATGCGCGTGGCGGCGCGTGGATGCGACATGTTCGCGCGTTTCAGCGCGTGAGTTCATCTGGCGGTGCGTCCTCACGCGTCAGAAGTTTTTCTGCTGGTTTTTGGCTATTTATGGGAGCGTTTGGCGGTTTTTAGGTCTAGAAAAGCTGTTTGCCGGCGTTTTAAAGTAGTTTCCTGCGAGTTCGCGCTCATATAATCTTATTTTGGCTCGTTTGGGCTCATTTTAACTCCGATTTTGATTCCGAAAGTTGATATGTTCTTGATTTTCAGTGTAGATTCTTAATATGCATAATTTTGAGGTATTTAAACTAGTGATGTTTGAGTACTTATTAATCTATAAAAGTGAGACCACAATTAAACTTATTGTCACTTGTGAATTAGCTTATTGTGCTTGAAAATAATATTTCTTGCATAATTGGGAGCTTGATGATTTATGTGATAAATATTTAAGCATTAGATGTTTAAATGGTTGCTCATTTTATGTAGATATGACTCGACAAAATGAACAATTGTTGTTCTATAAATTCGAGATGTTCTTATGCAATTTTTTAAAGAATTACATGGAAAATTAATATATAATTTTGGAACATTATGTTATTTGACGGAGTTGCATAGTTTAATTTCTCTTTCTTATTATCACATAATGTAATTCCGACTTAATAGCTCACTACTTAGTAAGAGTTGAAACTTGAGCTATGACATTTCCAAGAAGACTTATAGTAGTTTTCTAAGACAAAATTATGTTAAGATTGGAATTTAATAGTAATGGTGATAATTTTTATGAGAAAATGATTGGTGGATTTGTTGGGGTTATACTGGAAAGTATGCTTTTACTTTGTATAACCAAACTGAATTTTCTGTCTTATTTACTGAAATAAATTATTTATCACTGATGCTTTAAATATCATTTAATGTTACATATATTTACTGCATAATTGTTCAATAAAAAGTACGTGTTACATTGTAGTTAATTTAGTGATACCAGATCACAAAAGATTAAATTAACAGTCCCTTGTAACTAAAAGTACGCGGTTCACGACCTAGATGGAAATGAACAATCCATCGTGAAAGGTTGAAGTGTAAGGCTCAGATTGGCTTGTCTTGACCAAGAGATTACACTAGTGCATGACTGATGTACTGAACAGGACCTACAGGAGGATAAATTCTTCAGCACTGAACCAGGAAGAATTAGACCTCAGTGGTTCGTTATTTCTTAATCTTCGTCCCTTAAATAGGATCGTGTGTGGTTAGTAATTATTGCTTTGACTTATGACGGGTAGATAATCAATGAGATTCAATACTTTATATCTTGGGCAATATTACAGGTCACATGCGATTGCTAAGATTTAATACGAAGAATCGTGTGCGAGTACGCTCATTTGATTTGCCCCCTTGGGAGGTTCATAAGATTTATCATACCAAATCTTGCAAGTGGAATTTATTTCCGGTATGGATAATAATGTTGAACCGTTCCTTGACCAAGGACAAAATATATTAATTAATGGAAAGCAATTTCAGTGGCTTGAATTAATTAATGAGCTAGATAATCTTAAACACGGGAAATAATAGCCGGGAGCCATATTAACAGTAATATGAGTTAAGATGGATAGTGCAATATTAATTATGTAATGGGATTAATTAATATTTATGGGCTTGAATAATATTGTGGCTCAATATTAGATATTCAAAGTCCATTAGAAGGTCCAATCTCAATTCTCCTAAAGGCCCCTCAAGTAGCCCAAAGATAATGTCCAATAACTGAAAAAGGTGTTTAAAATAAAATAAATTATTGTTGCATAATTTTCCTAATATTTCGAAAATAATAAATAAAAGAGGGAGAAAGATTTTCTTTGAATTTTGTTATGGAATGAGGATAAGTATTCTTGGAATACAAGATTATCTCATTAAATTCAAGAAATCTCCCACTTGGTTATTTATCTTGAAATTTTCGAAAATTTTGATTAAATAAGGGAAGGAAAGATTTTCTTGAAAAGACATTATGGAAGATATGTATTCTTGGAATACAAGAATATCTCATAAATTCAAGAAGATCCAAATCTTGTATTCCTACTCCTTATTTTTTCGAAAAATGCCATAACAAGAGGAGTTGGGGAATTTTGTGGAATATTTTAAATATGGAGAAAAGAATATATTGGATATATTCAAGATTTCTTGGAGATCAAGAAAAATATTTTCCCATCTTATTCCTAGTGAAAAATTCGACCAACACCTCCTCTATAAATAGGGGATGAATGTTTCATTCCCAAGTGCAATTTCATGTGTTGGAAAAATTAGAAATCCACAAAGGTGGTGCAACATAATTTTTTTTTTCCTTTTTGTTAAATTGTTCGCGAGTTCCTACCACCGGATTGTTGAACAAGGACAAGGGAATACTTGAGAAGGACTTTTGGTGTGTTCGTGTGAACGGGATCCATCTTCTCAACGGTTGTCACTCCGAGAGGTTAGTTTACGTAAACTCGTAGTAATTCCGCATGCGTAGGATTTACGTGAACTATTTGTATGCATGATTGGTTGTTGAATTATTATTTGAATTAATATAGGATTCATTCATGCTAATAATAATTGTTATAATTAAATTTGTATTTAAATATTCAACCTGAATAGATCCGGGCAATTAATTCCCCAACAGGATTGGGTTAAAGATTCAAGTAGACAAGTTGTTGGGACAACATGTCTATGTATTAAAAATGATTCATTGATCCGGTGTTATTACCTTGAGAGGTAAATGTAATGCTTTAATATGAATCATCACCTAGATCCTTACACCATATTTTTCCATAATGTCGATACTAAATGTAGTACTTCAAAAGACATGAATGTCAAAGAGGATTCAAACTATTAATGGAAATTGGCTGATAGTGAGGCTGAAATAAGATTTGATTAAGAATAACCTTAGTAGTTGATTTTTTGGGCTTATAGTAGCCATTGTTTTTCCTTGACTACTTTGAGTTATTTTATTGACTCATAACATGATTGTGATTTATTACATTTATAATGATAAATGTTATTAAGCATATAATTTCATGTTGTTAAGTGAAAGTTTTAGCTATTTATTGGAGTAAAAGCTAAAATTATTTGTGTTCATGTTTTGGAACTGAATCTGATTAATGAGGATACTTAATGAGATTGATGATTAATGGCTTTAAGTTATTTTTCGATATCAAATTTTGTATTAAATTTTTCAGATATCTGTTAGCTTAACATTGAACATATTGATACATATATGAACATTAACTCATTGAATCACTACAATTAAACCAAATAATAGCTTCAAAAGCTATTAACACTGAGTTAAATAAAATATAACAAACTCAATGACGATAATTATGATATGTAGCGTCATAATTAATTACATGTTCTTGGAGAACAAGATGCATTGAATATTATCTACCATGTTATGGAAGACCTGGGATTGGGATATAGATTCAGATCAAATTGATCAAAAGACTTACCTTTGCTTGGAATATAAGAAATTCCTAGCTCATGACAAACTGGTAAGCTCGGTTATAGATAACATGATCCTTGAGTGTGTACAATACCTTACAACTTATGATATTTGGTAATATTTGATAGAGAAGTATGGTAGCACATCACTTTCTGAACAACATCAAATTCTGACCTAACATGGTCATTTCTTATAACACTTGAGGGTTTACACGACCCCTGATGAAAGTATTAATACTTTCACTTATTCAATTCGTAATGTTGAGTTGAAGGATGTGGTACTTGCAGCTGTCAAGTCTTCATCAAGTGTTCTGGTTTCCGAATCTAGTTCTAAACACAATTCTAACTCTAAAAATAAAACATACTGGAAGGTCGGAAGGAAATGACAAGGAGTATAAAATTAGAAATATTGTAGTTAAACTTCAAATGAATCATAATGCTAAGAAGAATAAGAAGAAGAGTTATGCTAAACTGAAAGTTAGATGACATGCAATCTTGGTCATTTTACTCATGAATATCTTGAGTCCAAGAGGGACAAAAGAAATTCATTGTAATTTTTTGGTTTAAGCATAATTGTCTACGGTGTTGTATTTTTTACTGAATCTTATCCTTGTGGATTATAAATTCAGTAAACACAGACCATTGACTATCAATATATGGACATTTGATTTACATTTTCATCATGTTCAAAGTGGGGCGAGATGAAATTATGTGGAAACTAAGCTCGAGTTGAAGTCTAGGGACTTGTAAATTTGAGATTGACAATGGCTAATGTTTCACACTCCATAATGTCTTGTTTTCTCTGGAGATCATTAAGGATCTCACCTCTATATATTTCTTCTTTGATTGGGATGTGTTTTGAAATTTACATTAGTGATGGTTGTGATAGTATATACAATGTGCATTATGGTACTGGACAATTATTCTATATTTTATATGGTTTTTGACTATAAGAAAACCATTATGTTAGTATTTATGATGATAATTCATGGATTACTAAATATTTGTTCCTCTAGTTATGCTTGTGTAAATGATGACATTTAGCATACTAGATTTAGTCTCATTGTGCGGGACAGGAATAATTGATTTGTGAAAGAAGAACTTTGGAGTTCGTCTTTAAAAGTCGAGTTATCAAAATATGAACATTGTCTTGTTCATAAGTGATTAGAAAACCATTTGATAAAACAATGATTGTTGATTCTTCATTGCAATTATTTTATTTTGATAAGTGTGATTTTAATAATGTCAAATAGCAAAATCATGGAACTTACTGGTTTTTCATTACTTAAGTTGATAATTTTCCACGTTTTATATGTCTGAAATTTCTCACAAGTTTGAGGCATTGGGTTGCTTCAAACATTACCTAAATGGGGTTGAGAATAAAAAGATATAACCTTAAAAGATTTTAAGAACTAATAGAGGACGTGAATGTTTATCCATGCAGTTCAGGTAACTGTGTAATGAAAATGATATAATCCAATGATTATCAAAACCTTATACACCATTGTTCAATGGTGTAACTGAAAGAAGGAATAAACGTTGTTGGATATGACAGGATCCATGATAGGACAATTAATTTTAATTATTTTTTTTGGAAAGATGAGTATTTATGATTGTCTGCATATTGAATAAAGTTATTCATAGTTGATTAAGTCAACTTCATCTGAACTCTAGAAAGTTGAAGACCTGTTGTTTTGTTAATCTTGGTATCTGTAGACCAATAAGGGTCTAAAAAATTTAGAAATGTATCTTCTAAGTGTTGGGGAACATTTTTCCGGATCTATTCGAGGTGCAATTTAAATAAATAATTTACTACTAACATGAATTAACCTATTAATTCAAATAGCAAATACCAACAACAAACGTGCGTACAATTTATTTCACGTAAAATCCTACACATGTGGAATCTAGGAGTTTACGCGAAACATAACCTCTTGAAGAGACAACCGTTGAGACGATGGATCAACCTAAATGCCTTCTCAAGTATATCTCAAGTCCTTGCTCGTAATCCGGTGGTAGATTCGCAAGAACAATTTTAAACAAAAGAATAAAAAAAAAATTTATTGCACCACCTTTGTGGATTTCTAATTTTTCCAATACTAGAATTGTGTTGGGGATGAAAAATTTCTCCCCTATTTATAATACTAGAGGGGCCGAAAATTTGAGCAAATATGGGATATGGAAAATTTCCTTGTATCTTCTCAAGATACAATCTTGAATATATCTCATATATTATATTTTTCATATATATCTCCCAACAAAATATCCTCCTCTCTATTATAAGATATTTTCAAAAATAACAAGTAAAGAAACAAGATTTGGGATTTCTTGAATTTATGGGATAATCTTGTATTCCAAGAATACTTATCTTTTTCCATAAAATCTCTTCAAGAAAATCTTTCCCTTCTTTTCTACATATTTTTCGAAAAAAATAGGAAAAATAGGGCAATAATATTTTCTTTTATTTTAATAAACTTTTCATTAATTGGACTTATATTGGGCTACTTGAGGGTCCTTTAGGAGAATTAAGATTGGACCTCCTAATGGGCTCTGAATTCTAATATTGAGCCGCAATATCATTCGGTCCATTAATATTAATTTACTCCACCATAAAATTAATATTGCACTATCCATCTTAACCCATATTACGATAATATGGCTCCCGGTTATTATTTTCCGTGTTTAAGATTATTTTATCCATTAATTAATTAAGCCATTGAAAAGCTTTATATTAATTAATATCTTATTCCTTAGAGTAAAGACACCTCAACATTATTATCCATACCGGAACTCAATCCACTTACAAGATTTGTATGATAAAACTTATTAGCCCACCAAGGGGACAAATCAAACAAGAATTTACTTGCACACATTTCTTTGTATTGGGATATTTTAGTTTTGATGAATTATGCCAAAACATTATCAACTTGTGTTTTTGAAGCTAATCTACAGATAACAAGTTGAGGGGGAACGAGAGAACAAATTGAGGGGGAACTCATGAAAAATAAGATTTAAGATGATCGAAATCAAAGCGAGGTCATAGATTTAGACCGATCGAGATCAGATGAGTAAGAAGAGTTCCGGAGTCAACTGTTGAGCTGAGCAAAATCAGAAAAGAAGAAAAAGCTAAGCCAGCTGATCAGAAGAATCAGAAGGTCAAATGATCAGATGACCAAAATAGACCTGATCTAATGATCAGAAGAACAGGAAAGTCGATCAAAAGAAACCACCCGTAAGATCGTAAGAGAAGGTTGCGGATCGGAAGAGGAAGAGATGAGATCGACGAGATCAGACATGATCGAGATCAGATATGAAGATGAGCAGATGATCAAGATCAGACGTGATTGAGATAAGATGTGTTAAACTGATATGCTAAACCTAATGTACTGACCTGATGCTATCTTGAGATGTTGATCTGAAGATATGTTGATCTCGATCACCGAATCGATCGATGCAAAAGAAGAAATCGATAGCCGAGTCAAAGTGACTGAAGGTCGATGTCGAACCAGAGAATCGAACTCGGCCACTGAGTGTCAGTATGCCTGATCAAACAAGGTCCACTGAAGAGAAGTCAGTTGAAGGCTCAGATAGACCTGAAGGCTCAGATAGACTGAAGAAGCTGAGGATTAGATAATCCTGAAGAATATAGCCGTTAGATTCAGCTGATGTGGACCAATGAGAGGAAGACAACCAGTCTGGAAAAGCTGCAAAAATCTACAGAATGGTATGGATTTGAATGTGACTTCTTCCAACGCTAACATTCAAATCCACACTATAAATACAAGTTCTTCCTTCATTATTCGGAGTGGAAATATGAGGAAGTGTGTGAAAAACACCATTGAAACTACAGAGCCAAATCATCTAACATCTCCACCATAGAACACAGAGCAAGAAATACACACATATATCCAAAAGTGTTCTACCCTAGATCTAAGCACAAATGCCATATCCTAAGCTTAGAGAGATTTTCCCAACCTTAGCATTGAGGCTAAACAAATGTAAGGGAAAATCTCAACCTAGTTGGAAACCAAACAATCTTATACCCAAACCCAAGAGTCGGTTAAGTTTGTAGGTTGAGTGTGAACTCGGTAAACATCTAGCAATCCCGAAAGGGAGGGTAGGCAATCCCGTGAGGGTGATAAGTCCCGTTTGAGTGTGAACTCGGTAAACATCTGTTTGGTGTTGGACTAACACGTTAAACTAAGTCCAGTTGGTTAAGTAGGTGCCCCTGTTGATAGGGAAGAGTGGATGTAGGAGTTGGACTCCAAACCACTATAAAATCGTGTGTTCTTTACTGTTTTATGTTCTTACTTGCCATATGCATTTGATTATAAGCAAAACAACACACATGAGCTCAATAACACAAAAATCTGGAATCACTCTGCCCTCACCCCTGTTTTATATGCATCTCATGAAATGTTTGCTTCTGCACGTGCAAAATGGGTTTTCCCACCGGGACCATCACTTTGTATTAAATCTTAGCAATTGTCATGTAATTAATAATATTGCCCAAAATACAAAGTAAAGAATCGCTCTCTGATTCTAAACCCAACATAGATCAAAATAATAAATATTAATCACATACAATCCTATTTAAGTGATAGAGATTAAGAAATCAACAACCACTGAGGTCTAATTCTTCATCCCATAAGTCAGTACGGAAGAATTTATCTTCTCTGTAGGTCTGCTTCAGCGCATCACAATGCATTAGCGCAATCTCTTGGTTAAGACAGGTCAATCTGAGCTTTGCACTTCAACCTCTACCAATGGAGTGTTCAATTTCATCTAGGTTGTGAAGGTGTACTTATTTACAAGGAACTGTTAATGTGATCTTCTGTGATCGGGTATCACCACATTAACTACAATGCAATATGTACTAATATTGAACGGTTTGCAATAAATAAATAACATTCATTCATATTTAAAGCAACAGTGATAAAAGATTTATATTCAGTAAATAAGAGTACATTAGTCTGTTATACGTAAAAGCATACTTTCACGTATATCCCTAATACTAAGATACTATGATAAATCCAATGGATATAAATTGATCGGAGATCAAGAAGTTCAGAGTAAAACATGAGATAAAATCGCATAATGTCAATTTTCTGAAAAAGATTTTCTTGTAGGGGAGGTATTCGAAATACTATACAATTTTCAGATTGAAATAATAACTCTTGATCAGATCCAAGTGGGAGTGATTTACTTAATGTTGTGATATTTGATAAAAGTTTACCCATTAAGATTAGATGGATCTTGATGAGAGTAATTACTTATGTCACAAAGTTTCAATCTTAAAAAATACTCTAGGAAACATTTGTCTGAGAGACATCATGATATTGAGGGACACACATTCTTTATATTTTCAAAAATTGGATCTGTCTTTAGTGAATGAGAAAGAACCTACAAATGATCGAGAGGTTCTATCTCGCTATGCAAGAGACTAATGAAACAAAGCAATGAAAGATAATATAAAGTCAATAAGTCAAATCAAGTTTTTTTTTAAAACTTGTAGATCCTTTATTGGGACACATCTTAAAAATACTCACTTAGTAGAGAAAGATTATACTCAGAAAGCGGTATTTAAACTTTTGTCATCTGTTGTGAGATTTACTCGTTCACTTTTTTGCTATTGTATTAAATATAGGTTTTGAATTACATCAAAAATGGATGTGTTGCTGTTTTTTTCTCAATGGAGAATTCAAATAAAAGGATAATGTTTGTAAATTGAAGAAGTCTGTTTACAAACTTAAACAAATCCTCAAAACAGTGGTACTTGAGACTTCATACTATGATTGTCTCATATTAACTTTGTTAGACAAAGACCATTGTGCTTTATGTTTAACTGTCCAAAGATAGTTTTGTAAATCTATGATCATATGTTGATACACTGTTAGCTGCAAAAACAACAATGAGAATATTTTTTGGTGAAAAGCTTCATAAAGATCGTTCAAAGAAGTCACTTGGTCTTAGAAGACTTACGTAGAGAGACATCTAAAACGATTCAAATGAATACACAAAAGGATGTTGATTCTCATATTGTAATAAGACGAGTCACTGAACTATGATGATTGTCCAAAGGTTGAAAGATGAAATGCCAAATGTACCATAAGCAAATTAAATTTGATGTCTGATGTATGCTAAGTTGTGTGTTCATCCAGACATTTGTTCAGTTGTTGGTTTGGTTAGTAGATATCAGTTAATCCGAAAAGAGACACTAAAAGATAGTGTGTGGATTTTTTTTTAGATATTTGAAGGGCACTACAGATTATTATCTCAAGGAGATAATCTAAACTTATAGATTATACACATACTAACTGGAATTATGATTTAGATGCAAGTAAGTCAAATTCTAGTTATACCTTCTTTCTTAAACATTGAAGCAATCTCGTGGTATAACATGAAATAAGTATGTATATCACTGACCACTATCAAAACTGAACTTGTGGCATGTGCATCTACAGTCAAATAAATATTTTGGTTAAGATTTTTCATGAAATATTTTGAATTAGTAAGCACTCAATTGAGATCTTTAACGATTCGTTAAGAATTAAACACTCTAGTGGGAGTTGTAATGATTCATTGAGAATTAAACACTCTAGTGGCAGTTGTAACGATTCATTGATGTGTATGGCATTCCAGTGGGAGTTATATTGATTCACTCTGGAATCAAACACTCCAGTGGGAGTTATATCGATTCACTATGAAATCAAACACTTTAGTGGGAGTTGTAAAGATTGATTGTGAAATCAAACACTCCAGTGGGAGCTGTTATGATTCATCATAGTAAAAGTTTACTCTAAAAGATTCCAAGTATCATGAAAATTTTATCTTTGTAAAGACATTACAAAGAAGAAAGAGTGATTCTTGAATAAATTTCTGCTGACTTGATATTAGCAAATTTGTTGTCAAACCTAATTACAGAAGATGTGTAAGACATCTTAAGATCTTCAGTTTGTATGGAAATAAATGGACTACAAAGTAGTTTTTAATGTTACCAGATATTTATGTTTTGTGAACTATATGAAATGTTATATAATAGTATGTCGACAAGTTGATTGACTCTCTCATATGAGCAATCGCCTCTGACATCGAGGTATGTGCAGGGATGAGATTATATTGTAAATAATCGCAATAGATTTTACCACGAATCGATTTGACTTGTTACAAAGCTAAATCAACGGATTCCTAGACAATAGAAGGAGGAAATCCAAGTTAAGTGTCGATAATACACTTGAACTGTGATTTATACGATGTCAAATAAATAAAATGGCATACACTTCCATCCTGGAAAGTTAAAACATCGTGACATGTGTTTCATACCACATGTGCTAAGTTGACCATAAGGAAATGAGAAAGAAATCCTTATTTTCTCATTGTATGAGGCCTTGAGGTTTTAATAAGTCTCTTAGAAGTACCCTTAAAACTTTCTACTAGATTTCTAAGTCTTCATTTTAGTGTTGCTACTTTATCATGCTACCAATAGTTATAATTAATGCAGCAATGCGGTACATGTCTAGGAAAACAACTATAGTGGGAGTCTGTGGATATCTTGTGTGAAAGGAAGGACATCTTTATTAACACATTATATTGTATTCATTGACCGGTCAATCGAGTTGAGAACTTGATTATGAATGCATAGATTTGATAAATAGTTGAATATGCTCTAATAGTTTCAAGGGATTGAAAGAGATATGTCAACTTGTGTTAACTGAAAGAGTTCTGAGGTATAACGAAGTTTTGAATTCTTCATATAAAACTGGTTGAGTTGCTATATACCATTAACACGTTATATAGCGTGAAAAACGCATATTCTCAAGGGTCACACGATTTATTTACCTGTATGAAAATGTATTATGTGATGGTGTAAAGATGTGAAGTGAGTGTAAGGCTCAAACTTCATGTATGAGTGGGAGATGAAAATAATTATAATAATAATAATTAATTTATTATTAATTATTATTTAATAATAACAATTATCCACACATGAATGGATAATATTGATTTGAAGTTACGGATAAATTCAAAAAGATTTGAATTCATCCTACGGGAAAATAAGATAGGGAAATTAAAAGTCTTATTGAGCATCCCCGGTATTCCTACGCACCACAAAAGAAACACAGAAAGAGAAAAGGCTCTTAAATTATGAATAATGGAAGCAATCCGTGATCAATTTGTGTGGTTGTGTTTCAGACTTTGAGGATCCAGTAGTACGTACAATTCAACCGGATTCGATATTTATTCCGCTGCAATTCTGGAATAGAGGTTAGTGAATTTCTAATCCCGTATTCCATCAAGATGATTGCATATGGTTGATCAAATGTGGATGGGGAATTAGAAGTTAGAATATAGTGATGTATTCCATCGCTGGAAAACAGGAAACAAAGAATTAGTGCATAACTCCTATGACCTAAAGAGAGGTAAGGCATCCCGCGGATTCTTTCGGAGAAAGTGATACATTTGTTCAGGGTTTTAATTTGATTTGTATATTACATCTTATCAATTAGATAATTATAGTTTTCTAAGAGAAAGTTCTTTACGGTCTATTCGTTGGCCCTGTTTTTCACTTCCCACATAGGGTCGCTGACGAATTCCTCATTTGGAAGATGTAGAATGTAGTAATTGACTATTGTCTCTCAAACAACACTATAAGAAAATAATAGTAGACAACCTTTTATTGATTTGTCATGGTTTAGTTATAGAGATGCAAACAAGACAAGAAATAAATTTTCGAGGAAATTTGTTAACATACTTCCTTTGCTATATGCTTTTAAATTTAAATTGACAAATTCGGAATTAATTGATTATAATTTTACAAACTATAAAAAAAAATTACAGCAGTGCACTGACAAAAGACTAGTATAATATAATAGTAATACCACGTTGCATCTATTAATAAGACTTTATATGGAGGAAGACTTTTCGAAGATATAACTATGGAAGGAAGACTTTCATACGAGACTCATTTTGAAATTGAGAAATTCATTTTCCAAGTGTCCCAATCCAAAACTCAATTTTTTTTTCTCAATTAAAGAATTCATTTTGTCAAATAATTATAAGACCAAGCGCTACAAAAAAATAGTTCATTACTTACGAAATTTTTCAACATTTTTTCAACATGCCTACGAAATTAATTTACAACGAAAATAATTTATCTTTAAATAGTAAGGCTTGCCTACAATTTACCTACAAAATTTTCTAATTATATAGGCATTTTCAAACTATAAATATAATTGCCTACAGAAATATAAATTGTCTAGCTAATTAACAAATTATTTGTGTAGGTAAGTTTGCCTATGAAAATTACAAATGTGCAGGTAGATTACTCGTAGTTAATTTGTTTGTCTAGGGAATAATTTGTGTATGTATTTTTTTCAAAGATTATTCTAAAAATTCATAGGCAAATCGTAGACAATCCTCCTCACTTTTTAAGAACCAAATTATTTTTGTAGAAAAAATTTGTAGCCATTTCAAAATTTTCGTGGGCAATTCTTCATTTTCTTGTAATGTAACCGTAAAATAAAAAAATATATATCTTAATCTTATCCTTTAAAAAGAAACTACTAATAGTTATAGGTAAGCCAAGAATGCAATCAAATAATTAGTGGTCCACTATCACTAAGAAATGGTAGTGTAGTATTAAACTTTTCCCTATGAAAGTGAATCAAACATTAATTATTTCGTCCTACTTTTTTCTATTAGAGAGAAAATCATGAACATCTGATTTGACATAGAAACTAAGTTGTAAAAATGAGTTCTCACGGTGCTAGATTGGTTGTGCCTATTGATGTTAAGAAGAAGCCGTCCGAACAAGAACTTCCTCTCCACAACCGGTGGCACCCCGCCATACCTCCTGTGGCAGAGGTCCGTACCGGCGAGTTTTTTAGGGTGGAGATGGTGGATTTCAGTGGCGGAGGGATAACTAAGGAGTATACTGCTCAAGATATCAAGTTTCAAGATGCTTCCATTGTGAGTTTCTCTTGCAAATTTTATTTAACTAATTAATTACAGTAAAGTGCTTATCCACCGTTTTTTAGCTTTAATGATAATTAAAAATGATATTCTACTAACTTTTTATAAATCTAATTATCAAAGTTAATTCAGTTAATTTTTGGACTTTTTTTAGGCTAGTTTAGAATCTTACCAAGTTTAAAGACCTAATTTATTGTGAGTTGAATCTAGCTTTGAAATCCAACGAACGAATAACAATGTAACAATTTTCGTATTTCACTTTACACACTAACAAATGCATGATATAGGTATATGGCTAAACTATAATTAAACGACGGTTTATAATATATTAAAGATTAAAAAAATGAAATACATGTTGAAATATAAAAGTGATACAAGTACAGGAGCTGAATTGGTAAAATGCAATCAAATCAACTAAAAGAAATTATGGGAGATTTATTGATGGATACTCACCCGTCCATGAAATGAAAATTATGCCCACTTTTTTTGACACAATATTTAAAAAAAAAATGGATAAAATAAATAAGGTAAGGATATTATAGAATATTGTGGGGTCCACTTATAAATAAATAATTGTTTGTGAGTAAAGTACAATGACTATTGAAAATTTAAAATAATTAATTGATGGTTGGAGGATAAAGATAAATGATATATTTTCATAAAAGATACTATGATAATAAATTTGATGGACAAACAAATATGGAAAGTAAGAATAGATTTGGTGGACAGAGGGAATACATTTCAAGATTGCAACTTATGTAGGTACAAAATAGTTTGATTTACGTAGGTACATTTGCATTTTCACTTGCAATTTTGGCTAATATATTATACACATTTTAATTCCTTCATTATTTGAAAGTTCTGCAGCTTTATTATTAGCATTATACTGATAATTAAGGTTAAGTTTTGTATGCATACAGGTGCATCGTGCCCTCATAGTGCATTTTAAAACCATACAATTTATTATACTGAAAGATGCAATTTGTTTATACTGAATTGTGCAATTATTAATATAAAATATAATTGCACGGTTCAATGTAAATAAATTATATCTTTCAGTATAATAAGTTGTGTGATTCTAAAATGTATTATGAGTGCACAGTTAATTTAAATGCACATCAAACTCACTCAATAATTATTTAATTAATGTATCATATAACCACCCAAAAACCCATCATTTTCTGGTGAAAACTACAGCATACTAGATTCCCAACATCATCATATGACAATTAGATAAAACAACGAGGGACCATAGGAAATGGAAAAGTTGCCTCCTCTTCTTTGTCAGTTAGTAAAATTGTCAATATCACAATCTCATATTCAAAATGTCACAAATATATACTGTCTTCTTTAATTTGGTTTAGAATTTATTTTTTTGTAGAAATAAAAGCTCTTCCAAAAATTAAAAGCACCACGTAAACAACATTTTCAATAAAAAAAAAAAAAAATCCCAAAATTAATCATGGTCCCTCCAACTCCAAGAGTAATAGTTCCAATAGACCTAAAGAAGAAGACGTGGGAGCAGAAGCTGCCGCTGCACAACCGGTGGCACCCGGAGATACCGCCGGTGGCGGAGGTAAAAACCGGCGAGGTATTCAAGGTGGAGATGGTAGATTGGACAGGTGGCGCAATCTCAAATGATAACTCTGCACTTGATGTTAAATTATTGGACCCATCACTAGTAAGTATATACAACACTTCTCATACTGTAAAAACAGAATAATTAAAGAAAAAAAATAAAAAAGATGAAAAATCATACCTAAGATTAATTAGCTACAAGCTCCTTCACTAATATCGAATTAACTTGCTTGAAATGGAATTAGTTTATCCATAAACAAAATCCCAAGGATTTTACGTAATTCGATTATGATCGTCTCACGAATAGCATTTCGTGAGACGAACTCCAACATCATAAACAAAACTAAACTCGCTTTTATATCATGAAAAAGTCTTATACAGATCAATTTTAATCGTGCAACTGGTTTAATTTTGTGTATTTTTATATAGTATTAGTACTTTCATTAAAAGGCCTGCATTAGTTGTTCCATTAAACAGTATTAATTGTTTACTGTAAAGTGCTAGTTGCAAACTACATGCACAGTGATCAACGTTACTACTGGAAGATTTTGATCTTATGACACAAATTACATCTCAGGTTCATTATCTTAGCGGGCCGATCCGAGTGGTTGACCCGGATGGGAATCCGGCCATGCCAGGTGATCTTCTTGTGGTCGAAATTTGCAATTTGGGGCCTCTGCCTGGAGATGAATGGGGGTTCACTGCAATTTTCGATAGAGAAAATGGTGGAGGATTTCTCACTGATCATTTTCCTTGTGCAACCAAAGCTATTTGGTATTTTGAAGGAATATATGCCTATTCTCCTCATATTCCGGGTATGTATCTTCTTATAACACAAACATTAATCGAAAAAATGCAAAAATGTCATTTTCTCCCTTAGCAAACTCTTTTTTTCCCCTTTGACTAATGAGTATCTATTATGCCCAATTATGACATTTTTACTCTTGAATAGAGTGGTCGCGCATGGGTCGTGCGATTGTACGACCAATGAGTGACCACTCTATTCAAGAGTAAAAATGTCATAAAAGGGCACAATAGATATTCATTTAGTCAAAGGGGGAAAAATAGTTTGAACTATGAAATATGGGCAAAAAATGATTTTGTCCCAACATTAATCATGTAAAGAAACAAGTCCTAATTTTGAAATAAATAGGGGTGAGATTTCCGGGTTTAACCCACCCTGGAATAGTTGGAACCGCACCTTCAATTGAGTTGCTCAATATTTGGAACGAGAGAGAACGAAAACTCGAAGAAGCGGGCGTCGAGTCTCTCAAATTGTGCGAGGTGTTGCATCAACGTCCTCTCGCGAACCTTCCATCCCCGAAGGGATGCGTTCTTGGCAAGGTACACGACCCATGCATGCTCTATTTCAAAATACCGGATGGGATATCTTGTTACACAATGATGTAACATTTTTTGTTATACGATTCAGATGAATGACACTATTCCTCTTTAATTACACTGCCTATGTGTCATTCATCTTAGCAGTGTAGGAGAATATGTTACATCATTGTGTAACAGGAGATTCTGAATATTTAGACCCCAATTTAGATGGTTACAATATTAAAATGTCATTACGCGTTTATATATTAAGGACAATATTTTTTTATTTATGTAAATGTTGGGAAAATTGACCAGAATTAGTTCAAATCGGGTTAAAATTAAATTTCTGTAAATTAAGGAAAATATTTTTTAATTTATATAAATGTAAGTTAAATTGGCGGAATTTGACCTACATTTACATATAAAAAAAATATATTATCTTTAATTCTGTAAATATAATGTCCTTCTTTTGCAACCCCACAATTACGGGCCTACTCCATAGAATGCATGCCATAAATTTGAACTCGGAATGTCGATATATAGATTAAGGAAGGAAGTCCGGAATGGGAAAGGATAGCGAGGGAGGCTGCGCGCACGATTCCTGGAAGAGAAAACGGCGGGAATTGCGACATCAAGAATCTTAGTAGAGGTTCAAAAGTATATCTCCCTGTTTTTGTAGAGGGAGCAAATCTTAGTACTGGAGATATGCATTTCTCACAAGGGGATGGTGAAGTGGCCTTCTGTGGTGCAATAGAGATGAGTGGTTTTCTTGAACTCAAGTAACTCTCTCCCTTCTGTCTTTTCTCCAATCATAAGCTAGTGTTATAATTGACAATTTAGAGAACACAACGGGTTATTTTCCAGTAATTTATCGCTGACGTGCTAAAGAGGAGTTAATAAGTTTTTTGGTCTCTTAACTTGACTTCGGTCCCAAAAAATTAAATTTTTCAATCTCAATATCCAAAAAATATTCTACTTTTGGCCGAAAAAATTCCAGATAATTGAAAACAATGACGCACATGACATTGTTTTCAATTTTCTTACAATTTTGGGTCAAAGCAGGACAAATTTTATACTATTTTGGATTAAATTGAAAAAAATGACTTTTTTAAAATCAAAATTGAACAGTAAACAAGTTATGAGATCAATTTTTTTTAAACTCTGATAAAAAGTAATTATGGGTATGAACTTTACTTGATATCAGATGCGAAATCATAAGGGATGGCATGAAAAAGTACCTCACTCCCATGGGGCCAACACCTCTACATGTTAACCCAATTTTTGAGATAGGACCAATTGAGCCAAGATTCTCAGAATGGTTAGTTTTTGAGGGCATAAGTGTCGACGAGAGTGGACGACAACACTACCTTGATGCAACTATTGCGTACAAGCGCGCGGTGCTGAACGCGATCGACTACCTCTCTAGATTTGGATACTCCAAAGAACAGGTATAAAGGTGGCATTTGCAAATTCTATAAAATAGTGTATATTCATTTTTTTTTTCAAAAGCTACTCATATCTTACAAAAAATAAAATGATTGTATTAGATGCTGATAGAGTTCGCAAACACACTCTAACTATCGCTCTGATCAGTTGTAATTATTTTATAAATGGTGAATAAATTAGGTGTATCTTCTACTCTCATGCTGCCCTTGTGAAGGACGGATTTCAGGAATAGTAGACACTCCCAATGCTGTTGCTACTCTTGCTATTCCAATTGCTATCTTTGATCAGGTACCTTCATTATGCATTTCATGCATGGTTCGTAATCTTGGGTTGTATTTTACATGGACAAGAGAGAATTTTTAAGATAGTAAGCCTGTGGTGAAATTTGTTCATAGTTTTGTAGGATCAATTTATAAATAAAGTGATTATTTGTGAGTAAAGTCAAATGACATATTGAAAAATTAAGTTATAACAGGAGGATGAAGATAAATGTTTATTTCCATGGTGTGCGTGAACAAATTTAATGGACAAACAAATATAGCGAGTGAGAACAAATTTCATGGATGGATGGAGTAATTAATTTTTTAAAAATATGAGATGTAACTATTCATAAAATGAAAATTTATAATTAATTCTTGTATATGTGAGTTATATAGTAGAGCTCGAGTTTACTAGCTAGCCGAGATCGAGTTTCAAGCGTGAAATTCTAATAAAATCGAGTTAGCATGACATTACTTGACTCCATAAGTCTAATTTATACACGCACACCTAAAAAGACAAATTCTCATGTGCAATAGGTGCACTGAACCGTGCACTCTCCTCAACCCTACTTATGTATCCATAGAACTTGTCTAATATATTCAATAAGTCAAGTATTTTTTTTAAATGGGTCATTCAGTTGCATGAGTGCACGGTGCACTTGGATGCACAAGAGACCCTGCACTCCCAAAAAAATAAGCCTTGGATAAACTAGTTAAGGTCCGGTTAGTATAAGTTTGAAATGATAATGATAATGAGTATTATTGAAGGATCAATCATTATAGGATTACTTTTGGTTGTATTATTATTGTTTGGTTAGAAAATCAATAATAGATATCATTTGAGGAGGTGAGTAATTAGAGGGATGAATATAATTAATGAAAGTAGGATAATCAATTACTTACTTCTACTCTCATTATATGTGTATCAAAAATTGCCAAATAGTATTAGAGGGTGTTTGCAAGAAATTATAAGTGATTAGAGTCGTTTAGAATTGTGTCCATAAGCAATTTGAAGTGTTTTATTTTTCTTTTATTAGATTAAATAAGCTCTTAAAAGCTATAAGCTAAAATTTGAAGGGCTTTTGGTAGCTTATGAGCATTTTTTAAGTATTATTAATTTTTTTAACAAACATTATCAATTTTTTTTTATATACAAACACCATCAAATTCTACTAATAATCAATACTCTCATAATCATTAATTTTAATCACTTCTTTTCAAAATGATAATTTTTTACAAACACCCCCTTAATGGCAACGATTGTCACTATCTCTTCCATTACCCCCAAGTTCAACCAAGCGGGTCTTGAGTTTTAGTCATCAATATTATAATTTCTGATCCGTAGGTTTTCTTTTTTGTTCTTTATTTCTTTACTTTTTTGTTACGAAGAAAAAACTAACAGTTACTTGTGTGCAGGACATTCGTCCCAAAATCACAAGTGTGCCAATTGGACCTAGAGTTGTGAGGAATCCAGGTCTCCCACAATGCACTTATGATGGAAACCTGCCTATCACAAAAAATCCCAGTGCCACAATCTGAACTACCATCAAACATGCATGTGGTGTTTGATGAAAAGAACAACATTTGTAGCTAATCATGTTGTATAAATAAGGGAACATTTACAGTGGGAGATACTATTGGAAAATATTTCTGGGTGGTTTTGTACGTATCCTTTGATCAATCGAATTCGAGCAGAAACAATTAATTTCATATATTGGTCTCGATAAATTCTATTGTGCAATATTGCATGATATAGTATCCTAATAAATAGGAAACAAGTGTAGCAGATACAAAAAAAATAGGCACAGGCAAAAAAAAAAAACAAAAAACCGGACTATTAATTAATTACTACTTCTTTATCTTAACAATAATATTTGTTGCTTATATAATACTATGTTAGATAGTATAGTTAGGCTCCGTTTGCTTGGTGTTATTGGGCCATATTACAGCTGACAATTGGGCCTGTCTGGTCGATTAAGTTGTTTGCTTCATTTTTGGTCGGCCTGCGGAAAAATAAAGCCCGCGTCCTATTATACGGAATTGGCAGATGAGGAATCGGGCTACCACTACAAAAAAAGCGGTGTTTAACGACGATTGTAGCAATAGTTTTTTCCGTCGCTACAGGGAATGACGACGGTTTTCGCGACAGTTTTCCAACAGTCGGGAAAACGAGGGTCGCTAACATTTAGCAACGGTTTTTTTTGTTCCGTCGCTAATTAGCGAAGGTTTCTATCCGTCGCACAATATCAAAGGCTTTTTACCGTCGCAAATTAGCGACGGTTTTAGAGACGGTTATGTGGCCAGGACCCGGTCAAAAAACCCGTCGCTAATCCATCACTAAACCGTCGATAAAATGTTGACGGTCATGACGTCATATAACCGTCGTTAACAGCAACGATTATCCGTCGGTATTAGCGACGATAATATCCGTCAAAATGTGCGACGGTTTTTCGTCGTCGCTAATACCGACGGTTATGTCGTCGTTAAATCCATCGCTAAATCGTGAATTTTTGAAAAAAAATAGTTCACGGTGGTTCGAACCTGGGCCCAGGGGCGCCCGGGTGCCCGGGTGGGCACCGAACCACCCGAGCCACGGACCATCTCAAACCCAACCACCAAGCATCTCATATATATGTCACCAAGTCTCCCAATTAATTGGGGCACTTATTCGCTCCCATGGGGGACCGAACACGAGACGTTGGGCGCCTGAGCGGGGATCAATTCCGCTCGAGCACTTGTTTTTTTGTGTTTACTTAATGAATTTAATTGTATATGTCCTAAAATTCATTTTTTTCCAATTTTTTAAAATTTTTATTTCATTTGTCTTATTTAATGATTCAATTACATTTTAATATAATAATTTATATTTTTATTTATAATTAAATTAAATTAAATTATATTATATTAAAATTTTATTTTTTATTTATTTTTAATAAAATTAATTATATATGTCCTAAAAAATCTTTTTTTTTTCATTTTTTTTAAATTCTTTATTTCAATTATCCTATTTAATGATTCTATTACATTTTAATATAATAATTTATATTTTTTATTTATAAATTTAAATTATATTATATTATATTAAAATTGTATTTTTTACTTATTTATAATAAAATTAATTCTATTTATATTTAAAATTCATTTTTTTCAATTTTTTTTTAAAAATATCCCAACAATTTTCCCCTTTTTGATAATGATGCCAAAACTAACTAATAATAAAAACATACGAGAAAAATAGTGGATGTAGGAGTTGGACTCCGAACCACTATAAAAATACTTGTGTTCTTATTTGCTTTCATATTAACTGTCATACATACTTTAGCAAATCTGCATAACACTCTTAAAAAAAAAGTCACCTCCCATTGAGATTTTTCGGGTTTTAACTCGGTATTTTTCGGGACCAACAGTATTCTTGGTACGTGTTGACCCGACGTAGTGGTCCTCTACTGAGATCCCGTATAAATGGGTTCTCAATGTGTTGATTATAACTCTGTGACGGTTTTAGGTTAAATATATAATTATAAAATGAATTCACTAATAAACGGTGGTTAGATAACACTCACATAGTTTTGGAGCCACTCTGGAAAATCACGAGTAATAGATTCACCTACTTGTGCATCTGAGATGTTTGGATATATACAGTGTAGCTCTTTAGTATGGATCCTTATTGAAAGCAATATATTATTAATCATATATTATATAATAAATATGCTACTGAATGTACGGTTGGACTTCATCACAATTGAATAACACGTATTTATGTGCTACTTCAATCTCTTGTCGGTTTAACAAGGGTCGTTCAATACTTTTTCCCAAACATCGACCTGGAAACTTAAACACAGACAAGTTACCCTCAATATCATCAGCAACATTGAAATTATGGGACGATTTTGGTTTAAATTCCTCTTCTTTGCCTTATCATATACCTTAAATAGTCCATCAATATTTGAGAAATCATATATTTTGGAGATCTTCCATGCAAGAATTTAAGAATAATCGAGTGCCAACGACATAAAACTGAGAAGTGAAAGGTAAAATCGGAGTATAGACTTTACCTACAATGACATGCAAATTTTCAATAATCCTTTGCATTTCTTTGCGTTTATCTACCTCCATGGATTCAGGTATATTGTTTCTCTTCGGTATTCCTTTGCATTTCTCTGCCTCCATGGATTCAAGTATATTGTTTACCTTTAGTAATCTTTTGCATTTCTCTGTGTTTCTCTACCTCCATGGATTCAAGTACATTGTTTATCTTCAGTAATCCTTTGGTTTCTTCGCTTCCTCCAGCACTTCCTACAATTATTTGTATTAATGCAATTAATGATTAAGAGAAGGGGTGGAAGAGGTGGATTTAAGAAAAAATCTCATCGTCTTCTTTAGTCGCTTCGTGCCTGAGTTGGTTTGAGATGGGTTCCTTAGTGGAGGAGAGTTGTTTTGGCTGGATTTTTCTAAAAAAAAAAAAACTAAATTGGTGGTATGTACCTTTGTAGCCCAACAACATTCATCATTCTTGAATATTGTTAACCCAATTTCAATTTTAAAACCTTGGTGCACCCGTTCATTGCACAAACCTATTTAGCCAATACCATCTCATTATTATTTATTACACATATTTAATTTAATTTAAATATAAAACTACACTTGACAACTAAATAGGTATGACACTTGGCAGCTTGTGGTGAATGCAATCCTACTTTTATAATATAATATTTTCATTAAGTTCTTTTTTTGCACTTTAATGTTTACCTATATTCGTATATTATATCATTTTTATGCTTTGAACACCATATGGTTAAATATAGTAAGCGGCCATATAATCCAGTTGATTATGAGTCGATTGAAGATGGAATTTTGGATTATGAAAGATACAATCGACGGCGAGCTTGATCACGATGAGTTGAAAAATATGCTTGAAGAAGAAGTGCCGAGAAATCTAGATGAACCAAACTATGAGCAAGGTACAAGTTGAATCAGATTCTTATATTTCTTTGCAAGTATTTCTTTAAAAATTATTTTATACTCATTGTTTATTAATTTATGATTTTTTTCTAATTTTCAGATAAGGAGAATGATGTTGAAACAATTCCAGATGGCGAAATTGAAACTTTTGGTAGTCAAGTTGGTAGTTCCAATAACATGATGGAAAAAGATGGGGATAACTGGGATTGATTGTGATTCACTATTACTATTTACTAGGAGTCATTTTGAATTGTAGTTTGAAGTTGATTATCAAAACAATGTGCATGACAAGTACATTCACATGAATTTGATCTGATTACTTTTTTACTATTATATTTGATGATATGCATGTTTTTTTAGGGACATGTCAATTTCACTTTATAGTTTTATGCAATTTTTGGTCATAAAATTCAATTTGATGATATATATATATAATAATAATAATAATATAAATAATACAATATATATGTGTATATAAATAAATATCCGAGTCGTCCGATTTTTTAAAAATAGTTGAACCAGTGACCCAATTCATTGTCCAGTTCGATGTCCAGTCTGGTTTTAAAAGCATTGGTTCAACATTGATTCCCCCAGAAGAAATATGTAACTCTTTTACAGTTGGCTCGGTTTCTGTCCCTTGATGTTTGGTTGAGGTTTCTCCATCATCGTGCTCCTCAACCTGATTTCTGGTAGCATGGCTAGCATCGTCTTTTTCCGCCCAATTCATCAAATAGGAAATTTAGGAGTCTCAATCTTGTACTTGCTTTGTGATTCCCTCGATGGCTTTGGTCAAGTTAGCAAGATGATATCAAATGGTTAATGCATCCGCCATCATAACTGAACTTGTGCTTGAAGTTGAAAATGATCGAGGAGTGGAGCTTGTTGAGTCATCTTCATCACTTTCAGCAATGTGAGGGTTGGCTCCTGAAGAAGTCCCAAAACTTAATCTTCTTGACATACTCCGAGTAACAACAGTGGCCTCTAAAGTGTCTGAAGAACTAAACTTGATGTAGAAGATCTTACGAGAAGACATGTTGATGATCTGAAGCTCTCTTTAGAAGAGAAGAGATGAGAGGTAGAGTAGTCCCACTGGACGTGCCAAATTTGTAAGTACAATTCTCGTGAATTTAATATAAAAACACAGAAAATGTTTTACAAGTTATTTCTTCGAATTTAAAGTATTGAATTTAGTGAATTCAATCTCTGGTTTATTCCTCTGATTCTTCTCTTTGTTGATGTTGACCTTGACTTGGATGGGTTCGTTGAGAAATCCTTGTCTTGATCTTGCCTGGAATTGAAGTTGAGGGATTTGAAACATTAATCCAAGGACTTAACGTCTTATTTTAGATTGAACATGACTTTTGAAGACTTTATGAATGAAGGTCTTTTGACTTTGATGAAGAACAATCTTTGAATCTTCGAGTGCTTAATGAAGATCTTCGAATCTTCAAGGGATGAACGAAGAATGCATTTGGAGAAACGCCGAATTGGAGGAGTTTTGAGCCTTGATCTCAAATCGATTGTCATTTCTGGATGGTTTCCGTGAAGAACACTTTGAAGCTGATGAAGAACAACTTCAAATCTTCAAAGGCTGGATTAAGAACAACTTTGACGAAATGTCTTATCAGAGGGCTCAACACCTTGATCTCTGATCAGTTCTGGATACTTTGCACGAAGAATGCCTTGAAGTTGCTTCAAATCTTCAAGAATGATTGCAAAGAATTATGGGCTCTTCTCGCCTTGCTTGTCTGAAGATCGTCGTTTGTAATGATTGAATGAACGAGTGTGGACCCCTTGTTAGTGTTATTGTCCTAGAGATAATCTACTGTAAGGACATAATACTCGATGATATTCAGTTTGATTTAATATTATAGTTCACTTAATATTAATGTATGGCAATACACTTGTTTGAATATTATGTTTGATTGTTTGCATTTATTCATGCACTTTCATTGTTGTCATTGAGGTTGTGAGAACTCAGATGACTTAAGCATGATTCTCAAATAACCCCAATCAAGGATCATCAAGAATGGGATATTGATGATACAATGGAATTTGTGTGCGATCTGCATCATACTCTTAGAGAGTGTAGTAAGATCTCACTTACTACAAGATACTAGGTATCTCATGATGGATGGACAAATACATTAGAGGGTATTGGTATACCCATCCGAGAAACCGTTTGATGTATTTCCACTATATGTGTCTACGGGTGTCTCGGTTAGTGGGAGCGATGCGATACTCCTTTGACTTGAGGTCAATACGCACGATATGTGTTGGATGATTAACTTTGACCATGACCGACGCTTGCACCCTAACCATGGGTAGATATGACTTGGATTGGGTTCATCACGAAGTACATGTGCGTGGTAGTTGAGCCAAGAATAGGATTCATTCCTCAAAGTGAATTTAGAGAGAATACTCATCTTCTCATCATAATTGGATCAAAGTCATCGGCCGATGCACGTCAACTTAGACTTTGTGGCTAAGTGTGACATACATGATCAATTAGTGATTTGAGATAAATTGATTAAGTTATTTGAATAGACACTTCATCATGTTCAAGGCTTAATCGAGTATTCGTGAATGAAAGGAGGAAATCGTAATAACCCATGTTTCAGTTACAGGTAGTTGCACATTTCCTCGCAACGTACCTAATATATTGAGAATGTTTAATTTATTGTATAGTGTTCAATTAAGACCGTTAGTTTGACTAATCGCTCGATATATGAGGGCCTATGGGTCACACAACAAGTAATGGTTGTTTACTAATTATAGTTGGTTGATTAAATGTTAAATTAGATTTAATATTTAATTTATGGAGAAGTAATTAATAATAGATTAATTTGGAATTAATTATTATTAATGTTTAATTAAATGGATTTAATTAAATAAGAATTTCCAATAATAATATTTGGAATATTATTGTAGGATTTAATATATATGGAAATAAATCGTAGACTTGTTAAGTCCGGTGGAAAAACCCATTTTGCGTGTGCGGAAGCAAACATGACAAGCGATGCATATAAAAATAGGGGTGAAGGAATGGTGATTCCAGATTTTTCTCTTTTAAGCTCATGTGTTGTGTTTTGCTTATGATCGAATGCATATGACAAGATAAGAACGTAAAGCAGTAAACAACACAACAATGTATAGTGGTTCGGAGACTCAAGCTCCTACATCCACTCTCCCTGTTCCTAGGGAAATTCCTTCAAACACTTCCTAAGGTTTTCTGACTACCTCTGTAGTTTACTAACCTTTCTACTTTGAGCTTTCTGACTACCTCTGTAGTTTACTAACTCAAACTGGACTTATCACCCTCTCGGGCTCGCCTCTAGATGTTTAACGAGTTCACACTCCAACGGGACTTATCACCTTATCTCGGGATTGCCTAACAACTACCTCACTTCACCACTATTTATCTCTTACGAGAATGGGGTTTGGGTTTGGTGTTGTCTCCAACTATGGTGAGATTTTCCCTTACATTTGTTTAGCCTCAATGCTAAGGTTGGGAAAATCTCTCTCTAGCCGTAGAGGATACATGGGTTGCTTAGATTGGGTTCTAGAACACTCTTTGAATATATTTGTATATCTATAGACTTGTGTTCTATGGTGGGAAAGCTTGAGTATATGTTCTCTTAGCTCTGTAGCATCGTTTGCTATCTTCTTCGCACTTCCACACGTAATAATGTAGGAAGAACTTGTATTTATAGTGTGGATTTGAATGTTACCGTTGGAGAGAATCACATTCAAATCCATACTATTAATTATAAGATTCTACTTGATTCCCAATCTTTTCGGAAGGAAAAAATTTGGTTGTCTTTCTCTCATTGGTCCACGTCGATTTTTTTGGATTCCAATCGGCTATATTCTAAACTTCTTCGCTTGAACATTCGGGATATCTTGAGCATTCGAAGACATTCATTGAGTCTTGATAATCGATTTGTGCCTTAAAAGATATCCTTTGTCTTTAGTCTTGATATCTTGATTCTTACGAGTCTTGATGTCTTACGAGTCTTGAGAGATATCTTGAATGATATACTAAAGTCTTGATTTCTCGATTTCATCTATTGAGTCTCAATTCTCGATCTCATCGAATCGAGTCTTGATTTCTTCGGTCTTATCGAGTTTTGAGTCTTGAAACTTTTCTTGAGTCTTTTTGAGAATCTATCGATCTATATCTGGCGACTATACATTGTGCGAGATAACATCACGACACTCTAAAAGCGAATCGACTCAACTATCAAGATTATCCCGAGCATGTCATACTCGGGGTTTTGAGATCTAATCAAAATCTTCTTTATTAAATTCATTTCCCAACAATTTCCCTCTTTTGATGATGCCAAAACCATCTTGTTACAAAAAAACACTTAACCTATACTCGGGTTTGAGTTTTTCCTATTACAAGATTGGTATATCTCTCAACAATTACTTCAAAGAATGAATCTCCCAACAATTTCATCACCAAACAACAATAATAAGGATATATCAAATATAAAAGACAAAAAAGATAATGAGGTATTATCTTTGAGCATAAAGATAAAGTTTCATTGATGTATGATAGTCTATTACGGTTTATAATGAACTTATCAAAAGATAAAGACAAAACATAAAGAATTACAAGTCTTGGTCTTGGTCTTTAGTCTTCTTGATCTTATTTCGGCTCCTCATTCCTCTTCTTCTACGGACCTTGTCCGATCAAAGCATACATCGACACTCATCTTGACGGAGTTCGGTTTTTTTTTCAAACTTCCGGACATCCCGTCCCTCGGTCTCTCTTACAAGCCACAAAATTTTCGAGTCTCAATGGAAAGAAATTTGAAAGGATTGGGTTGACTTTTAAATCAGTTTTCTTGAAAAAGTTTTTCGATGAATCTCATATCGGTTTTACTGATCAAACCGAAGTCTCGATTACTTTGGGAAAGCTGAGCTATCGATTTCTTTTCCGATCGATATAGGAGAAAATAATGATCCGATCGGATCAACACATCTTCAAGGTAAGGGATCAACATATCGCTAAGGATATCATCCGGTAAATCGTCATATCAAAAAAAGGTTAGCATATCAGGTTATCATATCTGATCTCGATCACGTCTGATCTTGATCAGTCTCTTTTGTTCATCTTCTGATTTGAAACCTTCTCTTCTGATTTGCTGGCTTTACCTTTTCTTCACTTTTGAAAATATTGCCTGACTCATCGCAGTTGACTCGGCGTCAAATGGAACTCATCTAACTCATTCGATCTCGATGGGTCTCGTCTCTGACCTCGTCGATCTCGATCATCTACTTCTGATTCCATGAGTTCCCCCTCAATTTGTTCTCTCGTTCCCCCTCAACTTGTTATCTGTAAATTATCTTGAATAACACAAGTTGATAATGCTTTGGCATAGTTCATCAAAACTAAAATATCCCAATAAGGATGCCAAAACATTAAAATATATGCATTTTTAAAGAAACGGGTTTTCCTTTAAAAAGATCAGTTCAGGTGGTCACTCTGAAATTAGTGAAATTTAGAACTCCCGCTCTGATACCACTTGTTAGGCCCCAAATTGGAAAAACCCATTTTTTGGCATCAATGAATAAAACATAACAAGATATGCATATAAAAATAGGGGTGAAGGAATGGTGATTCCAGATTTTTCTCTTTTAAGCTCATGTGTTGTGTTTTGCTTATGATCGAATGCATATGACAAGATAAGAACGTAAAGCAGTAAACAACACAACAATGTATAGTGGTTCGGAGACTCAAGCTCCTACATCCACTCTCCCTGTTCCTAGGGAAATTCCTTCAAACACTTCCTAAGGTTTTCTGACTACCTCTGTAGTTTACTAACTCAAACTGGACTTATCACCCTTTCGGGCTCGCCTCTAGATGTTTAACGAGTTCACACTCCAACGGGACTTATCACCTTATCTCGGGATTGCCTAACAACTACCTCACTTCACCACTATTTATCTCTTACGAGAATGGGGTTTGGGTTTGGTGTTGTCTCCAACTATGGTGAGATTTTCCCTTACATTTATTTAGCATCAATTCTAAGGTTGGGAAAATCTCTCTAAGCGTAGGATACATCGTGGGTTGCTTAGATTGGGTTCTAGAACACTCTTTGAATATATTTGTATATCTATAGACTTGTGTTCTATGGTGGGAAAGCTTGAGTATATGTTCTCTTAGCTCTGTAGCATCGTTTGCATAAGTTTGCTATCTTCTTCGCACTTCCACACGTAATAATGTAGGAAGAACTTGTATTTATAGTGTGGATTTGAATATTTAAGATTGGAGGAATCACATTCAAATCCATACTATTAATTAGAAGTTTCTCATCTTGGTTTACTTTTTCGGTATTTGGTTGTCTTACTAACTCTCGTTGGTCCACGTCGAATGTTTAACGAGTTGGATTCGGGACTTATCACCTTATTTATATTCCGAACTTCTTCATTTATCGGATCAACACATCTTCGGAACATTCAGGGATATCTTGAGCATTGATACATTCTTTGTTCATCTTGATAAAATTCTTGTGCCTTCTCATATCCTTTGTCTTGATCTTGATATCTTGATCTTCGAGTCTTGATGTCTTCCGAGTCTTGAGATATCTTTGAATGATATATTATAGTCTTGATTTCTGCCAAAAACATTTCATCTTGAGTCTTGATTCTCGATCTCATCTTGAGTCTTGATTTCTCGGTCTTATCTTGAGTCTTGAAAACTTTCTTTTGAGTCTTCAGAATCTTCAGAATCTATCATGATCTATATCTGCTGACTATACATTGTGCAGATAACATCCTGAACACTCTAAAACTGAATCCTGACTCAACTATCAAGATTATCCTGAACATGTCATACTCAGGGGTTTTGGGATCTAATCAAAATCTTCTTTATTAAATTAATTTCCCAACAGTAGAGATTTGTCAGATATGGAATTTAAGTCAGTAGAGATTTTATATGTGGGAAATAAATCTAAGAGATTTATTTAAATAAAGATTAGGGATTTTATTTCCCAATCAAAGTTAATGATTTGAGATTTAACATAGACCTCTCCTATATATATGAAGCTATTGGGAAATTCATAATCATTGAGTTCATATTTTTCCATAAAATCTCTAAGTTAGAATTTTCCTAGCAAATTCATCTCGAATTCATATTTGGCAGATCTGTGCAAGTTAGTAACTTAATTACGTGGATACCATAGTTGAGGAATCAAAGTCGGGATTTTATGCAATTCTTTGTAAGAATTATGTTTACGTTTACTCGTATTTAATTATGCAATTAACTGTTCGTTGTTAGTGAACTTTAATTTTCATTGCGCATGTATTACGTGTTTACGTGCCTCTAAATTTCAACAGCGGTATCAGAGCTTCATGCTCATAATTGATTGCGTAATTGATTTGATTTATTAATTTTTTTTTTAATAAATCAGTGCGGCTGATAAATCAACCGCACCATGTGTGTTTATTTGATTTAGGGGTATTATGTATTTTTTTTGGTTAATAAAACCCCACACACACCCCACTTGTCACGCCGGGCTCATCTTCTTCGCAAAACCAGGGTTTTCTGGGAAAACCCGCCTTCTCCACCTCTTCGCGTCTGACCCCACGCCGCCCAGTGTTTGCAGGCGAAACGCGACGCCGCTTGAGTCGGTGGCTTCACGCCGCGACTCGCGACGCTCCCGCAAGTCGGCTTCACCGCTAGCGACGAAAGATTAGATCTATGGATCATTTTCGTCTCGATGTACAGCGTCGCTGCCCGTTTCGTTTCAATTTAAGAACCGTCGTTCTCGTTTCACCCGATTCGTGATGACGTGTTGATGATTCTGTTCGAACTCGTGGTGGTGCGCCGCTGATTCGTTTCAATTCAGGGGGCGGTCTTCGTCTTCATCTCTGTTGTGTTTCAAGGCAGCGCACCCCTATTTTGACACGGTTCGAGAAGGCGCGTCGCCGGTTCGTACTAAATGATGACCAACTCTCGGGTCGCGGCTCCGCGCGCGCCCCTAAGCTTTGATGTGGCTGCGAGTCGCCCGCACGCGCCTAGCGGCGGCGGCGACTCGCATTCACTCGTGGTGTCGATGAACTGATACGTTCGTTTTTCAGTCAATGTTTGTGCGTACTGATGCCTTGATTTTCGAACGGATTCTGGAATGTCAAAGTTAATCGTGTTCTTCAAAATTATTTGGAATAATATAGATGAACAATGATGAATTGTTGCATTTCTGGTTAACTCGTCTCGATTGAAAACGGTTTTGGAAACTGGCAATGATGAAGGGAAGGGCAATCTTGAAATTGGATTTTGGGCAGCCCTTCCGTGCAATTTTGAAAATTTGCACATGAGTCCTCGATAAGATTAAATTAAAACTCTGATTTTATTTGTTAAATACTAACATTTTTAACTTAAAATTGGAATATTAGTTTGACCAAAGAAAATAATTAATTAGATTAATTATTTTAATTATTTTGATAATTGATTGAAATCGATTAAATAAAACTGAAATTGGATTTTGAAAATGTTATTTAGTCAAAATTTGATAATTATTGAAATTCCCACTTGGTTAACTTATTTATTAAATTCTATTTAATTTGTTAACGCATTTACAGTCTACATTATAATTGTTTGGGTAGGCGGCACCCAATAATTGTTGGACCGTATTATTTGTTTGTGTAGACGATGCTCATATAAGTGTTAGTCCGTATGAAATCATGTTTGGGTAGGCGACACCCAATAATTGCTCAAATGTGATGTACATTAACATGTTGGATCTCAATTAAGCAATTAATACCCCACCTTTAAAACGTTCCTCACTAAAATATGATTTTCACTAAATTGAATGATGTCTTCCATCAAAATTAAAAGTAAACCGGAGATTTCGTTCCAATGAGTATGTAAGGGCCCAAGTCTTTTGCTCGGATCTACATCTAACGGGACTTTTATAGGGACACGAAGTGTTGCCGCTTGATGGTTGTAAATCAACTTGACTTTGTTTCACCAGCCCAAGCAGGGAAACGAAAGTCAAGGGGCATCAGATTGAACTAGGTTCAATCAACTAGGAATTGCAGTTTTGCAATTGGTTTGGAGACCTACCAGTTATGTTATTACAGTAATCAGCCCAAGTAGATATTGTAATAGTAGGAATGTGGATCCTAGTCCATTACAATTTATATCTGATATAAATTCATACTCTTCCGATGAGGTCGTCGAGTATGTAAAAATAATGGAGACAAAATAAATACAAAAGAAATGCCACGTTTATTTTGATTGCTGAATATTGATCATAGGAATTATGTGTTTAATTCTTATTTTATTTCTCTTGGTTAGTTGAAATGTATAACTGTTATTGAGAGTGTTTTGGAAACAAACAAAATTGGCTAGGCCAAATTTTCTGGACTGGCACTAAGACATGTGTTTGGTGCTAAGGCAAGAAAAGATTGAGTACGTGTTGGACACGCCAATCCCGGTTACCCCTGCAGCTGGTTCCCTGAAGCAGCCACGTTTGACGTAACAACTCAAAATAAGCATCAAAAGGATGCTTCTCAGACGCAGTGTGTGATGTTGCTCGGCATGACTTCCGAATTGCTTAAGACAACATAAGAAAATGGGTCTCTTCTAAATGCTCAAGCATCTGAAGGATCTCTTTGATTCTGAATCTCGTTTTGAGATTTATGAAGTGATGAGAGGTCTGTTCAAATGTCGGTTAGCTAAAGGAGAGAAGATTTCACCTCATGTGCTTAAGATGATAGACCTAATTGATAAACTTGGTAATTTAGGCTTTGAGTTAAAAGACCAACGTTTTCATTTATGCTATCCTCCAGTCGTTCTCGGATTCATATTTTTAACTTCATTGTGAACTACAATATGAATAAGACGGATGCGACCATGCATGAACTTCACAACGTGCTCAAGACTTTTGAGTTCACTATCACTAAGATGGTGTTCAAAAGAAGGAGCGGGTAAACAAGGATGTGTGCCTCTACTATAAGTAGAAAATGACACTGGAAGAAGGACTATAAGGTTTTGGTTGCTAAAAGGAAGGCACTAGGTGCTTCTGGCACTAGAACATGTATGTTTGTTATTAAAATAGACATATCCACAAATAGCGCTAACTGTTGGGTATTAGATACCAGATATGGCTCACACATTTGTACGAATGTGAAGGGGCTCATGTGTCTTAGGGCAGGTAGGCCAGGTGAAGTCGTCTTACACGTGGAAACGGAACAAGATTGCTACTGAACGTGTGGGACTTATGTGTTAGACTTACCCTTTGGTTTTAAATTAGAACTTAATGATTGTCATTTCGTTCTTCATATTACTCGCAATATTTTTTTCATTCCTATGTTAGACATTGAGGGTTATTCCTTCCATTTTAGTGATAATAATTATTATTTCACGTTAAATGGTGTAGCATATGGGAATGCCCTTTTGGTGAATGGTTTATATTTGTTGCATTGTGGATATAATTTTCTTAATATACAAAATAAAAGACTCAAACTTAGTAATCATGAAAACCCGACTTACTTATGGCATTGTGGACTTGATCATGTAAACGAGAAAGGAATTGCAAGGTTAAGAAAGTTAGACTACTTGACCCCATTTGACTTTGAGTCTTATGGAGATTGCGAATCCTGTCTCATGGGCAAGATGATCAATGAACCCTTTATGAGAAAGAGGTGCATGCCAAAGAAATTCTAGAGTTGATCCACAATAACGTGTGTGGACCATTGCCCACTCTGGCTAGGGGTCACTTCAATTACTTCATCACTTTTACTTATGATTTCTCGATATACGGATACATGTATCTTATGAAACACAAGTCCGAATTTTGAGAAATTCAAAGAGCTTAAGGCTGAAGCTAGAGAAGCAACTTGGTAAGAGTATCAAGACTCTTCGATAGGATCAAGGAGGAGAATACCTTAGCCATGAATTTATTGATTATCTGAAGTTGCATGGAATCCAATCACAATGGACTCCTCCCGGAACACCCCAGATGAATGGAGTTTCCGAAAGGAGAAACCGAACCCTGTTAGACATGATAAGGTCCATGATGAGCTTTTCCTCTCTTCCGACATCCTTATGGGGATACGCGTTACAAACCTCAATTTACATTTTGAATAGGATTCCATCTAAATCACTTGAGCATACACCATATGAACTATGGTGTGGCAAGAAGCCAACTTTTGCACATATCAAACATGGGGTTGCCCCGTGATTGTGAAAAAGGATGCTTACCGGCAAGTTGGAATCCAAAGGTGAAAAGGGTTACTTTGTGGGATATCCTAAGGAAACTAAAGGATATTACTTCTATCTACCTGAGAAACAATCAGTGATTGTTTCTAGGCAGACCAAGTTCCTCGAAGAAGACTATGTCTTTAAGGAACAAGGTCGTAAGCTGATAGAACTTGAAGAAATTCAAGAACCACAAATTAACAAAGAGACTGATATCTTGTCAAAGCAACATGACAAGAAATCAGTGGGAGAATTCAACAACTTTCACGGTGGGAGTCTTTCACTAGGTGATCGTCTTTTAGCCAGTGGGAGCGTAATTGGAGTATGTTTGCCAGTGCAAGAACCTCCAAGTGGGCTGAATGAGAACAACATAGTTCAAACTCCCGCCCAAGAGGCATCTGAAAGTGTAGCTCTTGAGGACTCTCCGGACATTGATGAAATCAATGCACCATAAATTTTTCATGATCAGAATGTATAGCCTGCACAACCACAACTCCGTAAGTCAATTAGGAATCGTAATCCGTCCATCAGATACAATTACCTCTTGGAGGAACTCGATAATATGGACATACCGGATAAGGACAATCCTAATACTTATTCTGAAGCAATATTAGATATTGATTCAGGGAAGTGGCATGAAGCCATGAAATCCGAGATGGACTTGATGTACACCAATCAAGTTTGGGACTTGGTTGAGTTTCCCAAAGGGGTTAAACCCATATTTTGCAAATGTGTCTTCAAGCGTAAGACCAATGCAAATGACAAAGTACAAACCTACAAAGCTAGGTTGGTGGTGAAGGGTTATAGTCAACGCGAAGGCATTGACTATTAACTATGACGAGACCTTCTCACCAGTTGCAAGATCAAGTCCATTCGAATTTTACTTGTGATAGCAGCACACTATGATTATGAGATTTGGCAGATGGACGTCAAAAACAACTTCATTCAATGGCAACATTGATAAATAAATGTTTATGACTCAACATGAATATTTTATATCTAAGCCGAATTTTAATCTAGTATGCAAGTTGAAGAGATCCATTTATGGATTGAAGCAAGCTTCTAGGAGTTGGAATATCTAATTTGATGAAGCTATCAAGTCCTTTTGACTTCATCATTAATTCGGAAGATCCTTGCGTTTATCGTAAATGCAGCGGGAAGAATATTGTTTTCATAATTGGGTATGTCGATGACATATTGATTTTGGGAAACAATATCCCGTTAATGCAGTCCATTAAAGATTTATTGTTAAAGACCTTCATGATGAAGGGTCTTGGTGAAGCCTGCTACATCCTAGGGATCATGATCCACAGGGATAGATCCAAGAGGATGTTGGGGCTGTCACAGTCCACCTATGTAGACAAGGTGTTGAAGCGTTTTGCGAAGGAGAACTCTAAGAGAGGATCTCTATCGGCAAATCATGGGATAAAGCTATCAAAGAAGGATTGTCCTTCTGTTGAAGCTGATATCAAGCACGTGAAAGATGTCCCATATGCATATGCAATTGGGTCAATCATGTACGCCATGACTTGCACTGGGCCAAATGTGACCTACACTATCAACATCACTGGTAGATACCAACAGAATTCGGGTGAGTCTCACTGGATTGTTGTCAAGACCATTCTGAAGTATCTCAGACGAACTAAAAAATGTTTTCTTATCTATGGTGGACAGTCAGAACTAGTAGTGACTGGTTAAGCTGACACAAGTTTCCAATCCGACTGTGATGATTACAAATCACAGTCAGGTTACGTTTCACTCTCAATAATGAGGCGGTCAGTTGGAATAATTCCAAGCAAAACGACCGCAGATTCAACAACCGAAGTTGAGTACATTGCTGTATCAGAAACCTCAAGGAGGCTGTCTGGATTTTATAGTTCTTAAAGAGAACTAGGGGTAGTTCCGAGTGCCAATTGTCTAATAATGTTGTATTAAGACAACATTGGTGCGAATGCCAACAAAGGAACCGAGATCAGCGAACAGAAACAAGCAATATACTTAGACTTATCATTTGATCTGAGAGATCATAAGGAAAGGAGAAATGAAATTAAAATGTACTCCCACATATTTAATTTGGAAGACCATTTCACCAAAACACCGAGTGTTCATGTACACACTAGACATTTGATGGTCTAGGGGTTAGACATGTAGATGATTGACTCTAGTCCAAGTGGAAGATTGTTAGTGTTAGTGTTAGTGTCCTAGAGACAATCTATTGTAAGGACATAATACTCAATGATATTCAGTTTGATTTAATATTATAGTTCACTTAATATTAATGTATGACAATACACTTTTTGAATATTATGTTTGATTGTCTGCATTTATTCATGCAAGTGTTCCCATGAGTCATTGCTGTCATTGAGGTTGTGAGAACTCAGATGACTTAAGTATGATTCTCAAATAGCCCCGATCAAGGATCATCAAGAATGAGATATTGATGATGTTGGGGAATGATTCGCACAGATCTATTCGGGGTGAATATTTAAATACAAATTTAATTCATTAATTATTACTAGCATGAATTAATCCTATATTAATTCAAATAATAATTGCAACAACATATCATGCATATAAAAAGCCACGTAAAACCTACGATGCACGGAATCTACGGGTTTACGTGAACGCATTCTCTCGGGATGGCAATTGACTTGATCGAAACGAACTAACCAAAAGGACTTCCCAAGTATTCCCTTAGCCCTTGCTCAACTATCCGGTGGAAGGACACTCGTTTAACAATTAACAAAAGGAAAAAATAAACTTTGTTGCACCACCTTTGTGGATTTGCTAATATTTCCAGCACATGGAATTGTACTTGGGAATGAACTAATCATCCCCTATTTATAAGAGGGAGGTGGTCGAAATTTTGGGTCCAAAATCAATGTGGGAAAAGACTTTTCTTGGTCACCAAGAAATCTTGAATATATCTCCTATATTCTTTTTCCCATAATTAAAATATTCCACAAAAATCCCACTTCCTCTAATATATGGATTTTCGAAAATTTAGTGCAAGAATCCAAGATTTGGATCTTCTTGAATTTATGAGATATTCTTGTATTTCAAGAAATAGATATATTCCATAATATCTTTTCAAGAAAATCAAGAAAATCTTTCTTGCTCATCATATTTTCTATTTTTTCGAAAATTACTATATAGATAAGCTAGTGGGAGATTTCTTGAATTTAATGAGATAATCTTGTATTCCAAGAATACATATCTTCATTCCATAACAAAATTCAAAGAAAATCTTTCTCCCAACATATCTATAAATTTCGAATTTTTGGTTGGAAAATTAAGCAACAATATTTATTTTATTTTAATCACCTTTTCAGTTATTGGACTATTTGTTGGGCTACTCAGGGGGCCTTTAGGAGAATTAAGATTGGACCTTCTAATGGATCTTGAATATCTAATATTGAGCCACAATATAATTCAAGCCCATAAATATTAATTAATCCCACTACATAATTAATATCAGACTATCCATCTTAACCCATATTACGGTCAATATGGCTCCGGTCATTATTTCCGTGTTTAAGATTATCTAGCCCATTAATTAATTCAAGCCCTTTGAAATAGCTTTACATTAATTAATATCTTTTGTCCTTGGTCGAGAACGGTTTAACATTATTATCCATAAGGAAACTAATTCCACTTGCAAGATTTGGTATGATAAAGCTTATGAACCTCCGAAGGGGCAAATCAAGCAAAAGCATTTTGCAGACACGATTCTTCAGATTAAATCATAGCAATCACATGTGACCAATAATATTGCCCAAGATAAAAAGTATTGAATCTCTCCGATTCGCTACCCATGATAAGTCAAAGCAATAGTTACCAATCCCACATGATCCTATTTAAGGGACGAAGGTTAAGAAACAACGAACCATCGAGGTCTAATTCTTCCTCGTCCCATTCTCAAGAATTTATCCTCCTCAGTAGGTCCTATTCAAACAAGATCAATCATGCACTAGTGTAATCTCTTGGTCAAGATAAACCAATCCGAGCCTTACACCTCAACCTTTTCGTGATGGGTTGTTCATTTCCATCTAGGTCGTGAATGGCGTACTTTTTTTAGTTACAAGGGACTATTAATTTAATCTTCGTGATCGGTATCACTAAATTAACTATAAGTGTAACACGCATCACGAATTATTGAGCGGTTATGCATTAAATATATGTAACATTCAATCATATTTAAAGCATCGTTGATAAACAATTTATTACAATAAATAAGTCCGGAAATTGGGCCGATTATACAAAGTAAAAAGCATACTTTTCAAGATAATCCCAACAATCTCCCACTTATACTCAAAGTCCGCTTTTAAGTATACTACAACATGTCTCTCGTGAGTCCGTGACATCTAATGTCACATACCGAACCTAATAATTTCTCCCACTTATACTCAAAGCAGTTAGGGCAACGGTCTTGACACCCATTCCACTCACATGTCTCGAATGTATTCAAAGGCAGACGCTTTGTGAATGGATCCGCTTGCTGGGTCGTCCTCGGACGCTATCTTTGCCACATCTATATCTCTCTCTTAACGATTTCTCGTATAAGATGTCTTTCCTTTAATGTGTTTGTTTGACTCGTGGACTCTTGGTTCTCTTAAATTTGCAAATCGCCCCTAGCGAGATATTGCTAGACAAATTCGTAACACCATCCAAGTCCACTAAGAAGATCTAGAGCCCAATCGGTTCTTTCATCGCTTCTGGCGACTACTTACCCGACTTCCATGGTTGAGTCGTTGATGCATTTACGCTTCACACTAGTCCATTTGATGGCTACACTTCCCAAATGGAAACACACTATGGCGGAGGGAGATAATTTCGAATCTAAATCTAATTGGAAATCCGAGTTTGTGTAGAAATGGGGATTGGAGTATATCGATCGATAAATCAACATTCTATCCCGAGTTCTTTTCAGTCACTTCAGAATGTTTTTAACTATCGTCCAATGCGCTTTCCCTGGGTTACTTTGATATCTTGCTACCATGCCTACGACAAAGCAGATATCCGGTCTCGTACACAGCAATGCATACATAAGGTTTCCTACAGCCGAAGCACAAGGAATACCTTTCATGTCATCTATCTCCTTTTCGTCTTAGGGAACATTTTCTTGGATAGATGGATTCCAAGTCTGAAAGGTACGAATCCTTTCTTGGAATCTTGCATGCTGAATCGTTTCAAAAACCAGTGTCTATGTATGAAACTTGCGATAACCCGATCATCCTTTTTTGGCGATCTCGAGTTATCTTGATCCCAAGGATATGTCCGGCTTTCCCTAAGTCTTTCATATCAAACTGTTTTGAAAACCATGCCCCTTACGCTCGATCACACCTTCACATCGTTCCCGATGATCACAATGTCATCTACGATAGTACTAAGAATACCAATGCGATTCGACACTTTTTTATACACACAACTTTCAAACTCGTTTTGATCAAACCCATAAGACTTTATAACATGATCAAAACATTGGTTCCAAGCTCTGGATGCCTGTTTGAGTCCGTAAATGGACTTCTTGAGCTTACAAACAAGATGTTCTTGGCCTGTTTCAATGAAACCTTGGGGTTGTTGCATATAGATCTCTTCATCAAGACTTCCGTTAAGGAAAGCTGTCTTGACATCCATTTGCCAGATTTCAAAGTCGAAAATGGGCAGCAATCGATAAGAGAATACGGATGGACTTAAGCATGGCTACGGGTGAAAAGGTGTCCTCATAATCGATCCCTTCTTTCTGAGTATAACCTTTCGCCACTAGTCTTGCTTTAAAGGTTTCAACCTTCCCGTCCGGTCCTCTTTTCCTCTTATATACCCACTTGCATCTAATGGGTTTGACCCCATTAAGTGGTTCGACTAGCTCCCACACTCTATTATGAAACATAGAACCCATTTCGGTTATCATTGTTGTTTGCCAAGAATCTGCATCCTTATCTTGGAGTGCCTCATCATATGTCCATGGGTCTGATTCGTCTTGTCCGGGAATCAAGTCCGAGGACTCTCCTATTCCCATGAATCTCTCGGGCTGTCAAATAACCCTCCCACTACTACAAGGCTCCGGTTGTGAAAACGTATCGTTTGGTATATCATCTAGTACAGTTGGCACTGAGGTTTGCCCTCTAAGCTCATTTAAGGTAATCTCACTTTTGGGTTTTCTTTGGTTCATATAGTCTTCTTCCAAAAATCTAAAGTGGGTGTTGATGACTACCTTTTGATCTTCGGGACTATAGAACATACACCCTTTTGTTCCCTCGGGGTATCCTACAAACAACCTTAATTCTGATCGAGGATCCAACTTACCGGCTTCCTTGTCCAACACGTAGGCCGGACACCCCCAAATTCTCATGTGTCTCATACTAGGCTTGCGCCCGGTCCACAATTCTTTGGGAGTTTTGGGAACCGATTTGGATAGCACCAAGTTCAGAATGTAAGTCGCTGTTTCCAAGGTATGACCCCAGAACGACTCGGGAGATTTCTTGAATTTAATGAGATAATCTTGTATTCCAAGAATACATATCTTCATTCCATAACAAAATTCAAAGGAAATCTTTCTCCCAACATATCTATAAATTTCGAATTTTTGGTTGAAAATTAAGCAACAATATTTATTTTATTTTAATCACCTTTTCAGTTATTGGACTATTTGTTGGGCTACTCAGGGGGCCTTTAGGAGAATTAAGATTGGACCTTCTAATGGATCTTGAATATCTAATATTGAGCCACAATATAATTCAAGCCCATAAATATTAATTAATCCCACTACATAATTAATATTGCATTATCCATCTTAACCCATATTACAGTCAATATGGCTCCCGATCATTATTTCCCGTGTTTAAGATTATCTAGCCCATTAATTAATTCAAGCCCTTTGAAATAGCTTTACGTTAATTAATATCTTTTTTTGTCCTTGGTCGAGGAACGGTTTAACATTATTATCCATCTAAGGAAACTAATTCCACTTGCAAGATTTGGTATGATAAAGCTTATGAACCTCCCAAAGGGGCAAATCAAGCAAGCGTGATTTGCACACCGCGATTCTTCAGATTAAATCTTAGCAATCACATGTGACCAATAATATTGCCCAAGATAAAATGTATTGAATCTCTCCGATTCGCTACCCATGATAAGTCAAAGCAATAGTTACCAATCCAACGTGATCCTATTTAAGGGATGAAGGTTAAGAAACAACGAACCATCGAGGTCAAATTCTTCCTCGTTCGATTCTCAAGAATTTATCCTCCCAGAGGGTCCTATTCAACAAGATCGGTCATGCACTAATGTAATCTCTTGGTCAAGACAAACCAATCTCGAGCCTTTCACCTCAACCTTTTTCGTGATGGGTTGTTCATTTCCATCTAGGTCGTGAATGGCGTACTTTTTAGTTACAAGGACCATTAATTTAATCTTACGTGATCCGGTATCACTAAATTAACTACAAATGTAACACGCATTTAATTATTGAGCGATTATGCATTAAATATATGTAACGTTCAATCATATTTAAAGCATCAGTGATAAACAATTTATTACAGTAAATAAGTCTAGAAATTCAGTTTCGATTATACAAAGTAAAAAGCATACTTTTCAGTATAATCCCAACAGATGATACAATGGAGATTGGTGTGCGATCTGCATCATACTCTTAGAGAGTGTAGTAAGATCTCACTAACTACGAGATACTAGGTATCTCATGATGGATGCACAAATACCTTAGAGGGTATCGGTATACCCATCCGAGAAACCGTTTGATGTATTTCCACTATATGTGTCTACGGGTGTCTTGGTTAGTGGGAGCGATGCGATACTCCTTTGACTTGAGGTCAATATGCACGACATGTGTGTGATGATGAACTTTGACCATGACCGACGCTTGCACCCTAACCATGGGTAGATATGGCTTGGATTGGGTTCATCACGAAGTACATGTGCGTGGTACTTGAGCCAAGAATATGATTCGTTCCTCAAAGTGGATTTAGAGAGAATACTCATCTTCTCATCATAATTGGATCAAAGTCATCGTCCGATGCACATCAACTTAGACTTTGTGGCTAAGTGTGACATACATGATCAATTAGTGATTTGAGATAAATTGATTAAGTTATTTGAATAGACACTTCATCATGTTCAAGGTTTAATCGAGTATTCGTGAATGAAATGAGAAAATCGTAATAGCCCATGTTTCAGTTACAGGTAGTTGCACATTTCCTCGCAACGTACCTCATATATTGAGAATGTCTAATTTATTGTCTAGGGTTCAATTAAGACCGTTAGTTTGACTAATCACTCGATATATGAGGGCCTATGTGTCACACAACAAGTAATGGTTGTTTACTAATTTATGGAGAAGTAATTAATAATAGATTAATTTGGAATTAATTATTATTAATGTTTAATTAAATTGGATTTAATTAAATAAGAATTCCCAATAATAATATTTGAAATATTATTGTAGGATTTAATATATATGGAAATAAATCATAGAGATTTGTCATATATGAAATTTAAATCCGTAGAGATTTTATATGTGGGAAATAAATCTAAGAGATTTATTTAAATAAAGATTAGGGATTTTATTTCCCAATCAGGTTAGCTTGAGATTTAAGCTAGACCTCTCCTATATATATGAGCTCTTGGGAAATTCATAATACGTGAGTTCATATTTTCTCCATAAAATCTCTAAGTAAGAATTTTCCAAGCAAATTCATCTCGGGGATTCAACGTTGGCAGATCTGTGCAAGTTAGTAAACGACTATAACGTGGATATCATAGTTGAGGAATCCGTGTATGAATTGCTGTAAGAATTCTGTTTACCTTTACTCGTATTTAATTATGCAATTAATTGTTCGTTGTTGGTGAACTTTAATTTCCGTTGCGCATGTATTACGTGTTTACGTGCCTCTAAATTACAACACCCCTAGGGGTGCCAAACTTTCCCTTGTTGAGGTGTCACGTGGCGTCCTCTAGTTGATTGGAAGGATTTAAATGGCGTAATTAAACAAATTATTAATTTGATTGATTTGTCATTAATTCCCCTATATTTAAGACGAAATATCAGTCTGATTCGCCACATACGAGTGTCCGGTTACCTGTAAAATTTGATTGGCTTGTACCGTGTATATATTAAGTATCAATAATTATTTAATTTTGAGAATTAATTTATTAAATTCTCATTATGAATAGTTGATTTTATTTGATATTAATATGTGATTTGTACACATGTTGCCATTTAATTGGGTGCAAATTTAATTTTCTTACAACCCCAACCAAAAAACAAAAATTCACACTCTACAAACTCACACCTCCACACTTAAATAAGCATTTGTCCTCAAGCATGAAAACTACGAGACATAATAGCAAGCAATTGCAAAGGAGTGAAATACGTAGAAGTGAACGAATTTATCCGATTTCAAGGATCTGCCGGAGTGAGGACTGTGAATAAGAAGTGATTGTGAGATGTTAGCAAACAGCGCTATGAAAGCATATGGTGGCTTGCTCAAATTAACTTGTAAGCTTAAGAGGAAGAACAACAAACTAGAAAGCAAGTTAAAAACAAGATATGAAAAGAAAAGAAAAGATAAGATAAAATAAAATTAAAATAGTGGGTTGCCTCCCAATCAGCGTCTTTTCTTAACATCGTTGGCTCGACGTTCAAATTCTCTTTCACGTTATAGGGAGTAGAATAATACTCCTGGTAGTGGTATTTTCCATTGAGAAAAAACAATCTTCTCTTCCGTCAAAATCTTTTCATTCCAAGATAGCCTTTGTTTGTCGGTATAAAGTTTGTTCAATGATTTGACATATCTCAGAATTTACTTTCTCGACTCAACTAGTAGTATGTTGATCTCTCTATCCTTTGAAAAACATCAAGTATCTGCTGCTCCGTGACATCTTTCTCAATTTTTTTGAGCATGTGGAGGGAAAATGAATTGCATTAGTAATAACAGGAATTAGTTCACAAGATTTTACCTTGTTTACGTCCAGATTTTTTATTACAACTTTATCACTCTCAACAAACTTATTATGTGCCACAATTTGGTCACTATGCACCCCAGAATACATAACCTCCTTCCTCTCAATTTCCCAATCTCAGTGCTACAATATCCTTCACTTGATTTGCGCTAATTTGTGTTTGTAATTGGCTCACGACGATCGTCATTTAGGTCAATTGAGTCTCCAACTTCTTTCGTTCATCTTCAAAATTCTTTAGACTCAATTAGGTTGTTTGCTAAAAATTGAGCATGGATGATGCCATATAGTTTTAACCAAATCTTCCAATGAGGGTTTAGAATATTGCTTAGAGTTGATCTGCCCACCATCATCATAGCTCCTCTCATAATTTCTGAATAAGTGAGACCTTTGATCATGTGTATTGTTGCCAATGATTGTCACCAGAGTAAGTGCTTTGTTGGACCCCATAGTGAAGATTGAGTCTCTCGCTTTCAACAGATTTCACAAGATAAGTTAAAAATTAATCAAAGACATTTAAAAACCTATCCTGCGGGTGATTCATAATTAATACATAAGAGATAAATGGAAGGTAAATATCAAAATTAAATAATGAATGACTGAAATTAAAAAAATTAAAAACTAATAATAATACCATAAATAACTTCTCACAGAAATTCAAAGATTTGAAATAAAGTCATCATATGAATTGAGGTTGATTCCAGGGGCGGAACCACGTTGATGGTGAGGGTGGCCCTGGCCCCTCCCATTTTTTTAACTTCTTTTACTACTATTATATATATATATATATATATATATATAACAATATATATTTTGTTTACCACTTATCAATAGTAAATATATGGAAAGGCTTCCTCGGATGGAGATTCCTTCGATTCTTGCCCCGATTGTCGCCGAGAAGCCCACTTGATATCTCCCCTTCCATGTTTATCTCGGACCGCGTTCGGAACACGCTTTCCGCAAGATCTGGGATCTTCTTCCTTATTTATCTTTGCCGACTGTGGCGTAGGCCAAACTCTGGCGACTTCCTTGGGAAGTCGCTCACCAGGGCTCCTCGCGGGAGGCCGCCCATCAGGCAGGTTTCACCTTACTCGACCGCCTTACGTTCGTGCTCGCCTGAGCCCCGACTATCATGTCGCTTTCCCTGCCAGGAGGTCAAGTTATCTCATGGCCACAACACTCATGAGCTTAACATGCATGTTTTGGGAGTCCATTTCGAACTTCATATTGTCTGCAGTGCTGGCTGATTTTCAGCACTTTTACATTTAATTTATTTTCCATTCGGGAAAAAGTATTTAAGGCCAAAGTAAAATTAATGAGAAGTTTTAGGTCAAAATTTAAAATAAAAATTTTATTTAAACTTTTTTTAATTAAAGAGAAATGACAAGGGCTATTTCAATGAATTGTTATCTCTAACAAGATTATTACAACTTATTTTCCAAGCAACCAAGTAAATTTTTGTCCAAGAAAAAAAAAATCACAAATCCAAGACATTTTCTACAAGTATGCCAAGCCGCCAAGCAAAATACGAAAGCGTCTACACGCCTATCCATTCCATCAAAACGACGTCGCAGGGGCGAATAAATGATAAACAATTGAAAAGGGTTCCCAAAATTCGATTTGGACTTTGGACAATGAAATCAACCGCAGCAGAATAACACATTTATATAACCCTTACGTTTGATGGCCGTAAGGCCTCTCCAATTCTTCGTCTCTCGCCACCACCGCACCTCCTCTCCGGCCTCTCTCCTCCGCCACATAGCCTCCAGCGCGCCGCCGCTTACCCAACAACACCAGAAGCAAATCCCGCCGCCGCCGTCGAAGCAGCTGCAATTGTTAACCTCCGTCGGCCGCCACTCCACCCTAGGAACCATGGCGCAGAAGATCGGGAAAGCCATCAGGCGTCCTGGAGCCCCGTCGAAGGCGCGAGTCTACACCGACGTCAATGTCGTCCGCCCGAAGGAGTATTGGGACTACGAGTCGCTCACTGTTCAATGGGGGTAGTTAATTACGGTTTTGATTAATCGTTGTTTTTAATTTGATTTTGGTTTATTATTGATTGTTTGATTGGTTTTGACAGGGAGCAGGATGATTATGAGGTGGTGAGGAAGGTGGGCAGGGGAAAGTATAGCGAGGTCTTCGAGGGTATTCACACCACCAATAACGAGAAATGCGTTATCAAGATTCTTAAACCTGTTAAGAAGAAAAAGGTTTCGTCGTCTTCCCTTTCGTTTATTTCGTTTCTTGAATTATATTGTTGCTTGTGGTATTTTATTGGCCTATCTTCATTGGTTGGAGGCTGTATCAGAGAATCAATGGATGAACAACTCTGTGTTGGGAGCCTATTCTGTCACATGAGATTAAATCTCTTGAAGATGACATTTCTTGTGCCACACTTCAAAAATCTTTAATGGATTGTGATTTGAGTGTTATTTTGTGCAATGGGCAATCTTGATTTGTGCTTAATATGTCAACAATTTTGTTTTCGTGATGCCTGATATACTAGAAGTAGCAACATGGGTTGTTCAGAAGTTACATTACAGTACTCCCACATTTATATTGCCATCCTTTCTTTTCTAGTCTAGTCTCTAAAGAAGTGGTGAGTTTGAGGAATCTTGGAAGGTGAATGGATGAATGAAAACATCTGTATTGTTGAGAATTATGAGGATTGTTACTTGAAAACCATGAATGGGATGCTATTGTATAATTTGAATCAGGAGAGAAGTCATTTCTCATATTTTCTTCTGGAAATCATGGATTATAATTGTGAATTGTAAGCAATAGGGAAAATAAGAGAAGAATTGGGGGAGAGGGTGTTGAGAATTAGATAAGTAAAAGAAGAGAAAAATTAACATGGCTGCGAAAATAAGGAAAATATAACGAAGAAAAGAATAATAGGACAATATAATAATAAAGAAAGAAATATGTTTGAGTCTAGAGAATAAAATGAAAAAATTAATAATTAAGAAAGAAAAAAGTTTATTTGTTGTTGCAGTTATTAAAGCACTAGCAATGCTAAGTGCTAGCAGCATTGTTGTCATTTGGATATTCTATTGTGATTGAATCGTATATGAAGCCTCTTCTGGTGCTTTATTTAACCTTTACTATGAAGAGTGATAATCAGCTTCTTGCATTATGTTTTCAATTTGGAGGGAAGAGAGGAAGAATGAGCTGAGTGATAACCATCTTGGTTATTGAAAGTTTTTTCATGTGATTTTTCTCTATCTGTCAATTTTCCAAGTTGTACAGTTGACTGCTGAAATTCGCTAATGCTTTTTTACATTATCTTAGCAGTTGTAGGCATCTCATATTAGACTTTTTGCCTCAAGACTACATTTTTTCAACCGAGCAACCAAAAATGGATTTTTTGCAATTTGTTTTTTAATAATTGGATTACCCTTCCAGCGTTGTCAATTTCATATTTCTGTGTGATTTCATGATGACAACATTTGATCTCTTTCATATGTATCTTCATCTTTATCTGAGAGGAGACCTTATTGAACATTGTGTCTTTGATTTTTAGATTTCAAGCAGGGGTATATGCAATACTGAGGCCTTAGCTTAGATCAGAATTTTTGATATCTATCCTAGAGCAAGACAGATCTCTTTCTGTTTTAAAGAAAAGAAAGCATATCTAGATAGTTTATAGCCATTTCCTGCTGCAGATTAAGTAATTTTGAGGTTATGTGTGATACATAGTTTTTAACTATTGCCAGTCTCTTGATTAATATTGCTAACTTTGTGCAGATCAAGAGAGAGATTAAGATTCTACAGAATCTCTGTGGAGGGCCAAATATTGTGAAGTTGCTTGATATTGTAAGAGATCAACAATCCAAGACCCCAAGTCTTATATTTGAACATGTGAACAATACGGACTTCAAAGTGCTGTATCCCACGCTTTCCGACTTCGATATTAGATATTACATATATGAACTTTTGAAGGCAAGTCTAATTCTCTATCTGTTGTTACAGTTTACATGATCTATAAGATTGAAACTTATAATTCATCATACTTCTGATTCTTCTCTCATGTATGCTTTTGTATACTAGTGAACCAAAGGCCATGCCCTTGCAAGCTTTCGAACATTAGAAAATTAGGCCAATATCTAATGATATTGTTTTCCATCATCAATTGTTTTTCAGTGCCTGTGTTTCCTAACCTTTCAAATACTATGAGCAGTGATGCTAAATTTGATTCAATGGTATTGATTAATTGTTTGGCATCGAGTTCCATCTGATGTAATCAGCTAAAAATTGTAGCTATCCTACCAAAATATGTATAATATTTGCGCGATTGTTCTAAATTAGTTTATCTCTCCCTAACTCCAAAAGAAAAAAAAAAAGAAAATAAAGAAAACTGCAATAAATGTTGAGCGTTGACTTATTCTGATTGAGAATGTGAAATTTTCTTCACCTTTTATATAGGCTTTAGACTATTGTCACTCTCAAGGCATCATGCATCGAGATGTGAAGCCCCACAATGTCATGATAGATCACGATCAGCGTAAACTTCGCTTAATAGATTGGGGACTTGCTGAGTTCTACCACCCTGGGAAAGAGTATAACGTTCGTGTTGCATCTAGGTTTGACATCTTTCTTTTATCTTAGCTCTACTTACCATGTTGTCCTACTGTGATCATTGTGCTGTCTTTATCTGATCAGATATTCTTCCAATTTTTGTTTTGTTGCTTAACCTTAAAACGATAAGAGTATGAATTCTTTTCTCCACGTCTTGTATATTCTTGGTTTACTTAAGATATAGAGACTCATGAAGTGTAATAAAGAGAAACTGAAACCCCAAGTAATAATACTATTTACCAAGATATGGCTTGATAAAAATAATTTTGATATACATCCTTACAGTTAATATTAATGATAAATGAGGTTCTGCAAACTTGCAAAAACTCTGATGTGGTGCTTATATTTGCATGATTGTCATGTTAATAGCTGTTTTTCAGCCGCAGCTCTAATTAATATACCCCAATCTTTCTATAGATGCTTCACTGTAGGCTTTTTTTTTATAGATATACCTTTTTAAACTCCGGTTAAGATTTCAAATAGTCTCTTTCAAAAAAATAAAAAAATAAAAAATCACATGTTCACATATTTTATGTTATGATATTTTATATAGAGTTAGTGCACCTCCCCAATTTCAATTTGCATACTTCTCTTTGAAATGTTCTTACTTATTAAGTCATATTAGTGCCCGTTATTTTAAAGTCACGATGTTGTATAACTTAACCTCAACAACTACTCTGAAGATGAGTTTATAAACTATAAAGATAAATGGATACCTTTTGAAATCTCACCAGAAACTACATCGTGCATCAAACATTGGCTAATATTTGTAGCCTGATTCCAAAATAAAGAATTAGATTCACCTGAACAGGAAGTTGCATTCATAATACAAGATGGAATCTCAAATGTCATTTAAGAAAATTTGAGACTAAATTGCTAAACTTCTGACATTGTTTTCTCCCAATTCTAGTCTTTATAGTCATGGAAAAATCTTTAATAACTCAATTTTATCTGCATCTATTTAATCATAGATATATTTGATGATTTGAATGTTATCATGATGATTTAGTTGTATTAAATTGGTATATGGTTAATAAGACATTATATTCATGGTCAGATAACAAAATCATATTAAACACTTTTATATGGTGCACTGACTTTGAATTTTATATTGCTTGATATTTGAGTCATTTCACATAGTTTCTAGCTTATAGATAATCAGCATCCAGGAAATATAATATTGAGAATAATTTTCTTTGTTGCATGTGGTCTTTATCTTCTGAAATTAAATCTAATAAAGTGCTCTAAAATTTTTCAATCCTATAAAATATTGTTTTATTCTATTCTATTGCATTTTTTTTAAACCTTCATTCCACTACATTTTGGTTTCTTCTTTTCGGATTTAATTACAATTAATTTTATTCCAGAGTACTGCTGTATAAATTGCTTTGTTGTGGTCTTTATCTTCGGAAGTTAAATCTCAAAAAGTTCTGAATTTTTTTAATCTTATAAAATATTGTTTTGTACTACTCAATTGCATTTTTTTTAAACCTCCATTCCATTATATTTTATTTCTTCTTTTGTTATTTAATTACAATTAATTTTATTCCAAAGAACTTGGTGTATAAATTACTCGGAAGAAAGATCTTGAGAAAATTAATACATGTAAATAAGTCATGGTCATAAAGGGTTCAATTTCAAGTGTTACAAAATATTTCTGCACGGAGAATTGGATGGAGTGTCTCATTTAAACTGGGCACTGTAGAATCTGTAAATAATTCGAGATAAGTTTTGCTCAATTTAAAATTTTTGTGCATGTTCCTAATATGATTTCAATACGAAATCTTATCAAATTCAAAATTGACCTAAAAAATTGATGTAAACTAACTAATGTAATCTTTGTGCCAGATTAGAGTACGTCATCTAATAAATGATATCTATCTACAGTCTCGTGTAGAATTTTATAAAATTTATGAATTTAATACGAAATCTTTTTAATTTAAAATTGAAGACCTTGAAAATTGATGTAAAATTAATTATTCCAATCGTTGTGCTGGAGTAGAATACTATGCCATCTAATATATACTATCTACAGTCTAGTGTAGAAATTTTGTGTTGATTGCTAGTTCTTGGGAATATGAATTATAAATTACATCTATAAATGTGTAAAAATGAAGAAGACTTTTCATTCTTCTGACATTAGCTGCATCACGTATCTAAGATTTTAGGTAGCACACTTCTAACTTTGGCTTTGCTGAAACTTATGTTTTTATCATGATTGATATAAACATGAGTGTTGAAAGATTGTAATACGTACATACCTATGTAACAATAGTTCTTAATGATTGATGTAAATATGAATACATGCATGACAAACTTTTTGTTAGTTTGGTTTTTTGCTTCTAGCTGTGTGTTTTAAATGTATCTTCATTTTGCCTTCCCACCATGTGCAGATATTTTAAGGGTCCTGAACTTCTTGTTGATTTGCAAGACTATGATTACTCCTTGGACTTGTGGAGCCTGGGCTGTATGTTTGCTGGAATGGTACACTCTTCTTTTACTGCACATGTATATAATAAAATTTAATGGGTATTACAAATCTGGTCCTGTCAAAGTTCTGGGTGTCCTTTTCAATTAAATAGAATTTTGTGTCACCCTGTTGGTAGATTTTCTGTATGTTAAATTGTACTTCTACTTGGATGCTTACATGATGGGTTGTGCTTTTCAGATATTTCGCAAGGAGCCTTTCTTTTATGGGCATGATAATTATGATCAACTGGTCAAAATTGGGAAGGTATGCTCTAACATGACTAATGATTTAGTGCAGATTTTATGCATCTGTTTACCGTTAGTTTGTCAAGTTTTGTTGAATTGGACTGGGGTTTTAACTTTTTAAGTTAATATCTTCAACTTTTTTCTTTTCAGTCTCTAGGTTTAAGTGCATCTAGCTTATGTTTATGCATATTGAACTTATATACTGGTACTTTTTTTTTATAATTGTGGCGTCAATTGCAAAATTGGTTGCATGTCTATTTGGTGTTGGCAATTTAGTCCCATATGATTTCTTTTTCTCAACTACGTCCAATAACACTTTTAAAATGGCGCAATTTTAGGTTGCTTAGTTTTTGCACGTGTCATTCACGAGTCAAGTGAGCTGCCAAAATTCCATGTAGCAATCAGACTAATGGCTTGGCATCGCTTACTTATGAGACCCCAGCATATTAATCTTAATTAGAAAATCACAAATTAATTATCATCATAATACAAGAAATTGTCATTTTAGGACTAAAGTTAAATCATTTCAAAAGTTATGGACTTAATTGAAAAAAATGATTTATATTGGACTAAAATTGCTAACACCCAATAAATATGGGACCAATTTTGCAAATTACTCGACAATTGTGAGCGCGCTTAACGTGTGACCGGATGCTTACCCGATTTCATATCTGTAAGAGCCACTAGTTTATAATCTTGATACGTGATTTTATTAGGTAATGAAGTCATGATAAATGGCAGGTATTGGGTACGGATGAGTTGAACTCTTATTTGAACAAGTATCGCTTGGAACTGGACCAACATCTTGCTGCCCTTGTTGGAAGGTGAAGTATATGCAACTTTCTACTGTCTTTTTTCCTTTATTATTTATTTAGTTACAAGATAAAGAATATATTCTTGAGTGTCAATCTAGGCATAGCCAAAAACCATGGACAAAGTTCATCAATGCTGAGAATCAACATTTGGCTGTTCCCGAGGTAAGTAGTAAGCTATATGGTTATGTGATGAGATTTCGAATTAAAATCAATTTTAGTCCAGAACTTTTGCCTTTTTCACTAAAGTTCCTAAAAAAAATTAAGTTTTCCAATTTAGTCCCCATAACTCCTTAATTCGTCCAATTTTGGTCTCAAAGTCGCCATAATTTGAAGTACGACGCCGTTTTGGGGCACGACTTTTGGCACTTGGGAATGTAAAATTGGTCCCATAACTTTTGGAATTTCCCCAAAAACGTGCCCAAAATGACATCATACTTCATATTCCAGCAACTTTGGGACCAAAATCGGATCAACTAAGATATTATTGGGATTAAATTGAAAAACTCTATTTTTAGGGACTTTTTTACGGAAAAGGTATTAGTTATGGGGGACCAAGATGAATTTTAACTCTTTGATATTTCTGTTCAAAATTTTAGTCTTGACAATTTGTCTGTCTTCTGAAGGCTATTGATTTTGTTGACAAATTGTTGCGGTATGATCATCAAGAAAGACCAACTGCCAAGGAAGCAATGGTAATGTCCACATTTCTGCTTGTTTGATAACTAAAATCTTGCTAGACTAATCTTCTCTTTAGAATCAATATAGCTCTTAGCTTCCTAGGTATATGTCTTATTTGCCCAGATAAGTTATTAAAATGTGTACAAACTAATAGTATTGAGTTATGATATTACTTATGATAATTGAACTGAAGTGAAATTTAAAGGAAAGAAGTTTGTCAGACTTTACAAGATGATGATTATTGTGATGTTCTTACTTTCTGTAAAGCAACTTGGTAGACCTTTGTATTTTATCTCGGGAGCTGACAAGATTTTTTTCTCAAAGATATGAAGTCCTTCTAAGCATCTTACTCCTTCCATTCCAATTTAACAATTGGTTTTGAGCGTTTCACATAGATTAAGAAAGTCATTCAATACTCGTAATTGTTTTTATAAAATGACTATTATGTCCTTTAGGATGTTTCACATAGGTTCATCCATCTCAATAAAAGAGACATCACAAAAATTCTAAGACAAAGAAAAAACATTAGTTCCCATTGGAAAATCAAAAGCGACTGATATTTTGGAACAAGTTTTTTCTATAAAATGGCAATTAAATTGGAATAGAGGGAGTATAATCTATCTTAAAAGGCGATTTAGTGAGCTTGCGAGCTTGAACGATTACCCCAAGTTATGAAATATCTTTTGTTTTGTTATTTTGTTTGATGAACGGATAGCTGTTTCCAACTCATTTTTGTCAATTATCTGTTGTGTGTCTATTGTGTCGCATTTTGAAAAACGTGCGACAAAAGATTATTGTATCTAACTGTGAATTCAAGAGATTTAGAAATGATATTCATGATGTACTTAATTGTGATTATACGTAGTGATTATACTTGGTTTCCCTATTTTCCAATTCAAAGCTCAATCTGTTGTAGTTTCCTGTTCATTGTGCCTCCAGTTGTGGATATTTTTAACATTTATCTTGAATAAAATAAATCTAAGAGTTGATGCTATTGTCCTAATTTTCTTACAGGCCCATCCTTATTTCTACCCGGTGCGGAACACAGAAAACCGCAGAAATCGTGGCCAATAGGACTGAGCAAGAAGATGTTCAAGTTCTTGGTGCCTAAGTTTTCTTGTTTGCTATTTGACTCGGTATTGATCATTTATCCAGCTGATTAAAGTTCAGTTGCTCAACATGGTTGTGCTTGTTGTCATCTGATTTATCCACAAGTGTGTTACTTTTAAACAAATTCGTGTCCTTTCTTTGTGGTGTACGATTAAGATCTTATGAATTAGACATTTGTTTATGATTCATGGTTGATTTTCCTGATTAAGATGTTATGCTTGCAAGGAAAGGAAGCATACAATTTTGGGTTCTTTGATGTATGTTCTATTTATCTTGGCAGAGTTCTGGCATTTGTACTTGTGGCAATTCGTGTTTTTGTTTTCGCACAATAAAATTAAGTGCGCGCGCGATAAGAAAGAATTCGTGGCGACACAAAATGAAAATTTTCATGATTTTTAATTTTATTTAATGATAATACATGTTATACGGTATTATACAGCATGATAGGAAAAGTATAAAATTTTCAATAAAATTATGAATCTGGGGGTGGTTCGGTATTAACGTGCTGGAAATATCGAATCATACCTTATTGAAATTTTTTATATTAGTAAATCCATGCTGATGCTGTGTTGAAAAATTCGATTTACTGAAAGATTGGTATACTAAACAATGCATGTATCGTATCGATATTTCTTATTGGTATATTGAACCGAATTTTGGTATGTATTGAATAATTGGTACTCCATCCATCCTGCTTTAGATTGTCCATTCACTGTTGACTCGTGTTTTAGTGAGCGAATTGTTTATTAGTATTTGAAATGACAAATTTTTTTTAAGGTGGTGTATAATAGTCATATCCCTCAACTATTCCCCATTTGCTTTAAAAGTCACTTTATAATTTCATATATTAATAAACAACTCGCTTGCTAAAATACGAACCAAACAGTGAACATCAATCTAAAACATGATGGAGGGAGTATATATATCGTTTCATATCGAAATTTTGGCATTACCGCTTATACCGTAATTATTACCGAAAAAATCTTGTATTCTAAGAACAATAATCTATTTCCTTAAAAAAAAAGAATAATAATCTATTTTAACAAAATATTCTCAATAGTGCAACACGAATCACGATGGATATTAAAAATAATACTCACTCTTTGGGCACTAACCACAGTCTGTAGTTTATCTTTCTCACTTTAGTAAAAATCATAGACCGTATATGCAACTTTCTTTCTATTCGGGATTTTGAATCTCAATTGTAATTCGTGCAAAACACTTAAGTACCCACTCCCTTCAACAACTCAAAAAGACATTTCATCACTAATCACATAGTTAGCTGTGAGGATTCAAAGCACTTACTTCCGCCACCCATTGGGATCATAATTTAACAATAGTAGCATGTCCCGATATTTTGTTCGCTCTCATCCTTCAATGTCCGAGTCCCCTTTTCACAATGCGCCCAATATTTACTCCTCACTTAGGAGCTACAAACGGCTTGTTTGAATCCTTTTTTTTTTTGACCGTTTTTTACATGAATACTCATCACTCTCAGTATCTGTGTCTATTGTGTTTGATTTTTCTGACGGAGTTGGCAACTAATGAGAAGATTTTGATTCCGTTCTAAAAATCAAATTTATTAGGAAGTTGGACATATTAATGAGAAGATTAATGAGAAGAAGAGCAACAACCCTTGTGCAGAAAGAGGCATGTAGTAAAGATTATTTTTAAATCATTAATTACGACAAATCTCATCATCTCTCTAGTAATTAATTTCAAATAAAAACGAAACCAAATAAAAGCATAATTGTCAATAAATCTGCGTCAATATCCAACAACAAAATAAGAATACTCATTATGAATTTTCATATTCAATCAACATAATCAATTTCTATAAGAAATCCCTCTTTTAAAGATTTTCTATGTTCACAATGTGACATATATGATATGCTATATCATATATAGCATCCAATGACGTCCCAAATTGTACCAAAATCAAGAACTAGAAACCACGTCAATGTTCATTATATACCAAGATATGCCTTCATTGAATCATTATTGTTGGTATTCCTGCTATTGATAGGTTCACAATGTTCACGTCAATTTTTCATCGTATAATAGACATTCACGTCAATTTTCACAGTGTTCATATAAATCATTAATAGGTGCTCCTTCAATGTATTGTTTATTCATTGGAAAGAAGAAACTGAAAGAAAAAATAATTGTGATTCGTGGTGAAAAGTTAGTGACACTGTGTGAGAGAGTGAGAGAAAATAATAAAAAGAATAAGTAGATTACATGTATAACTGTGGAAAACCACATTTAAAGGATAAACAAAGACGGATTGAAAGAAGAACAGTAAGAGGCACATCTTGGGGGGAGGGCTCAAATAAGATTTAGGGTTTTCTAGATATTATTATAATTTATAGTAATTAATTAAGGTATTTTCGGTACAGTTTATATCGAAATATATCGACATACCAAATACATAATTTTTTAAGTATTTTTTATATATACCGAAATGTCGCCGTATATATAATGTTCATACTGTTACCGTATCTAAATTTTCGGTACAACATCATATCGTACCAAAAATTTCAGTAAATTTGGTATTTTTTCGGTACGGTAAGTTCGATATACCGAAAATTCGGTATTTTTTTCCCACCCCTAGATACAAGTATACAATTTTCAATAAAATTATAAATACCAAGTATACATTTAGAACTTTTAGCTCAATCGGCTGACACAAACATAACACGAATAAGATATGTGTTCATAAGTGTCCATTTATGTTATTTTCTAGAGTTATTCATAATGAAAAAGAGTGTTGCAGTTGACGTTAGCTCTCAACAACTTGAGGGATACAATAGTTAAGCATTTTGCGATGTTGATGCTATATATTGCTGAGTTGTTGAGGGATGAATTCATACTTGATTATGATGATCAATTTCAAGGTTTTTTCATTGTTTTCCATGGGTTGATTTAGGGATTTCTAGATGCATGGATGTTAATATAGGAATATAGTTGCATGATTCTTGTAGGTCCCGAACGGATTTCGTGAGGGCAGAAGTCTAGAGGGGAGGGGTGAATAGACTTCTGAAAACTTTTCGTGCAAGATTAGGTGTGATGACAGGTTGCCTGATCAGAGTGCGAGTGAATCAGTTTGGACTGCTATCCAACTTACTGATCGCCTGATGGCAGATCCGTTCGGTGTCTACCAGTTTAACTGATGTGCGGAAGCTAGTTTTAACCCGTGTGAAAAACCAGTTTTAAGAAATCAGATTCTGCAGTCTGTTTTCAATTAGATGGCTAAAGTGTCAAAACTGATCAAATCAGTTGCATGATGCAGACTGATCCTAACTCAGAATATATATGCAGTTTAAAACTAGTTGTGTGCAGTTGTGTAAAACAGTTAAGAGCAAGTAAATACACACAAGATTTTTATAGTGGTTCGGACAACCAGTCCTACCTCCACTCTTCCCTATCACAAGGGGCACCAACTTAACCAACTGGACTTAGTTTATTGTGTTAGTCCAACGTATTACAACCAAGAGATGTTTTAAGAGTTCTCACTTAACCGATCCCAGAAATCAGAACTAGAAACCCTAGTATGAAATCTTGCTAAAACAAACTTAACCTAACTTTTAGGTTTGGGTAAAGATTTGTTGTTGTTCCAACTGGAAATCTATCCTAGTGTTTATGTAGCCTAAAGCTAGAGGATGAGATTTCTATGCTAAGAACAATGGGATGAACACTTTAGAAAATAATCTTGAATTTTGTGTTCTTCGTGCGGAAATCTTGATATAGCTTGAGCTTGATGATAATTTCCGTGTCTTCACTCTGAAGACTGATCCCATATTTATAGACCTCGAAATCAAAGAGCTGTTGGAGAGCAATTTGAATTTTAGGCTATATTTGGTAGGTTGCAGGATTGATTTGACGTGCTCCAGGAAGGCCATGTCGTCTTTGTGCATATTTGTCCTTTGTAGCAGTTTACCCTGATACGCCATATCCTGCAATGTCAGCATTGTACATACGTGTCGATCCTTTATTGGCTAACAAGGACACTTATTCGGCGTCATTGTAAGTCTAACTATGTTGACATTCTTCTGGTCTGATTTTACACAGTATGTTATGGATAAGTAGTTAAGCTTATCACTTTGCTGACTTAACTGAACTGATCAACACTTCTACTGATCAGTTGCATTGAGTCTACTGATATGGTTGTCTTAGCTTCAACCAATCGACTCTGCTGATGTCTTCATAGAATAGGTCTTCTGGTCTTCAAGTAAAGTTTTCTTGATTTCGCTACTGATCTTTCGCTGCTGATCTTCTCTACTGATCTTCCACTGCTGATCTTCGCTACTGATCTTCCGCTGCTGATCTTGACTTGACTTGTGCAATTTGATTTCCTCCTCAAAAGTGACCTAGTCTAATACATCAGTTGTCTAACATGTTCAACTGGTTTCCTATCATATCATCAGTCGACTAACAGGTTCGACTGGTCCTATTACAACTGTTTTGGAACTTCCATCAAAACTATAAATTTCCCAACAATTTTCCCTTTTTTGATGGAACCAAAACATTTTCCAGAAAGAATGCTGAACAATATTAAACAAAAGTAAAAAGAGACAGAGAATCAGAAGACAACGAGAGTTTGTCTTAAGATCAGAAAAGTAGAATTTTCATTAATGATAACATTTTTACAAGTACATCAAATCCTATTCTGATCTTTTACAAAAGAAATCTTCTGATCCGCAGTACCTCTCTTCCTCCGGAACAACACACATCTCGAACAATCTTGCCTTGATTTCTGCTACCTTGCTTTCTTCAATAATGTCATCTTGTGCCAGACACATGTTTAACGTAGCATTAAAGGCAATTTTGTCGAGCTTTCCATCTGCTGTCTTCTTGTACTCCATGATCTCGACTTCGGGGGCAACTGGTATGCAGCTTAACTTATTGGCCTCCCTCATTACATTCTCATAGAATTTTGGATGTTTGTTACTCAACCAGTCTCTAAATATCTCGTTGATTTCGACGTTGGTTGGAATAACCTGATTGATGTATGCCAATATATACCATTCTCTCTTAATCTTTTTCCATTCAGCCACCATGTTCCTATCCGACCTTACAATCACATCAACATCACTATCCAGAATAGGTTCAACAAAATGTGAACCTTCACCTGATTCAGCAACGAGTCCCTTCTTCTTCTTTTGCTTGTATGCCTTGTCAAGACTCGATGCTTCTTCCATTCTTCTTTTTCTGTCCAACTGAGCATTTCTTAACTCTTCAGCTTTTCGCTTTTCGGCAAGATCCAACAATTTCTTCTTTGACTCAGTAGCAGGTTTCTTGTCTTTCTTTGTTGCTGATCTTGCCTTTTCATTTGATTCCGTTGATGAAGAGATGCCTTCAGTTCCTTCCATAGTTGCAGCTGTTCGAGCATCCTTCTGAATCCTTTTCTTGTCGAGCTTTATCTGGATGCTAGCCACATAGTTTTCCACCTGGTTGAGCCTATCTTGAATTTCAGCATCTTTCTCTCCTTTCCCCTTTTTGGTTCCCTCAAAAAACGTCTCCAATTAAGTGCTGAGGTTACCAATTGATTGGACAAGAGATTGCCGCATTGCTTTCACAACAGGAGACTCAATACCAGTTTCAGCTCTGACCTGATCAACAATTGCCAACATAGATGTTTGGGCAGTATCCACCACATTGTTGACCTTGCTGAATAGAGTGTCAAGCTTGTCAGCAGCTGAGTTGACCTGTTTGGTTGCTTCAGAAAGCTCATTTTTCATTTGGGTAAACTGGGCCATCTTTTCATTCATCATCAGCGTGAATTGCTGATTCATTATTTCTTCAATCTTGGCCATACGCTCGTTCACCTCAATAATCTTGTCAACAGTAGTATCTCTTAACTCTTCAGAAATGCGTGCGTAATGAGATGCTACCTGCTCCCTCTCATGGTGAATGGCTTTCTCGATTTGGCGAGGAACAAAAAAGCTGACATCGTCCATGAACATATGTGCCATATTCGCCCTGAATGAGTTCTTGATATACTTCATCAGATTCTCTTCAAAGAATGGAGAAGTTTGGAGAATCTGCACGACCTGAGTTGCTGCTGTTGAAGGGCCTTCGACCTCCATTTCATCAGCTTGACTGGCCCCAGTAGTCAGGTCTATGAAGTGTTCGGCTGATTGTGCCTCAGCTGATGGGGACTCTATTCGCATCTCCCACATCAACGTCATCGGCAGCTTCCACAGGTGCCTCAACGATCCTGGCCTGCTTGGCTGTCTGCTCTGTGTCGGCCATTTGTTCAAAGATTTCTTCAATGCTGATTGGGCCGACATCAGCAGCTTGTTCATCCTCATCAGAATGTGGCATATTTCGCATGACTCTGTTGTACTTGACCATCTTATGGGTCATCTCCCTATGAATGGGAGTATCTGGCATACCCAACTATCTTGTGATGAGTCCTGCAACAGCATCATCTGACAAGAGATCCGGTGCAGTTTCTACCACCGCAACCTTCCGCATCTGCAGCTCATATCCGAGGAATGAGTGAACGCCACCCTTATGCTCCAAAACCTCCCCAAAATCCTCAAACTTCTTCAACCGAATGTCCCGCCATGTAAGCACATCCAGTACAGTAGCCTTGGTATCTGGTTTGAGGGCTAGTTTTGGGTATCGTTCCTCAATCATCTTCTCCAAACGCCTTCTGATGATTTTCTCAGTAAGGGATAAGGCTTCTGCTTGGGGAGAGGATGATGGGAGAGGAGGAGACGACACATCAGACTCTGGGACTGCTTGTACTGGCTCAATAGTTTCTGGAGCCTCCCGATCAGGTGATGAGGCCTCCAGATTGGAAGAATCAGTAGAGGCCAGTAGAACAGTAGGAATTGGCTCAGTCTGCGCAGGGCCCGTTGATGCTTGGCTGGGCCTTTGGGTAGCTTGCTGATCGGAATGCGATCATCATCAGAATTAGACGACTCGTCCACCAGTACCGTCTGCCGCTTCTGTTTACCCTTACAATCTACCTCCATCATTGATGCAGATCTTGCCTTTTTGGCAGCTGGTTCCTTGATGACAACCCCCTTTTTTTGCTTCCTGGTGGTTGTCTTCCTCTTCTGACCACCCTTACCTGCCCTTCGAACTTCCAGTGCTGATTTAACAGCAGCTTCAGCAATGTCATCAGCTGGGCCAGGTAGCAGACAGTTGATGATCAACATTTTCTTGTGTGCAAGCTTGTATGGGATCATCTCATCTTCGCTCCAGTCTCTGTCCCTCATAAGGTCAATTAGAATGAGAGAGACCTTATGCAACAAGGTAATTTTGGCAGAAAACACTACTTTCCCTCCTTCCACCACAAACTTGTCCGATTCTTCCAGCAATCTCCTCTTCAGAAACCCCAACCAATTGATCCTCGCATTGTGGATGATTGCAGTCATGATCCGGGCTTTCTCCTGCGTGACCGCATCCAAACTGTAGGTGATGCCTACTATAACTTTCTGGACAATATCGAACAAGAGTCGATATTTCCTCTTCAGCATAGGTTTCTTGAAGCCCTTGGAATGATGAGCATCCGCAGGCCGTAGAAGATTCTTGATAATCGCACTTTCTTCAGAGGCCAAATATGCGTCGGGCATGATGCCATCCACCGGAGCTAGAAGTCGAAAGATTCTGAACAGGTCATCATCGGTGATTTCTAAGTGTTCCCCCTGAACCTCCGAGTATAATACGCCCTCGTGGTCTCTCAGATGGTATAAGAATTCAAGAGCACCGTCCAAGAGATTCGAATGCACTTTTCGAACAAAGATCGTCTTGAAGCCCGCGATCCTTTAGCAATTTTAGAATCTCAAGGGACTCTGGATCCGTGGTGGTTCGAAAATTGACGCACCGTTCTTCTATAACCTCATCAGTAAAATTCCTGAAGATTGGATCTTCGGGTTCCGGTGAAGCATGATATGATGAGTGGGCGGTCTATGCAATTTGACGCACTTTTGGAGCCATTTCTGCAAAAATTGGTAGAATAATTAAAATCGAGTTCTCTATATAAAATCTTCAAATAGAAAAGAGAAACCCTAGATTAATTACCAGATATGAATACACAAGAGATAATAATGAGAAAAGAGTATGAGATTTGCAGGAAAAATTTGCAGAGAAGCTTTAAACTATTGTGAATTTTGCAGAGAAATTTTAGGGTTTGTGAATTCGTACAAATGATGAATAAAGCTAGTTTAGAAAGAAGAGGGAAAGATAAAAGGTTTTGAATCGGAACTGAAGCGTCGCTTAATCTAGATCAATGGTCCAGATTAATCGATTTAAAAGAATTGGGAATCATGCGGTGAGAAAGACAATAGATTGCAGCTTTTTGGATTTAAAACCGTGTAATTAATGTATTTAATACATATTCCTCGCGTTCGCATTAAATGCTCTGCAGGACTTGCGTCATTAAAGTATGTGTACAGTAAAAGCGAATAAGGTTTAGGTAAATGCTCTGCAGGACTTGGGTCATTAAAGTATGTGTACAGTAAAAGCGAATAAGGTTTAGGTAAAACATATGATTAATAAGTAAAGACAAGGAACAAAAATGCATATCTGTTTGACTGATATTGTAATCAGCCAATACCACATGGAGTCTGACAATTTCTGTTGATCTTAGTTTCTCCCTAATCCTTATTATTTCCCAACAATGTCCCACTTATCTGATCCGTTCCCCCTTCATCTGATATCCCTTTTCTGATCAGTTCCTGACTGATCTTTCCTTATCTGGCACCTTACTCAACTGATCCTCCTTATCTGGTCAATCTCTTAACCAACTGGTCTTGGAGACCAGTCAACCAAACATTTCTGGTGCACTTTCTCCAAGGTCCAGAAGTCCTAGCTCAGTACATAGTTCTCTGAATCTAATTTCAGCTAGTGGTTTGGTTGAGATATCAGCTCTCTGCTATCAGTATGGATCTTTTCCATTCTGATGTTCTTCTTTTCAAAATGATCTCTTATAAAATGATGTCTGACATCCACATGCTTGCATCTTGTATGTAAACCAGGATTCTGAGTAATTGCAATAACACTATTACTGTCACAGAATATAGGTACGTTCGTAGCTACAATGTTATAATTGCAATAGCACCCTTCTCATTTTGTAACTTCTTGAGCAGCTCGTGTATCTTTGTTATTGTCTCATTCTTCGTATATAAGAATACCACCCAGGTAAACTTGGAATAATCATCCACGATCACCAGAGTGTATTTACGTCCGCTGAGACTAAGTGGGGTAACTGGTCCGAATAAATCCATATGGAGCAGTTGCAATACTCTGTTGGATGCTGGTCCTGGGATTCCCTTGAATGAGGCTTTAACCTGTTTTCCCTTCTGACATGCGACACATGTCTGATCCTTAGAGAATACCTCATTCGGGAGACCCTCAACCAGGGACATCCTTGCTATCTTGTTAAGAGTTTTAAAGTTCAGATGGCTCATTCTCTTGTGCCAGAGCCAACTGCTGCTTTTGGAACTCTTAACAATCAGACATGCATTTCTTGGACAACTGTTCCAATATGCAGTGTAAATTGTTCCTTTTCTTGAACCAGTTAACAAAATCTGTTGAGTAGCTCGATTCTTGATAGTGCATTGATCAGTTGAGAACTCAACACTGAATCCGTTGTCACAGAATTGTGAAACCGATAACAGGTTATGCTTTAAACCATCGACATACGAGACTCCAGTAACCTGTACATCATCATTCTCTAAGGTTCCGAAACCTCTGGTAAAACCAAAGTTATCATCACCAAAGAGTACACGTGGGCCTTCTTGTTCTATGTATGAGCTAAGGAGATGTTTGTTTCCAGTCATGTGCCTTGAGCATCCACTATCGATGTACCAAATAGTTGCTTATACACCTCCTTTATTGGCCAAACCCACGCGAACCTGCAATCAGATCAGGCTTTAGGTACCACAGTAGAATCGAGTCCTGAGGGGGTTAGAAATACCTTTCGGGATCCAAACAAATCTGGCACCTTTGTTGAAAACAGAGGGCTTGATTTGTCTCCCATAAACATCTACATAATCATACGTATCTTCATATGTAATCTGGTCAGTATGATCATTAGTGTGATCCTTGGATGAATCAGAAGACTTGGGATTTTTTACTAATATTTGTCTTCTTTTAATCCAGTGGGGCTCAGGTGCAGCAGCCCTAGGTTTCTGATTGTAAGGGTAGGTTCAACTACTACCATTAAAAGATTCATATCTTTTTGGCATATATGGTCTTAGCAGTTTACCCTTAGCTTGCTTGTTAGGCAGCTTGACCTGATTAGGTTTCAGATCAGATTTTCCCTTGAGAGGTTGTCTTTTCTGATTCCTAATCTGTTGATCAGGTTGAGGTTTCTTCAGAAGAACAGGGTTCTTCTGTTGATTCCTCGGCTGATGTTTGATCAGTTGGGGTCCATTTATTTCCCCTTTCTGATCAAACACTTGCCTTGCCTGGTCAGCTGATCCTTTTCCCTTATCTGATACAGATTTCGCTTTTCGTGTATCTTGATCAGAAACTCGTTTGATTACACTTTTATGAAGTGAACCAGACGGGGCTTTTGAGGATACAGAAGGGTTTTCATACCCAATTCCCTTCTTATTAGTTGACGTTCGAAAATAGTTGTTCAGATCTTGAACAGTCTTAGATGATTTCGTGAAAACCTCTATTTTCTTACGCAAACTATCCTCAGTTGTTTTTAGACTCTCATGCAGTCGGAAGAGTTCATCAAACTTACCTTGAAGGATTTTGAGATCATCAGCTTGCTGTTTGTTAATGGCTAACTGTTCCTTAATCAGTTTATCCTGAACAGAAGATCTGACTTTCAGAACTTCCAGTTCTGTAGTCATCTTCTGAACAGTTTCAGCTTATTTTAGTTCAACAGCTTTTCTTGTAGCATTTTCTTTAACAAGCTGAATATTCTCTATCCTTAGCTTGTCGTTCTCAGCTTCCACTATAGTATAAGTGTCTACTGCATTGGAGAGATCATCAAGCAATTACTCACTGTGGAGCTGCAGGTCAATCTCTTCAGCAGGTGTGCTCAGCACAGCTGGTGTGGAAACAGAAAACACAGATGGTTTAGAAGATACCTCAGATTGATCTTCTTCCTTGGCCATGAGACAGATGTCATCATCAGATGAGAACATCAGATCATCAAAGTTGTCGAAGTCATCAGCATTGCTCATCAGCCAGAAATCCTCTACAGATGAGTAACCAGAATCTTTTGATGGCAGATAAGAGTCATCTATTCCAGTAGTGTCAGCAACCATAACTTTCCTATCTCTGTATCGTTGCTCTCTCCTATTCCTCTTATCTTCTCTCTCTCTAGGCGTCAGGTCAGGGCAGTCTGCACTGTAGTGGCCTGGTTTCTGGCAGTTGAAGCAGACTCCTCTCTCCACTAAACTTCTTCTGGCAGGTGAGTCATGTCTTCTGTATGATCTATCAGGTAACTTCCCGGTTTACCTTTGATCTGAATTTCTCCTTTCTGATTTGTGATCTTCAGCATGATCATCTCTTTTCTTTTCTCGTTGGTCGTCTCTTCTGTCATCAGATCTGTTTCTTTCCTGTGATCTGTCAGACGATCTTCTTTCTCTTCCTCTGCTATTCTGATAGTCTTTGTAGAATCTCCTATACTTTCCTAATTGAATATTTGATCTTTCAAGCTTTCTGGTGAGTAGAGCAATCTGTTCAGCTTGACTAACAATGTTTCCAATAGGCTCAGAAGATTTTGAGCAGCTGCCGCCTGCTTTGAATGCTACTGCTTTTGTTGTTGTAGGTGTGGTTTCGGCAGATGACTCATCATCTTCTTCTTGCCCTCTCTCAATCAGATCGTATTCATGGGCTTTCAGATTTAAGAACAAACTGCTCGGCTTCATCTTGGCTATATCCTGGCAGTCCTTGGTCACAGTAACCTTCATATCCCATTTCTTCGTAAAATATCTCAGAATCTTGTAGTTGATATCCTTGTCGGTCATTTCACGTCCTAACTCTCTGAGCTTGTTGATCGACATGGTAATCCTTCCATCTTGCTGGTTGATTGTCTCATTGGGCAGCATCTTGAGTTTCTCGAACTTAACCAGTTCGGCCTGTAATCTGCTGTCCTTTATCTGATCGTTTCCTTCGCATATCTCAGCTAGAGTGTCCCACATCTGCTTCGCAGTCTTGAGGTATTTGATCTTCTCTCTTGTGATCTTATCCATAGTCTTCATGATGATGTGTCTTGCAACCGTATCCAGATTTGACAACTTTCTTTCTTCTGCATCCATCAGAGATGGACTTTTTCTGATTCGAGCTCCAACTGGAAAATCTGGATCACCTCCTTCAGCTGGATTGTTGTGGTAGATGATGATAGGTCCTTGTTTAAGAACTTCCATCATTCTCACGCTTATAGCTCCCAGATGATTGCTCATGAGTATGACCAATCTGCATACTCATCATAGAAAACTTGGGTAGATCATGATACATACGGGATGTATTATCCATGCTTAGTGAGTTTTGAAAACAGATGAAGTTTTAAAAATGGTTTTTCAAGATCTGTTCAAGTGACCACAATGGTTCTTCCTCAAGAACCGATGCTACTCAAAAGTCGATTGGTCCAGTAGAACCCACCGCTCGATACCACTTGTAGGTCGAATGGGTTTCGTGAGGAAGAAGTCCGGAGGGAAGGGTGAAAAAGACTTAAGAAAATTTACCGTGCAAGATCGGGGTGTGATGACGGGGTTGCCCGATCGAGTGCGAAGTGAATCGATTGGGTGATATCAACTTCTTGATCGCGATGGCGGATCCGGTCGGTGTCTATCAATTTAAGCGATGTGTGGAAAGCTAGTTTTTTAACCGTGTGAAAAACCATTTTTAAGAAATCGAGATTCTACGATACGTTTTTCAATCAGGATGACTAAAGTGTAATCGATCGATCGAGTTTGCGATGCCGATCGATCCTAACTTAGAATATATATGCGATTTAAAACAAGTTTGTGCGGTTGTGTAAAAAACAGCTTAGAGCAAGTAAATACACACACGATTTTTTTATAGTGGTTCGGACAACCATTCTACGCCCACTCTTCCCTATCACAAGGGCACCAACTTAAGCAATCGGATTTAGTTTATTGTGTTAGTCCAACACATTACAACCAATGATGTTTTAAGAGTTCTCACTCAACCGATCCCGTAAATCGTAACTAGAAACCCTAGTCCAAATCTTACTAAAACAAACTTAACCTAACTTTTGGGTTTGGGTAAAGATTTGTTGTTGTTCCAACCGAAATCTATCCTAGTGTTTATGTAGCCTAAAAACTAGAGGATGAGATTTCTATGCTAAGAACAATGGGATGAACACTTTAGAAAATCTCATACATATTTCGAAGTTAGGATCGCCAAGATCAAGCAATCGATCCGACGACTTTTGACTCCTTGGTCACCGATTGAAAAACAGACTCGAGAATCCGATTTGTTAAAAACGGTTTTTCACATTTGGTATAACTAGCTTCCGTGACAATCAATTAAATCGATAGACACCTAATCGATCGGCCATCAAAGGACAAGAAGTTGATATCATCCATACCGACCACTTCAAGACTCGACAAAAGAAACCCGCTTTCACACCGATCCGAGAAAAAGTTTTTCGAAGTCTATTCACCCTCCCCCTAGACTACGCCCTCACAAAAACCCATTCGGGACCTACAAAGTGGGACGAGCAAAGGGTTCTATGGACCACTAGCTTTGAATATCATCGATTTCTTGAGGAAGAACCTTTGTGGTCACTTGAGCAGATCTTGAAAAACTGTTTTTAAAACTTCACCTATTTTCTAAAACTCACTCAGCATGGACAACACATCCGACATGCATCATGATCTTCCAAAGTTTACCATTGATGATTATGCAAATTGGGCCATAATCATGAGCAACCATTTGGGAGCCATCAACAACAGGATGATGGAGGTTCTAGAACAAGGACCAATCCTCATCTACCACAACAATCCAACAGAAGGTGGTGACCCAGATTTTCCAGTTGGCTCTCGAATCAAAAAGAGTCCAGCCTCGACGGACGCCAAGAAAAGGAAGTTCGTCAACTCGATACGGTCATGAGACACATAATCATGAAAACAATGGATAAGATCACACGAGAAAAGATCAAGTATCTCAAGACAGCCAAACAGATGTGGGATACACTTGCTGAAATGTGTGAAGGAAATGATCTGATTAAAGATAGCAGACTGCAAGCCGAACTGGTGAAGTTCGAGAAACTTAAGATGCTACCAAATGAAACCATCAATCACCGATGGGGAGAATCACTATGTGGCCAACAAGCTACAGGTGAACTTGGATGAGAAATGTCGATAAAGACATCAACTACAAGATCTTGAGATCTCTCGACTAAGAAGTGGGATAAGGAAAGTCAGCGTTGATAAAGGATTGTCAAGATATTGCTAAGATGAAGCCAAGCAACCTGTTTCTGAGTCTGAAAGCCCATGAGTTCGATCTGATTGAAAGAGGGCAAGAAGAAGAAGACGAGTTGCCTGCCGAAGCCACACCTGCCACATCAAAATCAGTTGAATTCAAAGCAGCCGACAACAACTCAAAGTCTACTGAACCTGTTGGAAATATTATAAGCCAAACTGAACAGATTGCTTTGCTAACCAGAAAACTTGAAAAATCTAACATTCAACTTGGTAAGTATCGTAGATTTTACAGGGATTATCAGAACAGTAGAGGAAGAGATAGGAGTCCAGGTGATAGATCTCCAGAAAGGACCAGATCTGAAGACCGAAGAAATGATCATAGAGAAGATCGCAGAGAAGATAAGAAAAGAGATGATCGATCTGATGAAAGGAGAGACAACAAATCAGAAAGGAGAAACTCAGACTACAATCAGACAGGTAAGTCACCCCGATGATTCTATCGATTTAAATGACTCACCCGCGTATAGTTCCGGATTGGAGCATGTTTCAATGGTGGAGAAACCAGTCATTCTGTAAGCATTGCCTTGGGACCGTAATCAAAAGAAAAGAAGAGAAGTTTTAATAGAAGAGAGCAACCAGATAGAGACAGAAAGCCATGGTTGCCGATACATGAGGATTGATGATTCAGATTCTTCTTTCGAGGATTCGAGCTACTCATCCGTAGAGAAGACTTCTGCCCGATAAGTAATGCCGATGATTTCTACCACTACGATGATCCGATATTCTCTTTCGATGATGAAATCTGCCCGATGGAAAAGAAGAAGACCAAATCGAGGTAACATCTAAACCTTCTATGATTTTTCGATTCCACACCAACCGTGGTTGAAAGCACACTTTTGGAGAGATTGACCGCAGTTTCTATAAGTGAGCAATTGCTTGATGATCTCTAACGCAGAGACACTTATACAATAGTGGAAGCCGAAAACGATAAGCTAAGGATTAAGAATATTCAAATTTTGTTAAGGAAAATGATATCGAGAAAAGTAACGAATCAAATCACCAAATCGTTTCAGAAGATGATCAAGAACTGGAAATTTCGAAAGTCATTTTCCGATTAGATAAATCGATTAAAGATCAGCTAGCTATTAACAAAAAGCAAGTTGATGATCTTAAAATCCTACAAGCTAAGTTTGATGAACTCTTCTGATCGCATGAGAGTCCGAAAAATAAATGAGGATAGTTTATGTAAGAAAATATGTGTTTTCAATAAATCTTCTAAAACCGCTCAGATATGAACAACTATTTTTGTACGCATAACCAATAAGAAGTGAATCGGGTATGAAAACCATTCTACATCCTCAAAAGCCCCGCATGATTCACTTTAAAAGTGTAATCAAACGAAGTTTCGATATAGATACATATATAAAAAAAATCAGATTCGATAAGGGAAAGAGACCACCGAACAAGTAAGACAAGTGCCCAATCGTAAAGGGAACATAAATGGACCCCACCGATCAAGCATCAACCGAGGAATCAATAAGAAGAACCCCTTCCTCAAGAGACCTCAACTCGATCAACAGATTAGGTATCGTAAAAGACAACCTCTCAAAGCGGAAATCTAATCAAACCTAATCGTGGTCACCGCCTAACAAGCAAGCTAAAGGTAAACCGCTAAGACCATCTACGCCAGAAAGATATGAATCTTTTAATGGTAGCACCATACCTACCCTACATAATCGTAAAACCTAGGGCTATCGCAGACCGAGCCTCATCGGGTTAAAAGAAGACAAACAAAGAAGAAAAAATCTCAAGTCTTCCGATTCACCTAAGGCTCACACTCATAATCATACTAATTTAATGCATATGAAGAGACGATGAATATGTAGATGTTTACGGGGACAAATCAGCCTTCCGATCTATCCGACATAATAGAAGTGCTCGCTTGTATGGATCCCTAAAACCAACTCTAACCCTCAGACCCAATCCTAAAGGGTACCTAAAGCCCGATTTGATCATGAGGTTCGCTGGTTTGGGCAACAATGGTGGTGGTGTGTACAAGCAACTATCCGGGTACATCGATAGTGGATGCTCAAGACACATGATCTGAAGCAAACATCTCCTTAGCTCTTACACGTAACAAGAAGGCCCACGGTACTCTTTTGGTGATGATAACTTTGGTTTTACCAGAGGATTCGTAATCTTAGAAGAATGATGATGTATGTTACTAGAGTCTCAGATGTCGAAGGTTTAAAGCATAATCATATCGCTTTCACAATTCTGCGACAATGGATTCAGTGTTAAGTTCTCGACTAATCAGTGTACTATCAAGAATCAAGCCACTCAACAGATTTTGTTAACTGGTTCAAGGAAAGGAACGATATATACAGCAGATTGGAACAGTTGTCCAAGAAATGCATGCCCGATTGTTAAGAGTTCCAAAAAAAAGGTTGCTCGCATAAGAGAATGAGTCATTTGAACTTTAAGACTCTTAACAAGATAGCAAGGATGTCTTTGGTTGAGGGTCTTCCGAATGAGGTATTCTCTAAGGATCATACATGTGTCGATGTCGGGAGAAAAACAGTAAAAGCCTCATTTAAAGGAATCCTCGACCAACATCCAAAGAGTATCGCGAATCGCTTCACATGGATTTATTTGGACCAATTACGCCATTAGTCAACGACTAAATATACCCGTAATCGTGGGATGATTATTCCAAGTTTACTCTGGTTGTATTCTTGTATAAGAAGAATGAGACAACAACAAAGATACCCGAAGCTACTCAAGAAACTACACAATGAGAAGAGGTCAAGATAGTAAAAATCAGATCAGATAAAGGTACATAATTTCTGAACTCTTTTATTACTGATTTTTGCACTAAGTTTGGTATACATCATGAGACATCAGCTACAAAAACACCACAACAAAATGGAGTAGCAGAACGGAGAAAAAAAAACACTAAAAAAAAAGAAGTTCGCCGAACTATTTTAATTTAACATGCAACCAAAAGCCAAGCGTAAGCCATCAACATCGCATGTCATACTCGTAATGAGATGTTCTCCGACTAAGACTCACTTCAAAACACCCTATGAATCGTGGGAAGGGCGTAAAACCCCGTGTTTCTTACTTCCATGTTTTTGGGTGCAAGTGTTTCATACACAACAATGGGAAGAGCCACTTGAAAACGTTTGAGGCCAAGTCGATGAGGGTATATTCTTAGGATATTCCTCATCCGGCAAAGGCTTTCGGTGGTTTACAATAGGCTTAACCCTGGGTTGTGGAAGAAACACCACATGTGGTCTTTGATGAGACATCTTCCGAACAAGAGAAAATCTTCGTAAACAAAGCAAGCATTCGTGATCAATCCCAGACTGATGAACATAAAATGGATCAATTTAAGTATCAAGGAAAAATGATCGATCACGTAATAAGTGTATGTTCCGTAACTTGATCCGACCGATTCACCAGTCAATCAGACCCCAAGGTACGTAATGATAATCGCCAATGAAGAAGTTCGGTACAACCGACACAAGAATAACCGAACCATCGGTTCTAGGGGAACACTGAAGTTCCTTTGGACGACATCAACATATGATGAGTCCAACATCACCGAGACTTGTCCATGTCAAGTGGATCATAATCGCACCACTCCCAATCACTAGTGATGAACTACTATCAAGAAGATGATGTTCTCCAAACCGATGAAAATCGTAAAAGAAGGACTCGATAACCCGGTATCCAACCGACCGATGGACACGGAGACCCATCCGATAGAGTTAAAACTAGACATCGATTGGTTAAAGTGCCATGTATTGTTGTTATCTATCTTTGAAAGAACCAATCAAGTAGAAGAAGCTCTACAAGATGCAAAACCGGATTCTAGCTATGCAAGAGGAATCGAACTTTGAAAGAAATCAGTTTGGAAACTAGTGGATGCACCAACCCATCAAGATGTGATTGACACAAAGTGGGTATTCAAGAACAAGAGAGATGAGAATAATCTCATAACCAGAAATAAGGCAAGACTTGTTGCTAAGGGGTATTCACAATCAGAAGGAATTGATTATGATGAGACCTTCGCTCCCTCGAAGCCATACTACTGTTTCGCATATACAAATTTCTACGAGAGGGTTTATTGTGTATCGATGGATGAAAAAAGTGCATTCTTAAATGGGGGTACTAGCTGAGGAAGTTTATGTTGAACAACCTCCTGGCTTTGAAAAAGACGACCAAGTTTACCGTTTAAGAAAAGCTCTTTATGGCCTGAAACAAGCTCCTCGAGCTTGGTATGATACACTCTCTCAGTTCTTGATAGACAGTGGTTTCACTAAAGGAATAGTGGACAGAACCTTATTCGAATAGTTCGGAGAAGATATTCGACGGTTCGATTTATGTGACGACATCATCTTCTGGATCTCCCAACAAGAGTTTATGTGATAAATTTAGCAAGTCGATGCAAGGAAGTTCGAGATGTACATGATGGGTCGATGAGTTACTCGGTACACAAGTTAAGCAAAGCAGAAGGGATATTCATCGCCAAACGGCACACTAGGAGTTTGTTGGCTAAGTTTGGAGTTCAAAACTCAGTAAGGAAGGCGAAATTCTATGATGATCGGATTCAAGATGGATCCAGATGAGAATGGCTCTAAAAAAACTAATCGTAAAGAATACAGGGCTCTTATTGATCTCTACTATACCGACCGCCACCAGCACCAAATATCACTTTTGGCAAGAGTGTACGTGTGCGATTTCGAGAAAATCCAATGCAAAGCCACACCGGAAGTAGCTAACAGAGTTTAAGTATCTCGGGGGACAAAGAACCTTGGTTTATTTTACCCATCGATGATAATCTGTGAGCTTAGTGGGTATTTTGATTTCGACATGGAGGTCGCAGAATCGACAGAAGTCAACCTCGTGTACATGTTAGTTTTAGGTAGTAAACCCATCTCATGGTTTTCAAAAAGTTGCATCGATTTACATCTACTATGAAGCGTAATATATGGTCGCAGAAGTTGTTGTTCCTAAATCGCCTCGCTAAGTCAAGAAATGAGGGATTACAACATTGTAGCTAAGAACGCATTCTATATTACGTGATAGTAATAGTGCTATTGCAATCACCCAGAATCCTGTTCTACATACAAGATGCAAGCATGTGGATGTCAGACATCATTTTATAAGAGATCATGTTGAAAAGAAGAATATCATAATGGAAAAGATCCATACTGATAAACAGAAAGCTGATATTTTAACCAAGCCACTAACCGAGATCGATTCAGAGAATTATGCAATGAAGCTAGGGCTTCTCGGATCTCGGAGAAAGTGCACCGTAAATGTTTGGTGGACGGGTTCGTAACCACCGGGTTAAGAGACTAACCAAGTTAAGAGGGATCAGTTGAGTTAGGAATCTCTCTTATCGACGTAAGATCACCATGAACCGATAAAGAAAGGTTTTATCAGATCTGTCAAGAAACAGATCAGAAAAAGGCATATCAGATTAAAAGGAACTGATCAGATTGGTTGTTTCACATTTTGTAAGTCGATTAAGCTAATGTTCAACAAGCAAGTTACATAAGATTAAAGCTTCAATCGCATAAGGAAACAGAAACCACACAACAATGAAATAAAAGAACTTTTCATTAATAAAGACTCGAGGTCGAATTTTCATTAAGTTATAAGTACAAAAGACCCGTGAGGTCAAGACATAAACCCTAAACCATAAATTCTAACCCTAGAGGGGGTGAGAGAGGCTCTAAAGCTTTTAGAGCCAGATGCCCCTAACAAACCCAACCCTAAAAGGGGTGAGAGAGGCTTTGAAATAATCCCAAGCCACCCTCGAGTTTTGAGTCAGGAGCTTAGAGCCGATTGAAGGATTTTAAGCGTAAGCCCTGGTCCTAAAATCAATGGGCTCTCCAAATTAAATGGACACAAGTGCCAAAGATGTGGTGTAAAACCACATGGACACAAGTGTCACATGCAAATATTGGTTTTGTTCGATCAAGATCGATCATGTCCGATCAAGATCGATAAACAACATGTTACATATCGATCGAGTCCGGTTGATGCTAATTGGCTATCTCGATAGGCAATATTGTAGGTGCATACGGTCATGAGAAGTGTCTTTCATTTGCGATAAGCAGATCCGCCGCCTCGGTGGTAGTTTTGACAATAATCGTATGAGTATTCCTCGATGACGACGTAAAGCAAAGAATAAGGGACTTTATTATGGTTGATTTGAGAAGCTGAAATCGGTTTGAAAAGGGTTGAAGGTTTTTGCGGAAGTTTCACAAGAAATAAGGGTTCACCGAATACATGGTTTACAAAGCATAAAAGAAGATAAGTACGGTGAATGGGTTATGTTGTGTAAATCGTTGGTCCTATTTATAGAGGACAAACAGGTGAAAGTGCAAAATGTGATTTCTCAAAGCCTTTAGAGAAATTGGCACCGCAAGGACAACACGATGAGACACGCGATCGATGATTCGATAATTTTACTACGATTGATATCACAAAGTATCCGACTATTATTAATAATGTCAAATCGCCAGAAGATCTAAGTTTTGGCTAAGTTTTCACGAGCACTTATCCCAAGAATTGACTTGATCCGAGTAAAGATCGATTGATCAACAAACATCCGGACGTAAAAGAGATCGACGATATGAGGATCAGTTGAGTATGATATCTCATTTAATCGTAAATATCCGCAAGGATTGATCGATAACCAAAGGATAAATGAACGTTAATCGATCGTAAAGGATCAAGAAGACTTATCGATATGTGGAACATTGTTGGGAAAAATGCAAGGGTCAAATGTAAACAAAGATTAACAGGTAACCAATGTAAATTTCGCTTACACGTGGTATTGATCGACACAACATCACCAACCAGATACTCATTTCGATTTTTGCTTACATCGATTACATATCTAAAATTAATCGATAATATTTACCTTTTTCATCAGACACATACTTTTTGTGATGCATACCGCAAATCATTTATTGGGATTTAGTGGTATATGTATTAAATGCTACTAAATGTGTTTTTAAATCCAAAAGGCAATCGCCGCATACCCTCGACCATTAACGCATCAATACCGCCAAATCGAAGTCGCTTTTTTAAAAAACGCTTGATCTTCTAGTCTCGCTTTTTCCATCCTTCCTTATATAGAGGATCCATCAAACCCTTCCAAAGTACTCTTCTAAAAAATTATTACATTTACACTCGTAAAATTTACATTTAACTTTCGCAATTCAAAACGCTTTCTTTTACGATTCAACGATTTCAAAAATCGAAAGCAAAACTGTAAACCCGGTTATTTGTCGAAAGTTAGGTTCCTAAATTCATCGATCATATAGATTGAGTCTATTTATGTTATCCGGTTATGCCTTATCATTTCTTGATATCCGTATGTATCCATCGATTACTAGGTCCGATAATAGGTCCGATAATCAATATGTGATATGTTTATGATTATGCACAATTTTAAATCGATTCCATAAGGTTGTAGATGGCAACTCACGGATTGGGCAAAAATTATGTGTAACTATGGATTTGGCAACCAAAATTGTTGAAGACAAATATGTAACGCTTAGTGTTACACGGATCCTAATCAATGGAGGTGGAACAAATTCGAGAAGGTGCGGTCTCGAAAAAATATCAGGCCGCTTAACGTAATCCAAAGAATGCAAAGATGAGGCAATCGAATTCTCGAGGAATTTGAAGGTGGACACGAGAATCCTCGGAGAAGAATCGATATCTTCAAGAATGGAGAGGAGATCGATTTTACAAATGCCGATATATCTCGACTGCTCAACCCGCCTAAAGGAAAGATCTTCCCGGCCACTACAGGAGAATGAAGACGAATCGATTAAGAATGAATCTTCCGAGAGGTCGATAAACACTAGATCGTCAGGGTTTTGTCGTGCCTATATTGAAAAGGAAATACTATCCTGTTCGACATTGAAAAAACAATTATGGGTATCTTTCAATTTTATGGATTAACAAACAGAAAAATGCATAAGATGGTCGCTATTATCGGCGGAGCCAAAAATATTAATCGGGCTGGTTTTTCAAAGCTATTCTCGCTTCCAAGAACATGACAAATTTGGATTTAGTGAACAGAGACAAGTTTTTTCAAGAAGATAATCAAGAACCTCAACAAAGTTGCGCCATTCGCTAACAAGATGCCTAATGCGTAATGGAATCGTAATGGACTAAAGTCTTAGAAATCCTTCCTATCGCCCATAATCGCCAACTATGCCACGCAAGCAGATGATGATACGCGCCCACTCCCCTAAGAAAGGGAAAACAAGGAGGTCAAGCATTTTCAAGAATCGATAATCCTCAAAAGAAGAAGAGAAAACTTGTAAAGGCTCAGAGAAGAGGCCAAAGAAAGTAAAAATGTACCGCCATGACTTTTTTTCTAGATGAAGAGTTAGATGAAGATGAAGCCAGATCACTCGACAGCAAGCAGAGATCATTGGAAAAATCGATAGACAAAGCTTCCCAAGTTGAGAGCTCACCAGAAAGCAATCGAGGAGGGAGGAGCAAGGACTAAAGATCTCCATCACCTCCTCAAGGCTTAATTCACCACCGACTTCTACACGGAAAGCATATCTCCTTCTTCACCGCCATAACCTCAATGTTCACCTTTTCGCGAACCAAGAAGATCACGTTACAGAACCAACCGCACGAAGCCGCCATGTAACCCGACATATAACCCTACCGCAGTAATCCCTCTACAGATTCAAAGCTAATAAGCCAACATCCATTACTCGACGCCACTAGAACCTCTTCATCTCATCAACCTCGAACCTCGGTCGATCCGAATAGTTTTGATTCTCGAGTTAAGATCATCCAAGACCATCACCGAAAAATGGCCGTAATGAGAATCTAACGTGAAATTGATGAGTTGTACCAGAGTTGAAGCCCATCCTGCTATTCTAGAAGAAGTGACGGAGATCCCGACCGGAAAGATCTCCGCTTAAAGAACTTCTCAAATTTTATGATCATTATTGAACAAATGGGGGGGTGCTGGCGCGTCACAGATTTTGATTTCGACATGAAGAAATCGGCTTGTAGGATCACCACCGAATCGATAATCGAAGCGATCAAAGCTCGATCCACAAAAAGTGGGAATAATTGAACAAGTTGACCGAGGTCACAGCAGGATCTCCTAAGGAAGATGATCCAATGAAGGATGTGGGAGCCGCCGATGATAAGGGCGGGCAGTCATAGCTTCATGACTAGCCACCGGAGGCGTAAACAATCGAACCGGAAAAGTGATACAAAATATTCCTCGCAACACACATCACCACCGATCAACTTAGGGAAATCGATATTGTTTTTAAAGATCTTCCTAAAAAGAAGAAGTTGAGGGAGGGTTGGCTAATGAAGTTAGCAACACAATAGCCGATCAAAGGCAAAAGTTGGCCTCAAAGAAATAATGGATCAACGGAATTTGCTATTTCCGGATTGAAAAATCAAAGATCGCCTTCTCAAAACTGCGACTAACCCGACTAACATCAATTTAAGAAGACCGTTGATGAGAAGTTAGTCCAAAGTTGATCAACAAAGCTAAAGTTTTCTTCCGATGGTCAATAAAAAGCTTGAAATGACCAAGAAAAACTTTGACAAACCTATTTTTACCTTCCATCGCCGCTGAATCACAAGTCCGAAGCCGATCTCAAAGATTCAAAATCTATCTACTCAAGCTCAAGGTTTATCCTGGTCGATCTAAACAAGGCCATATCACCAACTTTGGATCTCCTCGACTTCCCACTCTCAATACTTTTTTTGATCAAACCAAAAGGGGGGAAGGTCAGTTGAGAAACCAAACTGACTTCATCAAGACAATGTAAGAACTAATTCAGACAACTTGAATCCTATGGCCGAGACTCAGACTATCCGATCTATTTGTAAATAAAGTTTTCATAAGATGAAAAAGTCTAAGGCAAGGAAGATACCGCAGAGAGTGAGCCGGTACTTCAAGAGCCGAACTCGCCACTCAAACCAAGAGAGTCACGAGAACACAACAAAGCCAAATATTGGCCGAGCAAAGAACTAGCGTAGAGACTCTCCAAGGAATGTAGAATCAAGAAGCCCGGATAAGTGAAGAAGAGAGGAGGGCGTAAAAATGGCGTATGCATGGGCAAAAAAAGAAATACAGACGAGGGAGAAGAAGGCCAAGCCGAAAAACTGGAGCGTAACCTCGCCAAGCGCCTAAAGTTGATGATATTATTCCTAAAAATCGCCGCTCATGCCGATAAGTTCGAGGAATGGAACAAGATCGTAGAGGTGAATGGCTCCTCGATGCATTTGTTTGGGACTTAGTGCTAAAAGAAGAATCACCAGATGAGGAATTTTCAACCGGTTGGAGAACAAGATCCAGAGATCAAGTATCCGGAGAATGAGGCCGTAAAGATAAATCTTGAGAATATCACATCAAGATTATGATGTGATGGACTATACTAAGAAGGATGGCTCATTCGTGATTGGCATTTGAAAGATTCTACTTTGACTTCTTGAGCAAATCGCAAATAATCGATCCATGTTAGATCAATGATGTCAAATGGAAATTATATGGGATCTTCAACGCTCCTCAAGATCGCCAGAAAATGCCATTGAGATATGTTCCAAGAGTTTGAAGAATCGTAAGACTTTTAGATCACTGAATTTTTAAACCGCAAAACTTTTCTCGATGTAACTTGTAAACTATAAATCGCTTAAATGAAAAGTTTATTTTCATCGCATCCTAAGACAAACTCATCATTTTCTTCTCGATTATTTTGTTCTTTACCGCTTCTATATTTATCAATCGTTGTTGGTTTTCAAAGTGTTTTGGTTTCATCAAAAGGGGGAAATTGTGGGAAATTTAGAGTTTTGATGAAAGTTCAAACACATGGATAGGACCAGATTCTAATGATCGATGTTTTTAAATAACGATAAGATGATTTGATAATTATTGATAGAACAACCGATGTATAAGATAGGTCACATATTGAGGGGGAACCTAATATGTATAGGTCAGTCCTGAGATCGAAGACAAGATAAGGTCAAGATCGACGAGCTAATAGTCGATGATCGATGAAGACCAAGATCGTATTTATGACCGTAAGATCGAAGAATCGGGACCGTAGACCGTACATTCTACATCGCCAGAGTCCGCTAGTTGAGCTAAGATAATCGCACTAGAAGACTCAATCAGTAGATCGATTAGTTTTATCCGATCAGTCACTACATCGTATCAACCGATGTTTCACAAATCATACGTTGTTAATCTCGACAAGAAGAATGTCAACTTTAGTTGGTGAACAAACACCGGAGATGTCAGACTTGTTAACCAATGAAAGCAAGACACGATGAACGGAGCCGACAATACGGATTTTGGTGCTACTTAGTCAAACGGCTTAGAAAGGACAACTATTCACGCCATGCCGGCCCTCAAGACGCCACATCAAATTCGTGATATCTACCAAAAATATAGCCAAAAATTCAAATTACTTCCAACAACTTTTGATTTCAAGGTCTATAAATATGGGATTACTTCTTCGTGAGTGAAGACACATAAATTATCAAGAAGCTCATACTATAGCCAAATTTCGCATTTAAAAACACAACAAATCAAGATTATTTTCAAGTGTTCATCCCATTGTTCTTAAAGCATAGAAATCTCATCCTCTACTTTTTTAGGCTACACAAATACTAGGATAGATTTCCAATTGGAACAACAATGATCTTTATCAAAACCCAAAGTTAGGTTAAGTTTGTTTTTGCAAGATTTTATCAGGTTTCTAAGTACGATTTCGATCGCTGAGTGAGAACTCTATAAATATCCGCTGGTGTAATGTGTTGATTAACACAACAAACTAAGTCCAAGTTGGTTAAGTTGGTGCCCTTGTGATAGGGAAGAGCGGACGAGGATCGGGTTGTCCTAACCACTATAAATCTTGTGTGCATTTATCCGTTTTAATCGCTTACACTAACGCAAACAAATTTTTGCTTTAAATCTCATACATATTCGAAAGTTATGATCCAAGATCAAGCAAACCGATCCGATCGGGCTTTGACTTTTGGTAAGCTAATTGAAAAATGCATCGGTGAATGATTTGTTAAAATTGTTTTTTCACACGGTATAAACTAGCTTCCGCAAGACACCGCTTAAACCGATAGACACCTAATCGATCACCCATCGACGATCAAGAAGTTGGATATCACCATATTGACTCACTCGTGACTGATCAGAAACCCCGCTTACACCGATCCGCATTTAAAAGTTTTTCGTAGTTTATTCATCCATCCTCTAGATTTCGCCTCACTTAACCCTGCTCGACCTACAAACATAAGTGATGATTTTAAGGATGTTTGCAAGAATTTCTACCGACTTTTTAATCACCTCTTTTAATTTTAGAATCCATTAGAGTGTTTGATATCTCTTTTAATAGATTAAATAAGTTCGCAAAAGCTATAATTTAAAAGCTAGATATGGGGTGCTTTTACAATTTATGAATTTTATTTAAATACCATTAACTTTTTTTTTGCAAATACTATCAATTTTTTTTGAATTTTTTTGCACTCTATCAACTTTTACTATTAATTAATTTTTAATAATCACTATTCTTTATCAATTCTTCAAAAGTATAATTTTATAAGCACACAAGTAAGTGTGATATGGTTGACAACAATGTTATTGAATTTTCAATGGTTATTATATATAGTTAAGGCTTGAGAACTCTAGATGTGCACTGATGACAAGAATACCTAACAAGTTTAAACATAATGGTAGTATGAGGGATATGTTGTGCACTATATATCAAACAAAGTTGGAGGAAATCAGATATGTTAGTAGAACCTACAATTGCAACCCAATTGTAGGTGGAAATTCCGGGTGGTTGCAAAGAAAATGAATATGTTGGTAATTTAGATGGTCAAACATGCTCCTGTACAAAAAACATCAACATGATTAAATCACATCAAAGAATGGTGACTATCTTTTAGACCACATCTATACGTCACTGATTACAGCAATTCCTTTAAAACCACAATTCAAATGGTTATAAACAGGATATACGAGCAAAAACAATAGATGTTTGTTGAAATCTAAAAAATGTGAACTCATCTATAACCATAATCTGTACCTCTGGAAGAGCTCATTCAAATACAATAGTAGTGGATTCTATACCCAATTCATGACTAGATAATTTTAACATTTGAAATAATTTTATTTAATTGCACAAAACAATTAAAAAGTAAACAGTACATCACTTCATGATTTTAACTTACCAAAAATAAGTATTATTATTCTTATAATTTTGAAGGATGTGTATAACTTTTATGATGAAAAATAGAGTATGAAATCCTTATAAGTTGTCTATTAATTAGAGTGAAAAAATGGTTTTCAAAATTGATTGAATCTCGATATTTTAAATTCTCTAGAGTTAGTTGCTAGTGTATAAATACATTTTTAAGCAAAAGGATCATGAAGACTTTTGCATAAGTAAATCCTTTTTTAATTTTTTAATTAAATATTAAAATTACGGAAAATATTCATTTGATTTTTTTTTTCATATGTATTACCCTATAGAAAGGTACATAGAAACCTATCAGAATGGCATTCAATCTTTTGAATGAAAAGAGAATGTGATCCATAACTGATTGGGCACCAATAAAAACATCACCATACAAAAAAAATGCCTAGAAGACCCAAGAAGATGATGAAGAAAGGGTCTGAGAAAATTCAAGAAATTTCTTTCAAAACATTCAGGACATGGGATACAAAATGACTTGTTCTATTTGTGATATTGTGGGCCACAAAAAATTAACTTGCCACAGTGTACGTAATTGTCTTGATTTATCGATTGTTTGAATAGAAAAAGGGCGGGTCCAGGAAAAAAATTAAATGATGAAAGAGCAATTGTAGCAACATTTGGTCAGACATTAGGCATGTTTGAATTTTTTTTACTCATCATGTTAGGATATTTTAATTTTGATTATTTATGTCAAAACATTATGTAATTGTCAACTCAGATTATTTAAGTTCATCTATACTGCGTAATGTTTGAGGGAAAGTGAATGTTGAGAGGGAAGGATCTCAAGTCTCTTGAGGAAAAATAGGCCGAGGCCAAGGGCCCGAATGTCAATGATGAAGAATGCCTGAATGTCAGAGAATCCTCGAATGTTGAATGTTGAAACTCGAATGTCAAGAATGTCGCCGAATGAGAAATCAACGTCAAGAATGTCATTGAACGAGGAACTCAATACAATGTAATATTGTCAAATGTCGAATCATGAATGCTGCAGAATGCTGACGTGGACCAATCAGAGGTGGTCAAATAGTCTGACAAAAAGCTGCAGAAATTACAAAATATTATGGATTTGAATGTGACTTTTCTCCAACGGTAACATTCAAATCCACACTATAAATACAAGCTATTCCTTCATTATTATGGGTGGAAAAATGCTATCAAGCCAAGAGCCATATCCTCAAGCATTCCCCACCATAGAACACTAAGCCTAGATATTCAAATATATTTAAGAGTGTTCTAAACCCAATCTAAGCAAACAAAATGATATATCCTAAGCTTAGAGAGATTTTCCCAACCTTAGCATAAAAACTAAAACCATCAAGGGAAAATCTCAACCTAGTTGGAGACAACATCAAACCCAAACCCCATTCTTGAGAGAGAAAAAAGTGGTTACGAGGTAGAAGGAGAGGCTAACCCTGGAGGGTGATAAATCCAGCTGAGCACTAGACTATTTTCTCAGAATCAAATTACCTTAAGAGGTTAATTTGATCGCTGTCCACGACATTCTAAACCAAGCTTAATTCCAAGAGTTAAAAGGAATTCCAAGGAATGAATCGTGAGAGTGGACGAGAAGCTTGAGTCTTCGAACCACTATACTTTATTGAGTTCTTTATTGCTTTATGTTCTGTCATGTGCAAATGTTTACTAACAAGTAAAGTAATTTTATGAGAAAAAGAAAAAATTTAATCACCATTCCCCCCTTCCCTTTTCATAAAATTAAATTATTTTTCGACCAACACATCATTTCATAATTGTTCTTTCATAGGATTAAAAATAATATTTTCAGAGAGAGGACAAATCTAGAAAAATCAAAGTGGTGCGTAATCCATCGATTTAGTCCCATAAGTTTTTATCGCCGATTTAGTCCCAATAACTTTGATAATGTCCAATTTTAGTCCCAAATCGATCAAACAACGCTTTTTTTGCCATTTTTATTTGGGGCTTTCCCATGATGTTGTGAAAATATGACTTTCAACGATGCCTTGCCTTTTTTCCCATGGAGATGTCACATCCGCAACAACACAAATACCAAGGCTCGACATGTAACTATATTCAAAATTCGAATTTCAAATGGATGAATATCACATTTCTATTTGCTCCAAGCCATTCCTCATCCAATTATCACAATGATTCGTGTTTTGCCCTAAATCCCCCAATTTTTTTTATTGTTGATTTCGCCGATATACAACAAACCCAAAAATCTAAATGGATATCATCTTAAGTGTCATGCGCGATATGGGAGAGGTTTTTTTTTAATAAACGTGAACGCAATCTTCGAACTATCGTGGTGTTACCTCTCAAATTTCCTAAAGGGCCTCGAAGTTTAACAATTGTGTTATTCAATTTCGCTTTTCAAGAGGGGTACTATTAAGAATTGCTATTTGGAGTCTCAAATGACCGATGAATTTGATTTTGTTGTCTCATATTACTCAAAAAAAGTCAGAGATGTTCAAGTCAAAAATTTGGGGGATTTTATAAATACGGGTAAATCATGATACTAAGCTTCAAAAACCAGTGGATCAAAGAATTTGGGTCCGGATAATTTCGGGGAAATTTTGCACAATAGACACAATCAGAACAAAAATAAAATAATGGGTGGTGATTCAAAAAAGTCAGGGGAAATGATGATATGTGTTGGGAAATGATTTAATAAAGAGGATTTTGATTAGATCTCAAAACCTCCGAAAATTTATATGTTCAGATAATCTTGATAGATGAGTCGATTCAGCTTTTTAGAGTGTTCAGATGTTATCCGCACCTGTATACGGCGGCAGATATAGAACATGTTAGAAACCAAGACCGAAGTTTCTAAAGAAATCGGTTTCAAAGATGAAACCGGAAAGCCAAGACTCAAGATGAAATCGAGAATCAAGGCTCAGAGAAACCTCGAAGCTCGAGAACTCAACATTGTGAGAATAATTAAGGGGGAAGACCATCAAGATCAAGAATGTAATCAATGCTCAAAAGATATCCTCAATGTTCCGAGGCAATCAAGTCGGTGAATATAACCGCTGGAATCCAAATTGACGCGGACTAATGAGAGGAAGACAACCAAATTAAAAAAGTCATAAGATAATCTCATAAAGAATAAGATGGATTTGAATGTGATTCTCTCCAACGAATAACATTCAAATCCACACTATAAATACAAGATCTTCCATCAAATTAAGTGTGAGATTACGACAAGATGCTACACACCCAAGAGCTGCTATACTAAGCATTCCCACCCTCCTAACACAAGTCCTAGATATACAAATATATTCAAAGAGTGTTCTAGAACCCAACCTGCTAAACCCACGCATGTATCATAGTTTAGAGAGATTTTCCCAACCCTCAGCATTGAGGCTAAACAAATGTAAGGAAAAATCTCACCATAGCTGGAGACAACACCAAACCCAAACCCCATTCTCGAAAAGAGATAACTAGTGGCGGTTGAGGTAGTTGTTAGGCGTAGCCCAAGAGAGGGTGATAAGTCCCGGATGAGTGTGAACTCGTTAAACATCTAAGAGGCGAGCCCGAGAGGGTGATAAGTCCAGAGGCTTTTGAAAGTTAGTAAACCAAGAGGTAGAAAAGCTCAAAGTAGAAAGGTTAGTAAACTACAAAGGTAGTAAAACCCAGGAAATGTTCAAGGAATTTCCTAGAACAAAAGGAGAAGTGGATGTAGGAGCTTGAGTCTCCTAACCACTATACATTGTTGTGTTATTTATCGCTATATGTTCTTATATGTTCTTATCTGTCATTATATGCACCGATCATAAGCAAAAACACAACATACGAGCTTAAAAGAGAAAAATCGAATCACCATTCCTTCACCCTCAGATTTATATGCATTGCTTTGGTCATGTTTTCTTCCGACGCTCAAATGGGTTTTTCCACCGGGCCCAACAATATGTTTTTTCAAAATTCTGGGAAAATTTTTATACGGAACTGGATAAAACGGGAAAAAGATCAAACACACACAAAATTGCATAATATAATACATAATCGTAATCCCAAATGAGATGAATGGAAGTGAGATATTCTAGTCCACAACAAGCAAGATACCATTTAAATATGTTAAGAAAAAAATACATAATGGGAAAAAAACCAGAGTTTTTTGGGTATGGGATATCCTTCATATGATGTCCCGGCTCATCGCTAAGAAGAAATCCATCTTATCTAATCAATGGGCTGCAATTATGGGGGTGGCGTTGGTCTTGAATTTAGGGGTGGTGCAAAGGAATTCTTTAATCGAGCTCATATATATCGCACACAAACGGGTTTTAACTTTAAGTATACTAGAAAATGAACGAGATATGTTTCAATGGGTACGCATCGAGGTCGAACTATCGGATGTGATCGTCTATAAGAGCCAAAAGAACAATCGCTGACAAGATATTTCGAGGTCAAAAAATGAAATTTAAAGGCATAAATGTGTGGGTAATCTCGCGTGAGCAACTTAACGGGTTTATGGGAACAAGGATTTTGGGGGCTTAAGGCCGCAAGATGTCGAGCAACCCCACATGGGTGCTAAGGCAATCATGGATAGCTATGAAGAATCGTGATTTATCACCGAGTTGGTATTGTTCGCTAAATTGAAAGGACCAATCTGTGTACACACCACTTTTATGATCCCGTGTGTCAAATTGAGTGATTTATTTTACTACATATTTCGGTTTTTTAGACTCCAAGCACTCCTTATTCGAGTATATACATGTTCTCGCTTTTTATATCCGCATCGCTTTTTTCATTTTCGATTTTTTATCAAGACCTAAATCAGATTTATTTTTATTACTACAGAAACGCTAGCCCTTGAGAACAACACACAAACTCATCGATTTGAACATGGTGTTTATATCATACTGCGGTATTTATGGGTTCAAAAAGTGTCATCCAATGTTATTCATGGGATATACATTCTTATGACGGTGGGTGTGCAAAAAGGCACAATACTATCGCCTACTTTAAAAGGATGGAGATAATGGTTACGCATATATAACATTCTCTTTTAAAGACCATATTTATGTAACTTTTATAATGTAAAGGTAATGTTTCTATGTGTAGTTTGTTCCCTCAAGGGCCTTAGCTGCAGATCTTCTTAAACAAAGGACAACTGCATGGTTTTTAACAAAGATCCAAGATAACATTCTATCATTTAAGAAGATACCTTTCTACATTTCGATCGAATGTAGGTTAACGGGTCAAGATTTCTATCAGGTTCAAAAACCCCGACATTTTTTTTTTTGTCTGCATTTCACCGCTTACCAACCTAAAGGGCCATTTTTCGGCGGGTCGACAAATAATCGCGGTACAAAATGGTCTGATCACTTTAGAGTCTGGTGGTTAGGCTTAACGTGTCTATATGTTTCGACAGGAAAATCGCCATGTTTAAGAAGGTTTGTTGGTCCCTCAGAGCAAACGAAGTCTCACACGTATTGCCGTGGGGAATACACGTGTTCGATTTTTAAAACTTTTTTTTTCAATCGAGATCGGATGGGTCAGTTGTCCTTGAGAATTTTTTCCCCGAGAAGCACAATAAATCGCCCGAGTCAAAGTTTCATCGAGACAATGATCCCGAGCAACTTTTGAAGCTTCAGATTATCCCAAACCGATCCCGAAGTTTTATCGAGATCCCGAGAAGCTTCGATCGATAATTATCTTATCAATACCAGAGAAAGTTGTTCAGCTTTGTAACTATCTCGCTCTAGCTAATCAAGAGTGCGTAATGGTGGCCTTAAGTTTATACTCGCTTTTACATGCTGAAAATCTCTTCCTTAGTAAAACAAAGGTTAAGCCGTGATCAATTTGATGCTTTCAAATGATTGATTCCAACCTAATATCAAGGAAATATGCTTTCAAAGAAAAAACATGCAACAAATATAATGCAAAGATGTAAAGCAAAAACAATACAACAATTATAATGTTCAGAGAATCAAGCTCCTACATCCACTCTCTCCGGGATCTTCGAGAAATTCTTTAACACACTTCCTAAAGCCAGTCGACTAACGCAGCCTTTACTCACTTTTCTACCTTGAGTTTTCTCGTCGACCATCGGGCATTTTACTAACTCAACACACACAAGTTTTCGTGACTACCACAAGTAGCTTATTAACTTCTCCTCTAGAGTTTTCTCGGGCCGACTAACCCGCAATTTTACTTCTTTTTTACAACTCTAACTCACCAACAAATCACATACACATTCAAACCACCTTATCAAAGGGTTCGGGGTTTTAGTTGGTTTCAATAAAAAGTGAGATATCCTTTACAATAAGAACAAATACAAAGGATATGATATTCTACTAAGTTTTGAATATATCTATCAAATCTAAAGTTTAGTGAATGAGCCTCTCCAATGTGAAACACTTGGGAAATTCTACGGTTTGAAAGTGCCTAATTTGCAAGAATATTTAATGAGCTCGAAGTTGTCATTGAATTTCCGTGAACTCCTCTCAATGGCGAAGGTCACCGGTATTTATAGGCAACTCTCCAAGGCCACTCTTTGAAAAAACTATATCCGGAGGAGATAACATCAAGAGTTTCCTTTCGGGTTATCGATGAACGGCTATTTTTGTGGTTTGAATACTCCTCAGATGTTTTGCAGAATATGCAACCATGTAGCTAATCACCAATTTTTGCATTCGAACATAGACTACCGACAAAATTCAAATGACCTGTCGCGCTTTCAAAGGTCGAAACATGCATTGTTGTCTTCTCTCGATTCTTCTGTCTTCAAAGGAATGTAGACAAACAAAACGGCTTTTTAGGCCAATCTCTAAACGAGACAACCTTAAACAACACTTAGTTTAGTTCCTTTCATTTCGTGACTTGAATGTTTTGGGCACATCTATTTTTTTTGAAAATGTATGCTTTTCCCTTGCTTTCACGTATTCAGATAGATATTTCTTCAAAGGCCTCAACATTCAGTCTTCCCCGAAGTCTTCAAAAGATCTTCTCGAAGTCTTCGCCTCTTCAGAGTCTTCGGTTCTTCAAAGATTTCTAAACATTCAGCTTTACGTGAGTCTTCAAAGATAAAAATCAAGTTAATATCTCACGACCATACATTGTGCGTATATCTTCCTTAACTATTCTATAATCAAACCCCGACTCAGATTATAAAGATTATCCCCAACACGCCATCAGGGTTTTAGATCTAATCAAACTTTTATTAAATTCATCTCCAACAACTTTTGATGATGCCAAACCATCTTGTTACATTTAAGAAAAACCTAACCTATACTCTGTGTTTCAGCTTATCTATTACAATCCAAAATGACATAACCCAATAATTTCAAACACAACGGCATATCAAATATTTATGTATATGTATAAGATAATGAGATATTATCTTTGAGCATAAAGATAAACTTTTCATTGATCAAGAGATAGTCATTATGTACCATAATGAATTTTCAAAACAAAAAGACAAATACATGTAATAAAAAGTCTTCAATCTTCTTCCACCTCATCATCGTGGACTTCAAGATTGAACATCCCATAATATCTTCTTCAATTCATCCTCTTTCGATGATTTCGATCGCTCGTCACCCCAACCCAACAACATACTCAAGAAGAACTTTTTGGTAATAACAAAATCTTCATTGATGACTCGAGGTCGAATCTAGGTGCCGGGTATCAGTAATTCGTGTGCTTTCAGAGATACATTCCATTTCATCACCTAGATTTATCCACTTTTGTAGATATTCAGGTAAAAAAAAGTCAAGAGATATTCTAGAAGACTTCATCAAGGGGTCCGGCATCCTCCTCTCCATTCCTCGCAGAACATCATGATTGAACCGTATGTTCTTCTTTAACCTCTTCCCCAAGCATCATGGGGATGTGGAGTCGGCATCCATTTATCAACGCGGGCCATTTTATACTCGTTTGTTTTTTGACTTGTCCCATCTTTTTCCCCATAAAGTTCCTCAAGCTTCCTCTTCATGGTTTGTTTTCTTCTTTCTTTTTCTTCCGGTTACTGGCTTCCTCGAGCATAGTACATTGCTTGCCTCTTTCTTTTTTTCAAAGACGCAGGCAATGAGTCTGTTGTTCCAATCAAAATCCTCGACTTGAGCACTTCAGATCATAGGTTCCAAACCTTTCGAGCGCTCTCATCTGGTTCGGCTCTTTTCGAATTTCAAATTCTTAGTTCAGAGAAATCAGCAATAATGCCCCTAAACCGGGGTTTGGTAGAGACTTTTTCTTTCTTTTTCACCAAACAAATGCAAATGCTTTCTCAAATTTCTGATCACCGGTTCAACAATAAGAAGAGTAGCAGAAATTGTCAAAGTTCTTTTTTTCTTCGATCTCCTTCAGATTATTGCTTCCCCGAAAGCCATCTCTGGTCACCGAAGAATCCTGTCTTCAGCTCAACCGACTTTAACTTTTCACTTGCTTCAATTTCTTGTAGAGTCTTCAAAGACATGTTTAGCTTTTTTGAAGTTCCCCGTCTCAGCTTTCTTCAAGGGTTTTCTTCAAATGTTCATCTAACTTACCCTTTGTTGAATGAGAAGTCCTTTCTTTTTGGCATCATAAATTGAAAAAGGATTTGGGAAAGAGTAGCATCCATGTGGAATTGTTCCTCGTTAATAACTCTAATTTCTCCAAATTAGAACATCCAACTCATCATCCACACGCCCAGACATTCTTGCTACCGAAAATCTCTTCGTAAAGCGGAGCAAATTGTTGGGCAAGAACTCCTTGCATCGATCTATCATCTTGTTCATGAGTAATGAGCTTATGTTATCAACTTAATTTGATCCTTTCTTCATTTTTTCCACCAACTTCTTCTCGTGATAGGTTGTTGTCTCATTGTAATTAAAAGGAGCTCTTTCGATATTTTCGACATTTCACTCATCCGAGTATCCAGATCGTAAATCTTAGCGCCACTTCGAATCGCTTAAATTTTCAAAGAGATGTGCTCAACTTAGCCATGTGTTGAGCTTGTTCATGCAAAGATCCATCTTCTTGGATTGACCAACCCATCATCAATTCCATCCGTAAGCTTGACCGGCTATCGCTCAACCTTCTTCGGGCTCATCCAAGATAGGGAGTCGATCAATCATCTAAGCTTCGAGATGTATAAATTCGATTAACTCTCAACAGATACCAAAATCAACAAACTTAATGATAGGTTCTTTAGTAATTTTGGCATAATGAATAGTAGTGCTAAAAGGCACTCAAGGGTCTATCTTTAGTCCGGAGGAATTTCAAGAATAAAGAAATTGGCATGCATTTTCTCAAATTTTGAGTGTCCATCTTTTCGTGTTGTGTCCTTTTTCAAATTGGAAAGTGTCCTTTTCGTGTTTAGACCTTTCTTTCCATCTCCATCCTTGTCCTTTTCTGTGTTCAAATTTTCCCACTACTTTCTTTCCGTACACTCGACTTCCTTTCAAAGAATCTTCCTTTTAACTAGGTCATCAAAATCTAAGACCTTCATCCCGAAGTTTTGTCTTCCCTAATCCTCGAAAAATTCAAAGAAGAACCATTGTTTCTTCGCATCACCATTCTTCTCCTCCTCAATGCAAAAGAATATTCAAAAATCGTAAGGTCCGATTCAGATGTAAACGTTGTCCTTAATCGATGAATAGATCCTCAAGGTCGTGGAATGCAAGCCAGCTCGTGGATATCTATCCAGATAAATCTTTCACTTTGCTTTTCTCCACTTAAATTTCTCGCCTTCACCTTTTCAGAAGTGGCGAGGCACAAAGGTTCTCAAAAAGGGACGGATAATTTGTAGTGTATGATCAAGGAATGGTTCGAGAGAGTAAAGCATCAAGATTCGTAATATCTCTTGGGATTAATTTGGCTCGGGGGTGAGGGTGGGATCAGATTTACTATCTCAGTGTTGTTGGGAACCCGTGAAGATTTCGAGAGATCTTATTATTCGCAACGGAGGTTTCCATTACTCGTAAAAAACACATTCTCCTCCTCAAAGAACCTCATTTTTTTCAATATTCTTTCACCACCGAAGCTTAACACTGAGGTGATTTCAATTTTGCCGAAGTTTCAATAAGCCTTCTGGCCACTAGCCTTTTTTCAAAGAATTGCCCTGGGGTTTTTTTTCTTTTCTCGAGGGGCTAAGGCTTTTGTTTTCAATTTTCCAGCCTCCCTCTTTGCTTTCACAGTGTGGTCTTCCCCAGCTTGTTTATCCTCCTCCAAGCTTGACTCAAAGGGCTTGTCGAATCGCTTTTTGTTTTCTTATCGACCAACTTCCTCGCCTTCTTTCTTCAGCTTCTCCTCCCGAGACTCAAGAAGCTTTTTCTTTGCCTTTCATCCTTTCTTGGTTGATCCGAACATAATTTTGGATGTAGGAAAAAGCTCTTGAATTTGCAAAGATGTCTTCTTTCTTCTTCGGCAAGTTTCCAAGATGAAAGCAATCTTGGCGGCAAGATCCTTTTTTTTGATCACAATAGTACCATCCTTCCCTTTTACATGATCAACTTGATCATCGACTATTGTTATCGATATTGCAACCAATTAAATGCTCGAAGGAGAGTCTTCAATAGCAACCATCAACCTCAACTTAGGGCTTACTAATATGTTCAAGACTTCCTGCTCGCCATGAGGCATCTCGCCACAATGTCAAGAAGTACTCCGACACTGGGTTTCAAATACTTCTTGTTCAACGTGGCCTCAAGTTTAACAGGCTTCCACAATCCCATCCAAATATTCTGCTTCCCTACCCATCATGTATAAAAGCAGATTCTCCCTCTATCATTGAACTCATAAACAACATTCAAATTCTTAGAATGATAGAGCTCTCTAACAAAAATCCACATACTTGTAATTATGTTCCAAATGCGTAGACGGTAATCCTAATCTATGCAATTATCATCATCAAGTTGCATATTGGCAATTTAATTGACATTACTTCGGGTATTTTGCATCCGGGTGATTCGTGACTGCAGAAAGTGAGTTTAGCCAACGCGATCATGCGCGCAGTCACACTTTCCTCACGCTGCAGTACGATTTGTCAGACCATCTAGAGAAATAAATAACTAGTAAAGATGGTTTTTGGAGATAGTAAGTTTGTCAAAGATTGTGAGAGTCATATTTGGAGAATTTCTCGCGGAAGGGTTTTGAGATAGGTGAGAATTTCGGGGCAATCAAGATTTTGAAGCAGAAAGTGTTTGTGAAGACGAAGGTTTTTGGAAATAGAGTATAAAGGAAGTTTGAATGGGTATATATTTCGAATGGGTTTTGATCCAAGGATAATCGCGTGAGATTTAAAAGAATCAATCGGTTAGGGATTAATTTAGCCAAAATTGGTAGTTGAAAAGGACAACCTGTAGAGTACTAGCCGCCAATTTCCATCCTTATTCAGGATTAATGAATAAACAGATTTAATTACAGCCTCGCACTATTGATTTTCCTCGAGAATTTCAAACTTCCCGCCACCATCGCTCCTCGCACTATTGACTTTCTCGAGAATTTCAAACTTCCCAACCCAATTATTTCTCGTGTTTTATCATTTATTGCCAATGATTTCGAGATTCAAATAGACAATAAATGTGGTGCATGAGTCAATAACTTTTCCGACTAATTTTAACCATCAACAGACCGAAGTTTTGAATTTGATAAAATGTCAAGATAAAACCGAATCGAATCTCCGTGATTAGATTAAGTTTCCCAAGACTCAGTTGTTCAGATCTTCATATGTTATCTTCGAGTTTTTAGTAGAACTCCAAAAACTTAATATGCATCCAAAACCTTCAATTTTTCAAATTTCCCTTTATTCATTGATTCAACATACCTAATTAACCGATAGTTCCCTAAATCTTGCTTCACCTTAAAGGTTTAGTCAAGATATCGCCTTCGCTTATCAAAGATGAATTTTCTCCATTCGATATCATTTTCAACATGATCTCTCACGGAAGTTGATGTCCGATATAAACATGCTTACATCCGGTGCAATACCGATTTTCTCGTGAATAGCAATCAGACTATTATTATCACAAAATATGTGACTTCATCGCTATAATCTTATAATCCTCAATTGTTGTCCGAGCCAAAGAATCAGTACAACAAATTTCCGCAAAACATGTATTCAAATCAGAGAGATCGTCATCGAGGTATGTTTTTGAAAACCATGATATTAGTTTATCAAGAAATTGACAAGTTTCTGTGAGTAGATTCGCCAATTCTACATCCTCCATAATCCGTGACCCAATAACCGCTAATTCAAGGTTATCATCAACCGGATACCATAATCCTCATTCCACAAAGGCTTACGATATTCTTCTTAATCTTTTCGTATTTCCATGTGACTTGGCATTTCAGATTACTTTGGTATTTCGCGACATATCCCAACAAAGAACGTTATATCAGCCTCCTTGCAAGGAGATATAGTAATGATCCAATGATCCCTCTATAATCAGCAGGATTTATCGATTCATTTTCGTGGATCGTGATCCATCTTCAGAAGCAGATTCACGGGAATTCTTAATCGCATCAAACAATTTTGTACATTATACTTAGTAACGCATCTTCCTCGGAGTATTTTTGCTGATTGATGAATATTTCTTCCTTAGTTTGTTTCACACTCAAGTCCAAGAAAGAAATCTATCTCCCCATCATGTATATCTCAAACTTTCCCTTCATCGAAACAGAACTTCTCACATAACCGATGATTTCGAGAACCAAATATGATGTCATCCACATAAATCAATCTAGTAAAATATCTTTCCTATCTTCTATCCTCAACAAAGTTCTATCAACGCTTCCTTTGATAAAACCACGGGTCAAGAAGAAATTGGAGAAAGGTGTATCATACCATGCTGCGTTTGCTTGTTTAAGACCATACGCTTTCTCGAAGCCTCAGAACTTGGTCATTCGACAAAATCCTCGAGGTTGTTCCCACATATAACTCTTTCTTTACACACCATTCAGAAAATGCACTTTTCACATTCATTTGATAGACGGTGTGAATTGTCATATAATCGAAAGTATGCTTTTACTTTGTATAACCAAATCAATTTCTTGGTTTTATTTATCAAATAAATTATTTATCAACGATGCTTTTAAATATCATCGAATGTTACATATATTTACCGTGATAACCTGCTCAATAAAAAGTATGTATTACATTGTAGTTAATTTAGTGATACCAGATCACAAAAGATTAAATTAACAGCCTTTTTGTAACAAAAAGTACACTATTCACTTAACTAGATTAAAATGAACAATCCATCGTGGGAAAGGTTGGGGCTGTGGGTGCCAGATCATTTGTCTTGACCAAGAGATTACACTAAAGCATGATCGATATAATCGAATAGGGGATTCCACATGAGGACAAATTCTTCAAAGATCGAACTAGAAGAATTAGACCAAGTGGTTCGTTATTTCTAATCGCCCCTAATAGATCGCTACGGTTAGTAATTATTGCTTTGACTTATTACTTGCAGAGAATCAACGATTCAATACTTTTATATCTCAATATTATTGGTCATATGCGACAAGCAGATTTACTTAAGAATCGGTGTAAGCACGCTTTGTTCGACGGATCTCTTGGTGTTCATAAGATTTATCATACCAAATCTTAAAAGGAACTAGTTTCCTCAGATGGATAATAATGTTGAATCGCCTTTAACCATGACAAAATATATTACCAATGAAAAAGCTATTTCAAGAGTTTGAATTAATTAATGTTAGATAATCTTAAACACGGGAAATATTAACGGAGCCATATTAATGTGAATATGGGTTATATTTTGATAGGCAATATTAATTACAGAAGGATTAATTACGATGGCTCGGTCATTACTGTGGCTCATTAGATATTCAAAAAGTTCATTAATAGAAGGTTCAATCTTAATTTCCAAAGGCCCTCAAG